>OZ014571.1:315006-900006 GCA_963966155.1 Clivina fossor | reverse complement strand
AATGATAAATATTTTTACTTTTGTTAATAAATGCATAATAAATAAAATATAATCAAAAATATGTTTGATTTTCCGAAAGTTGACCTTGCTACAATTTTTTTTTTTTTCAGGTAGTCTAATTTCGGATGTAAGTCATTATAAGTAGTATATTCCGTATCAATTAAAAAGTTAACTGGCCCTCTCTATGTTATCGAGTAAGAGAGAAAGAGATAAAAAATATATATTTCGCACAAACATCAAACTAGTTATCGGTACCAGATACACCGAATAAAAATTTCAAACCTTTCACTTACGTTAAAATCGTTAAACGACATACATATATAAAATGAAATTTGACCGGAGACGTTTTTAAATATAACCAGTTTCGTTTCATCCGCGAACAGATCTACATTTACAAATTTATACAAAACCAATAGACGCTGCTACAAAAAAAAAGAGATATAAAATAGTTAAATAAAAATTTTTCGATTATTTTTTCTCTTCACATGTATTATCTAATTATAATTCTAATTTACTTTCAAAATTACAAATAAACGAAACTAATTTTTATATAAATTTGTATTTTAATAACAGAGTGAAAATCTTTCAGAACTGTATACACTTTTGAAAATAATAGGGTAAAAGAGTAAAAATTTTCGAGGGTAATTGAATTTGTAGCCTTATTAGTGCAAAAATTGCCTTGCTCTTGTGTATTTTAAAATATTTGACTTTTTACCTTAATGGAAGGGCAAAAAATACGAAAAATAAGGGTAAATAACTGCCTTTTTACCCTTTTCTGGGATAATAAAGTACTCTTTTGAATTTACCTATTTAGGGTAATCATATTTACCCTTTTTAGGGAACGGACCTATATAGGCACTAATAAGGGTTTTTTTTTCGGACAGTGTACTTGTATATTACGATAAAACGGCTATATTAATATTTATTAATAATTGAGTACTCAACGTACGTTTTCATCAGGAAAACTGATACAAATGACATATACAATAAATAAGAAAACATAGAAACAAGTTAGTAACAAATAAGTTACTAGGTAAATCAGCTATTGCTCAACATGCGTTAGAGTATCTTTGTGATGTGAAATTTGAAAATACTATAATTATTGCAAGACCTATCAATATTTTATAATCAATTACAATTTAATAATACTCAAAAATATTGAGATTTTATATTTTTTCCAAAATTTCACAAGTTACTCAGTCATTGTATCGGCTTGTTAGGCTATACATCAATGACTGGCCAGTTTAACCGTAGACACGTGTTTCGACCTATAGAGTCTCATCAGTAACCTATAGGTGCTTTGATCAAAGCACCGTACTGAAATTTTGGGAAAAATATAAAATCTCAATATTTTTGAGTATTATTATATTAAATTTCACAATGACAATATATTTATTTGTTCAAGGTTCATTACAATTAAAATTTATTAAAAAACAATGTGATTTAGTTTGTTGCCTAGTAACTTGTTCCTATTTTCTGATATTTATTATCAATGTCATTAGTATCAGTTTTCCTAATAAAGACGGACGCTGAGTTCGTCGAATTGTCGACTATTAATAAATATTAATACAGAACTTTATTTCATTTAATGAGTTCTGAAAGATTTTTTTACTGTGTTAGTTTAACAAAGATTTTCAATTTTTCATTTGTTTTATCTAGTTTACAATCCTAATTTACTTAAAAAGTTACAAATAAACGAAACTAATAATTATATAAATATGTATTTTATTAACATAAAAAAATCTTACAGAACTCATTTTATTAGATTAAAACGGCTTTAGGTTCCTAGTTTTGTATTAATATTTACTAATAATCGACATTTCAACAAACTCAAACAAGAATGAGTCTTTATCAGGAAAAAAGATAGAAATTATATTTATAGTATATTTATTTACTATTTTCATTTCCATCTTTTTTTAATTAAATTTAATTACATAAATACATAACTTTCGTTACTTTATACTATAAGTAACTTGTTACACACACACACACACACACACACACACACACACACACACACACACACACACACACACACACACACACACACACACACACACACACACACACACACACACACACACAGACACACAAACTGTAAAACTGTTCCAAAATATTGTAGGTCAATTATGTGATACAGATTTCAAAAATAAATTAGTACAATCATTTGACATATGTGTAACAGAAAATGTATGTGATATATTTATAGAAAATATCAACAGTGATAATCAAAAAAATTATAGATAATAATAAGATTTTTTTTCAAATAAAATAAAAATTGTTTATGATATTATTTAAATTGTTAAGTATTTTCACCAGTTTGACTGCAAGAAAAAAGTGGTACAGTGATACATCGATATAATATATATGTGTAAAGCTTGAATTACATTATACTTTTTTCGTCTAGATCCATACTAGTTTTCTAGTTCAAGTTTCGTTCAAGTACAGATAGTCAGTTCTAGTATAATGTAAATCAGATTTTTGCATCCAAGTTTCTTTTAAGTTTCCTAGTATAGAAATATACAACATGCTCTATTTTCCTATTCAAGTTTCATACTAGATACATTATACGCATGCGCATGCAATTGTACCAATCTTATATGTATCCATTTTTGTTTAAATGTGTTTTTCAGTATCTGTCAAATTAAATACTTTATATTTTTAAGTTGGAGTACTGACAATACATCGGAAAAAATCGAAGAAACTCGACAATACACGACCGATTGTGAAAAAAGTATGAAAATTGAACAAAACTTGAACGAAAATTGAACTAGAAATCTAGTATGAATCTAGACAAAAAAAGTATAATGTAATTCAAGCTTAATATTTTCAAAAAAATTTTAAAAAAATAAAGCAATGTTTCATATAACTTTTAGATAACGTATCTGAAGTTTAGTTTAGTTCGATTGCTAACTCGCTCCTCCGTTTTCTGTAAATGGATCCCGCCCTAAATCGTTCATTCAATTTATAATAGTGTTACGCTAATTTAGAAATTTATATTAAATTAATTAGAAGAACGGTAAATTGTTCAAATAGATAAAATTTTGACTGTGTAATTGTAAAAATCATAAAATAAATAAATTAACAATACTAATTGAAGATAGTCGGTCAAAATGTATAAGTGAAGAATTCATGAAAACGGTACCAACCGTACAATTAACAATGCACATAAATTACCATTTACGGTAATGTTTAGTTTCACTGAAGCATTACAAGCTTGCGTACATTTACAACATGTTACACATTTATAAAAATTTCGTAAGTATTATAATATCAACGTTCGAACATTTAAAGTTCAATGTTAATGAAAGTTACGCCTTGAATTTTTAGTTCATTGATCCATTTCATAAGTAACAAACTGTATTCGATCAGGTGTTTGTGTTCATCTCAAAAGTAAATGATATTTTTGATACATATTTGTAGAAAAAAATCGGTCAAAAACCAGATAATATATCATACTTCAAGAGTGCCTTTTGATTTTTGTTTCAGATGAAATGGGAAAGAGTTATCATTATTACCGCAAAGTCGTCCGGTTTTGCAGAGCTTCGAAGAAAGGGTTAGAACTCGCGACGATTTCCAACAAAAATAAAAAAAACGTTAAAAGTCTGTTCTTTTACTCCCAGAAAACCGCAGTTTGATATCTCTTATAGTTTCGCAGAAAAAAATTCATAAAATTAGTCGATTTTTTTAGGTCGAAAAAAGTATATACCCCTTTAAGTTAGCACTTATTGGGAAAAAGAAAAACATATTAAAGGTTAGCCAATTAAGCTAGACTAAATAGATTATATTTATTATTTATCTAGATTACATCTATATATAATAAGTCGTTATTATTCCCATTTAATATGTATTTTTTCGACTGTAAATTGATAATAAGAATAAAACAACTACTCGGGTATCAGTCAATAGTTTTATTTTATTTTATTATTATTTTATTTATTATTTTTGTTATTATTCCCAGCTGCAAATTTACTTAAGACTTTTAATTTAAATAATCTTTTTTTTGTTAACTTTAATGAGTTTTGAAATCAAATGAATCAAATTTAATACACCTTGAATGCTTGAATACACTTTAATATTTTAAGGCTCAACAAAGATAAATTTAGTAGTTTGTGTATCATAGTTTCATTTGTTAATTACAAAGAAAATTTCTAAAATATATTACTTTTAGAACAGATAAAGTAAATCCACAACAAATCATGTCATATTGCTAAGTAGATTTAGCTTTAAATCCTTGGATCAAAGACGAATTAAAACTAATATTTTGTACAAATTACTGGCATAATATTGGTTCGACTGTCCTAGCTTCGTTTCTATTACATTTTATTATAATTATTCTAAAACAAATATTTTCTATAACGCACCAATCAACATAATGCGCATAAATTTTAACAATTGTTCATCGGATTTTGATATGTCATGAAAATTTACATTCACTACTTAATAGCTTAAATAATTAAGTTAAAGTCGTTATAATATATTTCTATATGTATTAATATTATTGTATATTAACTGATTTGTCATATATATATATATATATATATATATATATATATATATATATATATATGCAATAATATTTTTAAAGTTTTGCAATATTTAACATCAATTTTATAATATATATATTATATTGTAAACTAAAACGATACTTTGATTATAACTGTATATTTATACGAAACTACTACGAATAGTAACGAGAAACAAACATTGTGTGTGTGTGTGTGTGTGTGTGTGTGGGAATCGATTGGCCTTGGGCTATAGGTAAAAAGTTATACGATTGGTGATTAAAACTAACGAAACTTGCTTCACTATCACCGGATCACCCTGGGCTGTAGAGTGCGCCGCGCCGCGCGGACGGATTCATCAGGCACTTGTGAAAGAAAGTATATATTAGCCCGTACACACATTCTTTGAATTGATGTCAACGTTTTCTTAATAGAATTTTACTATCGGATCTACATAGGCGGCGAACTTGAAACTTTTTCTTATACTATAATATATTTCAAGATATTTGCGAATATTAGGGGTTAGTCGCGTTTGTACCATCGATTTTTTATTCAACAATTTTTGTGAGAACTTTTACGACAAATATACTAAACAACAATTATACCGTTAGAAAGTGTATTTATTGAGGTTTTAAGCAGTTTTTTTTTTTTTTCAAAAAAGTCTAATTTTTAATTTAAAAAAATGACGTCGAAACGTTGATTATTACATACATACATACACAATCACTCCATGTACCCAAAAGAGTGTGGCACAAACTCTTTTCATCATTCCGAAATCAGTCGCCTCCAAACATTCCTATCCAAACAAGCAACTTTCGCTTCATCCACATTCATAATTCTTCTCATACATGCTCTTTTATTCCTACTACTTGGAAACTTTCGCTCACGCAAAACACTTTCAATCATACCACTCCAACTACTCATCGGACGTCCACGCAAACGTATATCATCAAAATCATTCAAATAAATCTTTTTAACCAGACGTTCATTAGACATTCGCTCAACATGTCCGAACCATCTTAACTGACTAACACGGCAACTTTTGCTACAACATTTTTTTCAATTTCACACTCATCATACACTAATCTATTTCGTACCCGATCTCTCCTATTTACACCACATACCCCACGTAAAAATCTCATTTCCACGGCAGTCATTAATAAAAGATAATATCACTCTGTGTGACTAGTAACTGATTTAAATAAAATTTGGTTTCCTTTAATTAAAAATATAAATTATATATAATTATAAATGTCATTTGTATTTTATTTTCTAATAAAAACATACGTTAAGTACATCGAAACGTCGATTATTAATAAAAAATAAAATTAATCAATGTGACTAGTAACTGATTTAAATAAAGGATGAGGCTATTTATACATACGGTATGTATACGCAATTGGCTATTTATACATACTAAAAAAAAAACCTAAACCAACCTACTAACCTAACCTACCCTAAATAGCCGATTACGTAAAAATACTGTATGTATAAATAGCCAATTGCGTATACATACCGTATATATAAATAACCACTTTCTTAAATAAATTTGGCTTCTTTTAATTAAAAATTTATAAATTTCTATGATCTAATTAGCTATTTTATAAATGTCATTTGTACCTTTTTTTTTTCAATGAAGACATACGTTGAGTAAGTCGATACGTCGATTATTAATAAAAGATAAAAACTGATTTAAATAAAATTTGGCTTCCTTTAATTATAAATTTATAAATTTAAATATTATTTGTATCTTTTTTCCTAATGAATACAAACGTTGAATACGTCAAAATGTTGATTATTATAAAAATTAATGCAGAACTACAATCAAAAGCCGTTTTATTTAAATAACGATATTATTCTTAAAATATTGAAAACGAACGTCAATGTCTGTTTATTAATCAAAATATAATCAACGGCACACTGCAAATTCAGTGAAATTTTTTGACCTTGCCCCACTAACTCTTTCCAAAACTTAAATTGTAAGTACTATTACAAGTACTTACTCAAGTATGTATGTATATAATTTACTACTACAAAACTAAATTGTTTAAATAAATTTTTAATTACAATTTATTTAATTGTGCTTCAGTTATTAACAGCTTAAACTATATTTTTTCGAAATAATTCTAAAATTAAAATGTTAATTTATTGAATAACAGCTTCTCTTTTATTATTTTTTTTCAAATTTGTATACGATAGTATTTAAATTTTGACATATTTATAAAAAAAATTAATGTTGACGTATATTTAGTTTATAACAATTGAATATAACAACTTTGAATTAATTATAATTACAAAATTGCATAAAAAGTTTCTCGACATAAATTTGCATAAACCAATACTGCAATATATATATATATATATATATATATATATATATATATATATATATATATATATCCTAGGGCAAGCTTACGCTCTCTGTATTGTATTCTAAAAACTACATCAGTGTCTTCGGACAGTGATGGCTCCTAAAGAGCGAAACACGTGTCTATGATTATCTGGTCAATCATTGATGCATAGCTTAAATAGGCCTATTCAATGATTCAGTAACTTGTAAAATTTTTGGGAAAAAGCTCAACATTAAAATATTACAAACATGTTTGTTATTCATAATAAAATTTACAAAAATATACAATAATAAGTACGGATAAGAAGTACATTTGATAAGAATTATAATTTATAATTTCATATTCTTACAATATATAGTCCAAATTACAAATATGGATTGGAATTAACAAACCAATTTACAAACTATCACTCACAAGCTCACTCTATCGGAAATATATTCTATTTCCTTCTTATTGTCGTTACTTTTCCGTGCAAAAAAGTAACTTTTTTGCACACTGTGCGTAAAAGCAACATTTTTTAACTCAAAGTTCAGAAAAAATATTTTTTTAATAAGGTAGCAGAAAAAATATTATAGTGTCAATAGATATTACGTAATAAGTTCATTAATTAATAGTGTATTTACACTAAAAAATTATTATTTCATATCTCATAAAAATAACTGGACATGTTTTCTCGCTCAAATTTTTCTTTAAATAAAACAATATCGGTAAGATTTTGTTTTATTTAACACACTTAAGACCGGGGTTGTGGGAATCGATTAAAAATCGATCAACTTTGACTCCAACTCCAATTTTTTTTAATTCGATATTCCGACTCTAACTCCTTTGACTTAAACTCCAATTTCGACTCCAAATTTTAGTAATGATTGCTATGTTTCATCATATTAAATTAACTACTTAATATATTGATAAAATAACTCAAGAAAAATATATTTTTAAGCAAGTTTTAAAATCAGATGAAAATCGATATCATTACTTTAGATATATTTACATTTTTTTTTGACAGTTTATTATTATCTTACTTTATTTAACAATTACTTTGTAATTAAAAGCGCTGTTATAATCTATATTAAATTGTTAAATTACAAAACATTAGAATAAAATGGCTTTAGGTTCTAGTTACGTATTAATTAATTTATAAATCAACGTTTTGACAAACTGAACTTGCATCTTTATCGGCTAGGGTAACAAATAAGTAACTAGATTATGAAATTTATAAATTTTTAATTAAAGGAAGCCAAATTTTATTTAAATCAGTGCCACTTTGCATTGATTGGTCTTGCAATTATTACAATATCTTCAAATTTTACAACATAGATTATAAAATCTTCATGTTGTAAAATTTAAAAATACTGTAATAATTGCCATTGTAATATCAACAGCAGATTGATAAGAGAAGCAATAGAAATTTATAAAGAAAAAGATAACATCAATCATTGTGAAGTGGCACTGATTTAAATAAAATTTGGCTTCCTTTAATCAAAAATTTATAAATTCTATGATCTAGTTACTTGTTCGTTACCTAATTACTTGTTTCCATGTTCTGTTTATTTACTATTTAAAGCCTTTTTATTCTAATATAATAAGTTCTGAAAGATTTTTTACTATATATTACAAAACATTTTTCTCGGATTTAACTTGCGAATTAATTTTCTTTTTAGGTAATGAAGTATAAAATGAAAATAGAAAAATATGACTTCACATATACAAATAAGTAAAAAGTTTAATATCACAAATAAGAATTTTAGAATGTACCAACTTAGTTGTGCGACTAACTTGATACATACTTCCACCCATTATCTATTACTTAACTATAAAGTAATAAACATCAATTTTCTGTCATATTTTAAAATTAGTTATTATAAAAATATTACGTAATATCTACCATCTTGGAATTGCTGTATAGAAGAGGACAATTCTGCTATTATATATATATATATATTATATAAATTATTGTATTTTATCTGTTGCATTTTCTTTAATTTGGGTAGTTTTTTCCATAGATGGTAGTGGTTTCCTTTTCTTGACGTAAGTTTTAATATAGAAATCACCGAATAGTATTAACATAAATATATTTTGAGTAATAAAAATAACTGGCATCCATTTCGGGTATGAACAGTCCGATTGAAATAATATTTGACCAAACATTATTATGAAAAATAAAAATTGTATCTGAAAAAATAATTATTTAATTAACATAGTAAAAATCTATCAGAACTTATTATATTAAAATAAAACGGCTTTAGATTGTAATTCTGTATTAATATTTATTAATAAACGATGTACTTAACGTACTCAATATACATCTTCATCAGGAAAAATGATACAAATGACATTACAGTAAATAAACAGAACATAGAAACAAATTACTAGATAAAAGATTTCTAGATTACTAGATAACAAAATCAATAACTAGATCATAAAATTTATAGATATTGTAATAATTTTATTGATAAGAAAAGCAATATTTATAAAGAACAAGATTAGAAGTATATGGGTAAACCCATATATAGACTACTTTGACATTTCTCAGAAAGTTGGCAACACTGTATTTTAATAATATTATAATTTATGTGGGCAATAGGAGATACTTTTCTGAAAATTTGATAAAAATCGAATAAATAATGTAGCCACAATGAATTTTTTAAAAATTTTGTGATTTTTTTTCTCGATAAGTTGGCAACACTGTATTTTGTTAAAATTGCATAATTTATTTAGGCACTAGGAAAAACTTTTATAAATATTTGATTAAAATCGGTTAAATAAAATGATCAAAATAAATTTTTTTAAATTTTACTAATTTTTTTTTTCGGAAAGTTGGCAACACTGTATTTTGTTAAAATTACATAAATTACATGAATACTAGGAGAATCTTTTGTGAAAATTTGAGTAAAATCGGTTGAATAACATGGCCATAATAAAATTTTTAAAACTTTAGTAATTTTTTTCTCGGAAAGTTGGCAACACTGAAAATTAATAAAATTATGTAATTAATGGGAGCATTAGGGAAATCTTTTCTGAAAATTTGATCAAAATCGGATTAATAACGTAGCCAATATGAATTTTTTAAAACTTTAGTAATTTTTTTCTCGGAAAGTTGGCATCACTGGAAAAAAACAAAACCACATGACCATCTTGGGTACTAGGCAAATTTATCCTGAAAATTTCATTAAAATCGGTTGAACCGTCTAGGAGGAGTTGCGGCCACAAAATTTTGACTTACGACCGAGCGAGCGAGCTGACGACGCACACACATACACCCTCATAAACTAAGTTCAGATTCGTCATCTACAGGCTATATGAAGGATTTCTATACAATTTTTTTTTTTTTTTGAAAATGTTACAGACACCGTACCAAACGCTTAACTACTTTTCCTTGCAGTCAAAGTAGTAAAAAGATAACATCAATCACTGTAGGAGCACTGAGCTAAATAAATTTTGGCTTCCACTAATTAAAAACTCTATAAATTTTATGATCTAGTTCAGGTGTTCTTAACTTTTTTTCCATAAACCCCTTTGACAGAAAAATAAAGACCACAGACCCCCTTCTCAAAATAACATTGTTATATAAGTTTTATTCTGGATGTGCGGCATTAATACATTAACATATCACTTTCTTGAGATATATTACCACGGACCTCCTAAAATTGAGCCACGGACCCCCAAGGGGTCCTTGGACCCCAGGTAACTTGTTTCTATGTTTTGATATTTACTGTATACATATATAATTTGTATTATTTTCTCCTGTTGGAGACGGACGTTGAGTTCATTAAAACGTCAATTATTAATAAATATTAATACAGAACTTTAACCTAAAGCAGTTTTATTTTAGAAATAATGTATGTTTATCCAAATTTAATGTAAGTATAAAAATATATTAATGCGTTTGTTCAAATTAGTAATTTTTTTTTCCTATAATAAATGTAAAATAACAATTCTTACCATTTGTAATCTTGTAATATTTTTCTTCCAAGAAATCATTTTTTGATATTTTTTATCTACAACGGCCAACAGATAATATGTGTACATTACAGCATGGACGATACAATTTGCAAATCCAACAAATAATCCATGACCACCCCCTATGTACTTTGTGCCCACCCATGTTGCTAATACCATTCCAGTATGATGATACGTATGAAGAAATGTTATCTGGCCGAATTTCTTTCTTAATATGAAAAATACCTAACAAAAACATAGGAAAAAATCTTTCAGAACTCATTATATAAAATAAAACGGCTTTAGGTTTCAGTTCTGTATTAATATTTATTAATAAACGACGTTTCGATGAACTCAACTTTTCATCATAAAAACTAATATCAGTTTTTCTGATAAAGATGGACGTTGAGTTCGGTGAAACGTCGATTATTAATAAATATTAATACAGAACTAACACCTAAAACCGCTTTATTTTACCTAATAAAAAATTAATATATTAGAAAAATATTTGTTTGTTTGTTTGAAGGAAATTAATTTCGGGATATTAAAAAAAGTTCGTACCACACCCTATCGGGTAAATTGCCTGATTATGTAAGTATGTGTCTTTCAAATATAATCAGATGATTTGACTGGCCATTTGAATGTTGTTCTTAAAAGATTTATATTTTTTATACAGGGTGATTTACGACGTCGGGGAAAAACTACTCCGGATGATTTCTATGAGTAATCTAAATAAAAAACTTCAAATAAACATATGTCCGAAAATGCTTTTTAACGGAACTGTAGCCTTTAGAAGTTTATTATATCTAACATCAATTGCGTTAGCCTTATTTATTATGTCAGAAAAAAAAAACAAGTCATAAACTTTTGAATAATTGTAAAATTACTGATTGATTTTCTAACATTTTGTTTAAACACTAGTAAACCAATTTACTAGTTATGATTTTTAATTATTGTAACTTGTTTATTAAATATTTATTTATGTGTGTACACAAATTTATAAACTAGTAAATTGGTTTACTAGTGTTGCAACAAAATGTTAGAAAATCAATCAGTAATTTTACAATTATTCAAAAGTTTATGACTTGTTTTTTTTTTCCTGATATAATAAATAAGGCTAACGCGATTGATGTTACATGTAATAAACTTCTAACGGCTACAGTTCCGTTAGAAAGCATTTTCGGACATATGTTTATTTGTAGTTTTCTATTTAGATTACTCATAGGAATCATCCGGTGTAGTTTTTCCCCGACGTCATAAATCACCCTGTATATATCAAAAGATGTATACTTACCGTATCAAGTAAATCTAATATTTTAAGCCAGTAATAAATATAAGCATAAAATATTTGAATCAACGCAAATGGATCTTCGCTATAATCTACCGGCTCACATATCCAGCTTACTCGAAAAAAGCATAATTGAAGAAACTGCAAAATAATACATATCAAAATAATATTTTTATTTTATTTTGATATTGCAATCTGTTAACAGTTTAGAATTAGTAAAAAATTTAAAAATTCATTATGACCACTTTATTTAGCGATTTAAATCAAATTTTTATAAAAGATTCTTCTAGTGCCTAAATAAATTATGCAATTTTAACAAAATACAGTGTTGCCAATTTATCGAGAGAAATAATCAGAAAATTTTTTAAAAATTTATTGTGGCTACATTATTTATTCGATTTTGATAAAATTTTCAGAAAAGTTTCACCTAATGCCCATATAAATTATAATTTTAATAAAAATATTGTGTTACCAACTTTCCGAGAAATGTCAAAGTGGTCTATATATGGGTTTACCCATATACTTCTAATCTTGTTAATTTAATTATTGAAAATGTGTAACTAAATGTAAAAAATGCAATGTAAATCGCCTAAGATGGCCAGAAATTGTATATTTGACCAAAGAAAACTTAATTCTCACAAATCACGTAACAAATATAAATAATATGTACATACAGATATAAATATATCTACATTAAGGTAACTTGGCATGCATTTTTATTTAATTTTAGTTTAGTTTCTCGTTTAGAACGCTTGAAGAAAAAATCGTATACGTCTGACCAGTGGCGTAGCCAGGGGGTGTTAGGGGGTGGGGGGGTTGAAACCCTCCCCAAGAACCTGAACGATCAAAAACATACGTATGTGAAATATGAAATATGTTATTTTACTTTATTTTTATAGAAATAATTTTTATTGCTCTTTATTTTTTCTACAAATTATAGTATTATTTTTATTGATTAATATTAGTAACCCCCCCCCCCCTTGACAAGTTTCTGGTTACGCCACTGCGTCTGACTCGGAATAAAAAGCTCTTTTTGTGTTTCAACCAAATTGCTTGGCCTCAACTTTTGGCTCAACATAATAATCATCACTTTCTACTTCTCGTAACATAATATCAGTTTCTCTATTCAAATTATTTAAAATAAACCTACCCTAATTACTATAAAACTACAAACAGCAATCTGAACTATATTAAATATAATAAGAATCTTGTCTATATTAAATGGCTTTTTATCTGCCATCCATTTTGGGCCAAACGAATTTACAAAATATAAATATAAACTTAAAATAAATATTGTTGGAAACGGGGAAGACATTAGTGGATAAACTTCTGATCTGGGATCTGTAAATAAACATTAAAATAATATAGTAAAAATGTTTCAGAACTTATTATATTAAAATAAAACGGCTTTAAGTTCAAGTTCTGTATTAATATTTATTAATAATCGAAGTACACAACGTCCGTCTTCATCAGGAAAATTGATACAAATGACATACACAGTAAATAAACAGAACATAGAAATAAGTTAACTAGGTAACAAAATAAGTAACTAAATCTTAAATTTTTAATGAATTGAAACCAAATTTTATTTAAATCAATACCTTCACAGTGATTGATAAGAGACGAAATAGAAATATATAAAGAAAAAGATAACATGTTATTTGGATAATATTTTCTGCTGATAATTTACGTAGAATATATTAAAATGACTCTTTTTAATTGAAATTTATGCAGAACTTAATCCTAAAGCCTTATTATTTTAATTTCTACTAAACATTTTTTTAATATAATAAAAATTAATAACTATTTTAAAAATATCTTTGAAACTTCAGCCGAGATATATCTAGTATCTAGTAATTAAAACAAAATATTGACACAAAATTGAAAAATATATATTTTTTTTTTTTTTACAATTTCTGATTATGTACAAAAAATATATGTTTTACATATATGTATGCATAATAAAAAGAAACGTCAATTATTAATAAATATTAATATAGAACTACAACCCAAAAAAGTTTTATTTTAACGCAATTATTATTATTATTATTATAATGAGTTCTGAAAAATTTTTTACTGTGTTATATGTATACAATTAAAAAGTACAATCAAAAATATATATAAAATAGTTTAAATAATACTTTCTTTACTCGTTAAAATCAAAATAGAAAATGTATTATTTATTCATTAATAAGTAGACAAATACTTATTTATTTTTATTACAAATATAGTTTATATATTGATTGTCAATTTTACTTGGCAGTGAAATTACAAATTTTTATTTCATGTGAAAAATACAATTACTCATAAAATTCAATATATATATATATATATATATATATATATATATATATATATATATAAATATATATATATATATATATATATAAATAAAATTATATTTAAGACAAATTAGCAAAAAATATTAAAATAACAGTACCTGACAATTCATTGTTGACATAAAGATAGGTTTTAATTATTTTTGTAATTAAAAGCACCATTTTTGCAAAATAGGAGAAATCACTTTTACAAGTTGTATTCTTTGAACAGACTAACTGTAAGACAATAGTACGTTATAATCATGAATGACTTTTCAAACTATTGGATCAGGACAGGCATAAGGAGACTTTATATTTCCCAAATCGATTTTATATTAAAATTTAAATCTTTACCCTAGTATTCAATCAAATGTATTTGATATAAATAAATTTCAAAAAAAATATTCCGGATAAAAGTTGCTAGTTATAACTTGTTAAGCCCGTACTTATTAAATAATTTTTTTCGAAATATTCGTAAAACACATTAGTTAATTACCATTGCCAGTTGGCAATTTGATTAAATTTAGATATTCATTCCACCAAAGCTTAAATATGAAATTTTATAACAATTCGTTCAACTGCTAGACGTGTCTACAGACCGACCTGACAGACGAACATCAGGCTAAAAACAATTGATTCCTAATCATAAGCCTGTAAAAATCTCGATATGTCAAATTTTTTATGATTACAATTACCTTTCTTATCATATGCGATATGACAGTCGGTAAAAACTTAGAGCAAATTATTAAAATAAAACTACTTTAGGTTGTAGTTCTGCGTTAATTTAGGAAAAAAACTATATAAATAACATTACAGTACGCCGAAACGTCGATTATTAATAAAAATTTCTATAGAACTACAACCTAAAGCCGTTTTATTTTAATATAATAAGTTCTGAAAGATTTTTTACTAAATTAAATTGTTGAAATTTATTTACTATAATGCTTCACATAGTTTGAAAACAAAATTCTTAAAAAAAAGTAATTATTATAAAAAATTAAATGTTATTGAAAATTTTTATGTGCAGCTATAAAATGAAGTTACTGACAATGGTAGATATTATAATTAAAAAATGTACATAAATAATAAATATTATAATTAAGAACTAAAGAAAATAAATTATGTCTGTATATTGTTCTTATTAACAGAATTAATCTGTTAATTTTTAATTATTTTTCGACTAGATGATTTGTAAAATCTGCAAAATTTTATTATTGCTGTATCATTTATGTATTTGTTTCTCAGTTTTCTAACAAGAACATGTAAGTTACAAAAACAATTTTAATATTAATTCACTGTAAATAAATAAAATTAGTTTATTTCAATTTTCCAGGTCCTGAAGAAAGCTTCAAACAGAATCTTAAATGAGAGTACCACTGACAACCTCCCCATCAAAAATTATATATATATATATATATATATATATATATATATATATTAAATAAAATATATGTGCTTATAAAAATTAGTATATTGAATGACATATATAGTACGTTAAATTAATAAACAATTTTAATTGTCTAAAAAAGGTCAATACACCACCAAATTTTAGTCAGGTGAAAAGGTTAAGTTTTTGTTTTGTTCAAAAGTCAATACACCTGAAAATTTTAGTTGCGATTATTGCTAGATTGGTTAAGTTAAAAGATTAGTTTTTTTTTAATTTCTTTGCTATTAAAAAGTCGTTTACTTAAATTTTTGTCGTGAAAAGTTATATTGTGGTGTGCATTTGCATTTTATGTCGTGACAAAAAATATTTTTACTAGGACATTGAACAAATAAATGTTCGTATTGTCATTGTGAAATTTAATATAATAATACTCAAAAATATTGAGATTTTAAATTTTTCATGCATTTTATTTTTTTGTTGTAGATAAACATTATTAGTTGTGTATTTTATTTATTTGTCGTGAATTATACCAATTTCGTTGTAAATAATACCAACATTTTTTTAAAATTTTTGTATTAACATATTTTTCGGAAATCATTGTATTTAAATAATAATATTTGCAATAAATATAATTAGCAATAATAATGTTAGTAAAATTTACTCAAATATTGAAAAAATTAAAACAAATAATTAAATAAAACGGCTTTAGGTTTAAGTTCTGTATTAATATTTAATTAATAATCTTCATCAGAAAAACTGATAAATTTGTGTACCAATTTTCCTGATGAAGTAAGTTTTGTATGTCAATTAGCAATAAATATTACTACAAAACTTAAACCTGAAGCCGTTTTATTTAATATAATTAATTCTGAAAGATTGTTTACTATGTTAAAATATAACAAATTTGCAACCCTAAAATACGCCTATGAACTCATTTTTGAAATATACAAATATCTCACACAGTAACAATAAATTTATTGCATAATTCTCTAAGACTCTTTTGTTTTACGTATTTTACCTATTGCACATCTTCTTAAGTTTCGTTCAATACGATTAACAAAATTCAATAATATTTATTTATTCAAAATGAAATACTTTTTCTTTATTATTCAAAACATTTCAATTGGAATAATTGCTATTTTTTTAATATTCATTTCACGCATGCATTGTGCACCTGTTTTTGACCTTTGGGCTTTCATTGAAAATATACTTATCTAATGAATATCATAAATTTTTATTGCAAATATTATTAATTGTTTATCGATCCAGTGCCGTAGTAAAGTTAATTTAAATTTTTAAGATCAAAATAAATATAAATTTTTTTAATAATTAGATAATTATATGTATATGATTAAAAATAAATATACAGGGTGATTTATGACGTCGGGGAAAAACTTTCCTATGAGTAATCTAAATAAAAAACTTCAAATAAGTATGTTGTTGAGTATGTTGTTATCGAAAATGCATATAATTTTACATGTACATGTTAAAAATAAAACTGCTTCTGGTTAAAGTTCTGTATTAATATATATTTATAATGCACGTTTCTACAAACTCAATGTCCGTCTTTATCAGAAAATCTGATACAAATGACATTTACAGTAAATAACAGAACATAGAAACAAGTTACTAGGTAACAAATAAGTAACTAGATCATATAATTTATAGACTTTTAATTAATGAGAGCCAAATTTTATTTAAATCAATGTATTCACAGTGATTGATATTATCGTTTTCTTTATTAATTTCTATTGCTACTCTAACATCAATCACTGTGAATGCACTGAGTTAAATAAAATTCGGCTTCCATTAATTAAAAAATCTATAAATTTTATAATCTAGTTAGTTATTTGTTACTTAGATACTTGTTTCCATGCTCTGTTTATTTACTATTTATTAATAAATTATTACAGACCTAGAACCTAAAGCCGTTTTATTTTAATATAATGAGTTCTGAAAGATGTAGATATCTATATATACAGATATAAAAAAATAAAAGCGTGCAAGAGAAGAAACAAAAATTGCTGATTGGGTAGTAACTGTTTCTATGTTCGTTGAGTAGGTCGATTATTAATAAATATTAATACAGAACTTTAACCTAAAGCCGTTTTATTTTAATATAACGAGATCTGAAAGATTTTTTACTACGTTGATCTTAATAGATAAATTTATTTTTGCCAAATACTATTTTTTCAATATATTTATAAATTTGGCAATATATATATTTTTATTGTTTTATTTCGTTTTCATTATTCATCCAAAATTAATAAAAAATTTACAAAAAATTCATTTAGCGCTCACAAAAATTTATGGAGCAAAAAATATACAAATTTTATTTCTATTTCTTAGTATTGATATGATGTTGTCAAAGTGGTCTGTCTATACATGGGTTTACCCATATACTTCTAATCTTGTTTTTAACGTGTTAAATTTTCTTAAATTTTTCATCCAAGATTAATAAAAATTTTACAAAAAGTTTATTTAATGCCCACAAAAAGTATTGAGAAAAAATATATAAATTTGTATTTTTATTTTTTAGTATTGATGTGATATTGTTAGAGTGGTTTATACATGGGTTTACCCATATGTTTTTAATCTTGTTTTTAACGTGTTAGATTATCTTAAATCATGTTTGTATAAATACACGTACATATTTTCACTTTCTAAATAATACGATGTTTCAGGCAAAAATAATGTTTTACGAAAATGTTAAAAACAATTGACTAGCTGGAAAAATATGACCTTTGACATTAACATAATATATCACATTATAATGATCAATCAACATATTGCAGCATACGCTATTCCCCCCTTATTATGCGTATCACCATGGTTACAGCAAACAAATTAAAATCGAAATATATACGAAAAATTAGAAGACAGAAATTTGTAAATAATTATTTTTTTTGTGTGTCAGACATTAGTCAAATATATAGTGTTATGATAATGTCGGAAATAGATTTAATACAAGATTTAGCGTGCACAAATTTAACTCAACTACCGAAAAATGTTTTAAGTATGACAAATTTAAAAATGCTTTATTTGGAAGGCAATCAACTAGAAGAATTACCGTGTGAACTGTTTCTGCTTTTAAATAAGTTATGTTGGTTGGATTTGAGGAACAATAAATTGAAATCAATACCAACTAGTATTATGAATCATCCGTCTTTGGAAACATTTTTATTGCAAAATAATAATATTGAAAAATTACCTATGGAATTAGGTAAGTTGACATTTTATCATAATCATAAATATATAAAATTTAGTAATCAAAACTGAATATATTTTAATTTTACAATATTTTATTATATACTTAAGTATATTCTAAAATAAATATTTTATAAAATAAAATAGGTTTAGTTTAAGTTCTGTATTAATATTTATTAATAATAAACGTTGAGTTCGTCGAAACGTCGATTATTAATAAATATTAATACGGAACTTAAACCTAAAGCCGTTTTATTTTATATAATGAGTTCTGAAAGATTTTTTACTAAGCTATCATACTTTATATTTAGATTGTTATTTTATATTTTTTATAAAGCAAATTCAGTTTAATTTTATTCAATTCTGCATTAGTATAAAAGTATTATAATAAATTATTTTGAAGATGTGTTTTACCCGAGTTTCAGATTATAATATAAGTTCTAGGGGCTGTGTAAATATTTAGATACGTACACAATCACGCCATATACCTATATAAGAATCCGATACAAACTCTTTTCTTAGCAATAATTTAAAAATTTTAATTTGATAATGCTTATTCAAGCACTTTGTATATAGGTACATACTCCGTGAATTATAATTATAATAAAATTGTGAAATGTTAATATTTAATAAATAATTAATAATTGACGGAATTCAGTATTTTTATGTTTTTATTATCTACTAAGTCAACGTTTCGGCAATCTCTATTGCCTTCTAGATTGTGTTTTTTAAACATTGTTTTTATTACTTATATAACATGTATTATTAAAATGGTTTTTATTTTGATATATGCTTTTTATCAAATAATGTATTTTGTTTTCTGTTGTTATATTTATTAATAGAATTAATGTTGTTGGTAAAGTTATGAGTGACGTGACTTAACGACTGAATGTAATGTATATATTGATGGTGCACGTTTAGAGCAGGTAGATGAATTTGTGTATTTGGATAGTTTGTTGTCTAGAGATGGCCGTTTTGATCGTGAAATTGAAAGGAGAGTAAATGCTGGTTGAAAGGTACTTTTGGTGCTTTAGGAACTTTTGCTAGCCCGTTTGAGTATATACAATGCAGTTTTGGTGCCTACGTTGTGCCTAAGTTTGTTGAAACGTCGATTATTAATAAATATTAATACAGAATTCAAACCTAAAGCCGTTTTATTTTATATCTAAACTTCTTTTTGCTGTTTTTCTTTGAATGGAATTGTCGAAAATATATAATATGAACCAAATTTTGTTATAAGCGTATATTTACTTGTAATATATTTCCAGGATTTCTACCAAATATAAAAGTATTGCAATTAGCCAGAAATCCATTGGTTTATCCTCAGAAATCTATTATCGCAGAAGGCATAAATAGCATATTGGAATATTTAAGAAAGGATTACTTAACAGCAAGTAATAAAGTAGAAAAAGATGATTCATATCAAGATTATAATGATGAAATATCACAAATATTAAATAAAAATCCAAGAATAGTATCTAGTCCAGCTTCAACAAGTAGTAAAAATCAATTACAAATGCCTGTGGTTAGTTATAAACCTTTAAAAGTGTCACTGACTAAAAAAGAGAAAAAAATTCGAAAATTACAAAAATCTGCTTCGAAATACAAGGACACTTCATATTCAAATAGTAGTAAATATCTGTATATGCAACCAAGAAAGAGAAACGAAATAAGAATACAGGAACAATATATGAAAGAACTCTGGATGAAGAAATTGAAAGATGTTATGAGCAAGCAAGAAGAACTTCTTCAGAAAGAAAAGTTAAAATTAATACTTTTATATTTTCTATATTATATTGTTAGTTGATGTGAATCAGTTAAAATTGTATTTGATTTCAGAGATTTGGAAACAATACGACGTTGGCGATATAAAATGAAACACAAATTTCCGAAGAACAACAGCGAATATAAATTAGAAGTTCCATACGATTATGATTTAGAATATGATAAAATACCGTCAAGATTAGATCTTGAAAAAGACATAAAACCACCATCAATACGACGTGTCGCATCGAAAAAGATCAATGTGGAAAAATTAATTACCGATATTATCGAATCATTAAAATCTATGGAAAGAGAACGAAGTAGTCACAAATCACCTCAAACTCAAATGGATTATGCTGGACGAGATATAAAAAGAGTAAGGATTTAATTTCACTTAAAGCCTACTTTAGACGGTAATAATCTACGAATAAATATTTAAAATAAAATAAATCATGTCCCAATAACATTTGGGACAGATTTATGAGGATATATACCACTATCACTACCATTTAGTGAAAAAAAATCAATAGCAAATATTGATTCATAATTTATTACAAATATTTATTTATAATGTTATTAAATTCCCTATCAGGTTCGTTATTGTTTTTAGCAATGGCGCATTTCGACTTTTCAGTCATCTTCAGATTTTCTGAGCTTGGTCTGTGTTGTGGCTCGAGTGAACACAGACACAACACAGACCAAGCTCAGAAAATCTGAAAATGACTGAAAAGTCGAAATGCGTCATTGCTAAAAACAATAACAAACCTGATAGGAAATTTAATAACATTATAATTAATCATAATGCAGGTTCAGGACCCAAGAACAAAAGTTTATCTTTTGACATTAATACAAATATTTATTCATAAATTATTAACAAATTATTACCGTCCCACAGTGTTATGAATCCTGAATCTAGGTGGACAAAACTCCTAAAAAAAGATACTTGTAATCGCCTAAAACTATTATTTGTTGATTCATCTGTCCGAAAAAACTCGAACTACACAACTTATGATGTTAATAATATTATTCATATGAATGGAAAAGTTAAGAGTGTAAATAAATTCCAAAGAGATTCTGGCCTGATTTTCTAATTGCTTTAAAATAAAGTACATAACTTTATAGTTTTACAATAGTTAAAAAAAATTTGTATCGACTTGTATTGATGATCTGGAAAACTCTCCGAATTTCTAGTGAATCTGTCCGTTTGTTAAAACAAAAATCTCTTGCTACTTTTTTATCTGTAATTTTTTCTTTTTACATCAAAAATGGGACTTAATAAAAAATTGTATTGAACAAAATCGTAAACTAAATATATAGAACGCTTCAAAATGTAATTCCGAATCCGATAATACCAAATTTGTCCGGTTTTATATTGTAAAGTTTCTAAAATAAATGCCTCCGAAAAGTTGCTATGAGGCCAGACCTACCAAAATAGTTAGTACATTGTACAATATAGTTATAAAAGCACTCATTAATTCTATTTTTAATAATATGATGGAAAAATCATTGTTTAAGATCAAAATCACTTTTAGGAGTCCAACAAACATAACATTTTACACAATTTTCCGTTATATATATAATCCGAAATTTTGTCCACCTAGATTACTGTGTAAAGTGACCTTTATTAATATAAATGTATTGTACGCGGAACATTTCATTTCGTTTTACGCAGTAATAAAATAAAACGTACAGAGAAAAATTTACACTATTTTTATTAAAATAAAACGGCTTTAGTTTTGTATTAATAAACAACGTTTCGATGAACTCAACGTGCGTCTTCATCAGGAAAAAAAGATTAAAACAACATTAATATTTATCTTTTAATAGTTTTCACATATAATCAAGAATATTTTATCTGTATCAAAATTGTAATTCTTATTTTTTTTAAGAAATAAAATAATTTAGTTTTTCAATTTTTAAAAACAGATTTCATTTATTTTACGATTTTTATTTCAAGTTATTAAAACCGTTACAACAAAATGACATACTACATAATATTTTATACAATGTGACATTTTTAATTTTCGCTTACATATTACAACTGTAATAATAATAATCACCATTATTGTTTAAATATTTTCGAAAGTAATTTACTTCAAACTAAACTATTTTAAAGTTGTTACTATTTAAGATTTTAAAAATTATACTGAAACATAGCCAATAAATTTATTATTATTTTTATTACCATTATATGATAGCTACACAATTTAGGATATATATAGTAAATTATTTGTAATTATAATAAATAAAATGTAAAAAAAAACTAGGGAAAAACTACTTCCTATATTATAAGACATAAAACAACAGTTAAATTTGTATCACAATTTATTTCTCATCAAAATTAAACATATATAATTTTAAAATAATTAATAATAATTTTAAAATTATTGTGTTAATTTCCCTATCTATCCAAAAAATCATACAAGCAAAATATTTAGATAAATAAATATCATTATTATTTTTTTTTGTTACAGATTCTGGACTTACAAAAACGTTTGTCTACAATTAAACTGACAAATGAGAAAAATTTAATTTAATTATTTCCATCCGCAAAAATAATACTTTTCCAGAACTTCAATTGTCTATGAAAATTTATAATACGGGTTTCTTTTATTGTATATCAACTTGAAGAAATTAAAAAAATATAAATATTAATCACAGAATCTATGTTGATATTATTTTTACAAATCAATTGAAAAGTTGATAATGTATTTGAAATATGCAACTGTTTATTGTTACATATTCAGCATTTTATTCAGCTTATAATATAATTTATATTTAATTATATAATAATAATTAATTGTACACAATATAAAATACAAAAAAAAAAAAAATTCACTTTTTTGATTGAATTACCAAAAAGTACGAAATTTTAGTTACTATTATAGCACGACAATTAATTATATAATAACCAAATATCTTGTAAAATAAAGTTGTGCTTAATATCATTAGGAAAAACAATTACATAAAATATAATATATATAATCGTTACACACATACACACATGTTGGCGCTTTGCAAATCTTTGTTTTCTGTTTTTCCACTTTCGTATTTAAAACGTACGAGTTACGACAATTTTATCTTTTATCGTAGTATCTTGATTAGTTTCCACAAATCCTAATTTACTATAAAATGTACGAGTATAATTGTCATTCGTATTCATATAAACATGAACTCCAAACGAACCTGAAAATAACATAGAAATCATTACATTAAAATAAAACTGCCTTTAGGTTCAAGTTCTGTATTAATATATATTTATAATTAACGATTCGACGAACTCAATATCAGAAGTTACTAGGTAACAAAATAACTAACTAGATCATAAAAATTTATAGATTTTTAATTAATGGAAGCCAAATTCGATATAAGTCAGTGATTGTTGTTATCTTTTTCTTTATAAATTTCTATAGCTTCTCTTATCAATCTGCTGTTAATATTGATTCGTCTTGCAAGCTATAGAAATTTATAACCATAAATCAGACATACACCTTCAATATTACTCGCATATATTCTTTCAGTTAATTAAAATCCTTTAGAATCCTTTAAAGTTGCTACAATCCTAACAATTATACTTAAAATTTGTACAATCTGGAGTAGAGAATTTCAAAAAATTGATTCCCCCCCTTCTCGAAGCAAACGTTTATCAAACATTCGCTCACGAAAACCATAGTAAATTATTTCAGTATCATAAATTTCAATTAATAAACAGAATTTAGTTACCATTTGCTCTGAGTGCTGCTAGCAAACATGTTATTAGTCTTTTACTAACTGACTGATCAACTATAGATGATAGTAAACTGCAACACATAACTGAAGGATGTTGAGCACTATAAAAGTGTGGTTCGTCCTTGAAATTGTGAAAATACGAAATACATTCCTGTAGAAGAAAAAAAAATGATTTCAATTAAAACACAACACAACGATAATTGAGATTATATGTGCTTACTTGAGCAAATTTCGATAAACTTTTACTAGAGTCTTGCTCCGAATATTTATTAATCATTTCAGGAATCCAAGCGATTTCTTGTTTTAACTTAAATTTTTTACTATCTAAAGCTGCACACGCATACCCAACTATGCCTTCATCGTCTTCAACAACCATACATAGCTCAGGATGAAGAGTTAGGTGAGGTCCAACATGTCTATAAATATTAAAAATAATAATTATCAATTATCCAAAGTCAATTGTTAAAAAATATAAATTAGAATTTGAAGAAAATGTTACGAAGATTACATATTACAGGTTAGATTGTTACAATATTTTATTATTTGTTTTACATCATTTTGTTTGTTGTTAAGTCATGCTACTATTTCAGATTAATCTTGAAATCTTCCGAATTAAAATATTATCTCGGGGATCAATAAAAAAATTACATAGTAAATAAGAGAGAATAAAATCCATACCGGTCAGCAAAAAGATTTTTAAATTCTTCCGGTAAAGTGCTTGCATCATCCATACCATCTTGATATGTTTGATGGCATACCATATAAATATGGTGTTCGTCATTGGGAACATATGGACGTATTGTGTATACTTTATTTGTTGGTACTTCGGGAGCTTTATAGATAAATAAATCGTTGCCTGAATCGACTGGTATTAGTCTCTAGAAGCAGAAAAAAAACGATACCGTTACTATTTCCTTTTTCAATATTTTTACAACATTGAGGGGTACGCGTAAAACTTTCCGACATTTATATAGAAATTTTCACCTGTAAATCAGCTGTTAAACCGCCACGGAAAACCCACGGTTCCTGGTCACCGCTCATAAATGTTTCTTTCCATCCTTTTGAAAACCCTGAATTTCATAAAACGTATTTTTAAATTAAATGTTTCTCCCGAAAGCTTAAAACATAAATGCATGCGCGATTATTTGGAAATTACGCTTTGCTTAAGATAGATAATTACGCACAGTGCTACATAATATATATATATATCAAGGTAGCTCACATCACTACAATTTATTGATAATTTCTTCAAAAAGATTTCAACTCAAAATAAATACTATTTAAAATTAATTTTCAACAAATTGTGGGTGTAAGTTGTATTTTTACGCCAAAATAAAACTACGCAAAAAAAAATTGCTCCAAATCTTTCGGAAATTACTTTATAATTTGTTTATGCAATTGCAAGTGTAATTTATAAAAAGTATTAACGATTATAACGTAATTTCCACATTTAGTTTTGTTAATTACACCAACAATTCAAGTATAAATTGATTTTAATTATATAAAAGAAAATTACGCAGCAAACATATATACGCTAAGCAATATTGCCAACTTATGATAAATCAACGTAGTTTTTTTGGGAACAGATGCGTACATGTGTAGGTCCCTTGGGTAAACGAGGGCATTGTTGACGGGAACTGGCCACCAGCTTTATAAAACAAAGAAAACAAACACCATTAAATTAGTATGAAATTTTTTGGATTTTATTTCATAGAAATTACAACCGCAAAAAAAATACATTTTGGATCAATGCGAGATTTTCACAACTTAAGCTACTCTACAAAGAAATAAGACTTTGATTTGATTTCTTTTCATTGAGAAATAAATTTATTTAAGTTTTCTTTATATTTAAAAATTTTAAACTTAAAAAATAAACATTCTTGTAACAAAAAAACTTAACATTCAAAAATTATTAAAGTAATAAAAAATAATTTACAAAAAACTAATATGATCCAAAATGATTTTTTTAAATGATAATTTACATTTAAAAAATACATATATTGAAATTAAAAACAAAATATATTAATAAACTCCTCTCACTTCATAATTTACGCGTGCGCACAATACGCCAAGATTTTTAACAAATGTAATTTTCTAAAACTTCAATCACAAATACGGAAAATGCATTTGTAACGAAGTTAGAAAATATGAAAAAAAAACGATCCTCCATCGAACCTAAAAAAAAAATCTGCAATCCAGCTATAGCCTAGAAGACAAAAATTCGCAAGCGTAAAGGGCATTATTATCTTACGCAAATTTGCATAAAAATATATTATAAGGTGACCAGATTTTTGAATATGTCCGACCGAAAATAAAATCAACTCTTCCAATTTTGCAAAAATAAAAACGGATTATTTTTATACAGTAAAATATCTTTCAAAACTCATTATTTAAAACAAAAACTACTTTAGGTTCAAGTACTGTTATTAAAATTTATTTATAATCGACGTTTCGACGAAACTCAACAGGAAAAAAAAACTGATACAGTAAATATGAAAAAAAAAACTTTCGTAATGTCTATTAGTTTTTTTCCTGGTAAAGGCAAGCGTTGAGTTTCGTTGAAACATGGATTAGAAATTAATTTTAATACAGAACTTGAACGTAAAACAGTTTTATTTTGGATTATTTTGTAATCAGTACAAAATTAATAAATCGTAGTGTATAAATTTAAAAAAAAGTGTTGATAAATATTTCTAATCACCTCAAATACATAACCTAAAAGATTAGAACGCTATATGCAAATTCACTAATTATATATATTAATTGCTTACAAATTTAAGAAAGGAATTTAATTTTTATATAAGACTAAAAATTAAATAAATATAAATAAGAGTTAACAAGATTTAGTTTGCTTAAATAATTAATCATTTAAATTAAAGTTCAATATAAACTTAATTCCGAACTTCTACAAAAAAAAATTATCTAAGATAAAAAATATATAATAAAATTAAGTTCAGCACATTCTAATGACAAAACTATAGTTTTCATTTGCAATCAGTAAAGTCTCATTTCGACTGCCGTTTTTGTTTCAATTTTACGCACAAGCACAAGAATTCGACTAATCCAAACGCTTGACACATTTAGTTTGGATTGGTTAAATTCTGGTATTTGTGCATATTTAACTCACAGAAATAAAATTATATTTAATGAATAGATATATAATAAATATAATTTCTGAAGATGGAGAACATTTTTCAATGTTTCGAATAAATTGACTAAAAACCCAAGAAATTGTTTATTTAAGTAAATACAAACGTTGATTTTAAATTTATTTTTTTATTAAATCTGACAAGCACTGTAATTATTTAAAGTGAATTTAGCATATTTCAACTATAAAAAAATAGCTGAACTTTTTCTAGAAAACGTTAAGCTATTTTCGCATGCAGGGAGGGGACATCTAAACCTAACTTTCTATTCCATTTTGAAAATGAAGTGAAAGGTATTAGTTTTCAAATATATAAAAATACTATTAAAATATTTCGTTTAAAATTCGACGCTTTGAAACAAACCACTTTCTTATATTTTTATACACACCGAGCCATTTAATATAGGAATTAAGTAGTGAAATAACTCCTCGTATGTCCCAAACGTACGAATATAGATCGTAGAGTAATTCACGATTGTTGCAATAGGTTAGATTTTCGAATAATCTATTCACGGCTTGACACATTTCATTCATTTTCGCTGAACGATCGAACCATTCCTGTACCTAAAACATATTTTTCGTTGTTTTGTTTTTCTAAATCAATTTTGTATTTGAGATAATTTAAAAAAATACACCTCAGGTTTGAAAGATGACTCTTTACTGCCATCAGCAGACATGACTAAATGTGCATTTGATTTCAACCAGTTAAATTCTTGTAAAAGTTGTAATCCTTGACCACCATGCTCAAACGGTAAATAGAATAAATCGCATAATAATGCTAGATCTTCGTTTGTTAATAATTGATTTTCCGATCTAAAACATGATCATATAAAGAATAAAAACTATACTTAAAATTGAGTAGTTTAATAGAAAAAAATGGTGTAAGTTAATAACAGTTGATTACTGGATGTTAAAAGTTAAAATAAAAGTTGTGTTAAAAATGGAAACGCTAATATATTTAACATTAGTAAAAATACGTTTATTGAATAATTAAACGATACTATAATATTTAAAAATATATATACATATTAAGTAAATCAAATACTTACTTTAAAGTATCGTTTTCAACAGTCATCGATGTATTGTGGTCTTCTGTGACTGTTTCAACTTGCATACTAGTACTTGAAGTCTGGTCAACATTAAAACATTAAACGATAATCAGATCATGAAACAAAAGAAAAACTTGCCTAATATACGAACGCATCAATAGCATAATTAATGTATTCCGAAAATTGAACTATGTACTTAATTTCTTAGCAAAATACATACATACACAATCACGTCATGTACCCAACAGAGTGTGGCAGAAACTCTTTCCACTATCCCGAAATCAGACAAGTAACCTTATATGCAAAATGTATTTATATTAATTAATAAATAAATATATATATATATATATAAATATATATATTTATTATTTAAAAATTTAATAAGAAGTTATGCATAAATAAATTTATATTTATAATTTGACATTGGTCAACGTTTTTTAAAAACAAACCAGATTTCAGTTTTATCAATAAAATCCAGAACTGATCAATTTTACGTACAAGCACAAGAATTTAACCAATCCAAATACTTTGTGGAAAAAAACTAAAAATGTGTCAAGCGTTTTAATTGGTCAAATTCTTGTGCTTGTTTAATTTCGGAATACACTAAATATGAGAATGAATAAAAATAAAAACTTCTGTGGCGAAAAGTTAATAAAATAAAATAATTTCCCTTAAACCCGAAAATATTTTGTGGTTTAAGTGAAATTATTTTATTTTATTTACTAAATATAAGAACAAATCTTTTTAGCAAATTATAAAACACATATCACCTAACAAAGTACAAACAATAAATCGAAATCTATTAAAACTATAACATAATTATTTAAAACAGGAACTTATTGCAATATAAAAATATTGTAAAAAAATAATATTAAATACCATCCTAACACCAACTTAAACAACTGCAAATAATATCAATTATCTAGACTAATATTAGAAATTTAAAATACTTAATATGTAAGGCCAAATTGCCAGGAAATATGAAATAAATTGAAATATTTCAAACATATAACTAACTATATGTAAAGATATATGTAAATAAATTAAAAAATAAAAAACTTTTTCAAATAAAAATGTCTCAATCGTTTAAAAATCCAAATAAAACTCACCGATGTATTTTCACTCATAGCGACATCCTCACTGGACGATAGACTTTTGACGGCATGTGCTGGCGATACGTTCGGCGTACTATTACAATCCATCGGTTCTGTTGGACTCATACTAGATGGTGGACTTAAATCCGCCGATGGTATCGTATGATTTTGTTCCGTAGTCATTGGACTATCCGATTTACATTCGTTTTTATCGATTTTCTTTTTCACATAATGACCGTTTAATATCGTTATCGGTTTCGCGATAGATACACCCGAATCGTCCGATGTTAGAACCGGTATTGGTATTGGTATAGGTGCTATAGGATTCGGTATTGATTCATTGCATATTACTTTTGTTTCCGATACTAACGAATTCATTACGGGACCGGGTACTGGATTCACAAAGCTTTCACTTACATTTACCTGAAATATTTTATTTTTAATTCTAACTGTTATTAAATTCTCAGGTTCGTTATTGTTTTTAGCAATGGACGCGTTTCGAAATTATTGAAAATTCTAAAATGTTTTTTAGAATTTTCAATAATTTTTCCTGCCAAACCAGAATGAGATAGAAAAAAAAGTTACTTAGCTATTATGTAGCTAATTTTTTTCTCTATTTTACTGAATTTTTTTCTACTAAACGATGCATCCTAGAATAATGGTTTCTTCACTCAATTATCGTACTCATTGTTCCGCATTTTCCATGCTACGCCTATTTTCCTACACCTCATAGTTTTTGAGAAAAAAAATAAAAACCAAAAAATCGAAAAAAAATTCTAGCGCCCAAACGGCACATGCTAGCAAATTAAAACTAAAATCAAATTATAGAACTTTTTATGCCCTATCGAAAAGTACTCTAAGTATTTTTCCAAATTTTACTCGAGAAAGAAGTATATCGCAAATTATCGAAACTGCATGTTAAACGCCCATACGAACTTAACGAACGAACACCCGGTATATTTGAAATTAAACAAAGATAAATGTATAAAAATTCTACTTACGCTGCTGCAAACCTCAGCTAAGGCCTGTAATTGTGTAGTACTAACAACTGTAATCGGAGCTGGTGAAGCCGCTGTTGAACAGGTTGTGGTGGTAGTCGTTAAACTCATACAGGTATTAATCGATGGTATAATTGGTACGGGTACCGCGGCTGCAACAACCGGTTGAGGCTTAGCAATCGGACCCCAAGCGTTTTTATGCTTCGAAAATTCCGGCAACCAATCGTTGATCGCATTGCGTAACGCCTGCCTCGGATGATACATATTCGGTGATAAGGTTTTCGGTACATCTTCGCCCGATAAACCATCTTCGGTTTCCGTTTCCAGTTTGATATCGGCCGAAACGGTATCGTTCAGACTTAAATCTCGTTTCCCATCGACATTACATCGTGACCATTGTGCCAGCGTATGAATTGCAATAAAGTTAGCACCGTACTCGCAATTCGGATTTGTTACGACGCCACGAAGTTTCGGTATCAAATCGGGCGATCGGCCTGAATATGGTCCCAAAAATACACGTTTCTGATCGTAATCGTTCGCGTGTAAATTATCCCATATAACGGGTGGTCGTTTTAAAACGTCCGTTATTTCTTGAATACAGTCCACGGTTAATTGTCTCGATATTACTTTCGGTCCTGCGAATATTAACAATACAATCATATTTACCTAATTATTTTGAAAAAAAAAAACAACTTGACAAACACATTGGTAAATTTTGTGTAGTTCTTAAGAAATAATAGTCTAAAATAAGTTACTAGTTATTAGAAATAACATATATTTTTGGAAGTTATTAATTTGATAAGTAAATTTACTTGTTAAGTAAATTTAACCAGCGTTTATAATACCGGTCCTAAATTTGTTAAAGGTAAAACTAACCTGTCCACATAATATCGATTTCTTGTGCAAGTTTAGAGCCTAACGTATTTAAATATTCGGAGTTCGGGACGTTAGGCACTGCTCGAGTCGAACAATACTGAGTTGGACATAATAAAAATTTCGGTTGACCTAAATGTTGGAAAATCTCATTCGTAATCGAAACTTGTGCGTGAGCAAACGATTGGAATATTTCTTTATCAGCTTCGGACATTTCCGGTTCAATATCATCAAAAAGTAAAGCGAACGCAATGCATCCGAACTGAGACACTTGTTCCAATTTTCTTTTCAAAGCTGTCACTTCTTTAGCACTACTATAAGTTATGTCTAATCCAGGCGAGAGAGCATAATAAAAAGTAATATTTTGATCTCTTGCTGCTGTTATTAAACCTGTTAAATGTTCGGCTTCTTCGACTGTATATAACTCACGCCAATAAGCTCTATGTTTATAATCATCTTTCGGGGCATACATGTACGAGTCCATACCCCATTTTTTCATTCTAGAAAAATTCAAATGTAACTACTACTTAATTATATATTATAAAATAAGCATACTTCTGAAATAAATCCTTCCGTTGTTCTGTCGTCCATGGTCGACCGTAAAAACCTATTATAAATATTTATTTTATTATCAAAACGTAAGCGAATAAGTTATATACGATATTTATCTATTAATATACAACCGTACCTTCAACTACACCACATATAAAGTTGCCGTTTTTTGTATTTAAATTATCTGAAACTGTTTGATTGGAAGTTTCTGCCATTTTCTCTAAGAATATTATCATAAGTTGTAGAGCTTTCTATCGTATTTCTACTTTTGCCACTTTTGTTTTTATGGATTAGACTGAAGTTAGCAATTATAAGATTTAGTCAATTTTTGGTCTTTAAATAAAAATATAAATTATTGCCATACAATTTACAAATATGCTTTAACTAATTATCATAAATTTATTAAAATACATAAATATTTTACAATTTACAAGTAACATAAAACGATAGATAAAAAAATCTTAGATCATTCAGCTTCATTTCTACTATATGATCTAAGAAAAAAATATAAGCTACGATACCATCCAAGATATAATACATAGCACAAACTACCCTGTTAAATATTTTTAATTTTATTTTAAATTAATATTAAAAAAATTTATACAAATTAATAGCTTAATTAAGCTTTAGCATGATTATTTTATTATTATAATCTCATTAGTTTTATTACTTTGTTTATTAAATAAGAATTACCAAGTACAAATTTAAATACACGCGCCCAAGAACTATTTCTTTTAGCGACTAATTACTTACTTTATATAAGATATTATTATATTTCAAATACTTTTATATGATATTGTACATATATATAAAATATGTTGTTGTAAAATATTCTAAAGAAATAAAATATTATTATTTTTTTAATTCTAAATTTAGATGGCATCGATTAGATCTACGAGTGGTTTCTTTTTTTTCTAGCAACTGTCAGGTACGTCATTTGACATATATACATTTTGATAGTACAGCAAATGGGAGTGTACTTTATGTTAAATTAAATTTTATATTTTATATAAAATAAATGATGGGTCTATTTGGCAAGTCACCGGAACGTAATCCAAAAGATATGGTATATTCGTGGATACGACTGAGAGGAATGAGGTTATATTTTGCATTTTTGTAGGTAAATGAATGGACACACAAATTAAGAAAAGAAGGCTTTCAACTCGAAAGACAAATTCGAGGTGAATATTAATATATATAGGTGAAAGTTTATATTTTATTAAACTTAACTTTTCTTTATAAGCAATTCAACGGGAAGAAGAAAAAGTTAAACGATCATTAAAAGAAGCCGCGAAGAAAAATGACAGAGATACCTGTTTGATTTTAGCCAAAGAAATATTAAGAGCTAGAAAAGCTATAACCAAAATATATACTTCAAAAGCACATCTGAATTCTGTACAATTACAAATGAAAAATCAGTTGGGTGTGTATTATATATTCTATAGTTTTCTAATATATTTAATAATAGTAATAATATTTTATTTATTCTGTTGATCAAGATACATAGATATAGAATACGTCATAAATGGTTACATAATTAAATAATTATAAAATTTAAATATTCATTTACAGAATAAATTGTAATTGCTTTAATTTGAGATTAAATGTCTTTATAGAATTATCTTTTAAAATTTGTGACAGCTTATTATAAAACTTAAACGGTTAAATCTTATGCAAATATGAAAAAAGTATCATGAAGTAACTGAGGTGTGGTTTGATTTTGGAACACGTTAGTTAATCCTTTGTATAATAAAATTCTGTATTATTCCTAGCTACACTTCGAGTTGCTGGCGCACTCCAAAAATCCACCGAAGTAATGCAGGCAATGCAGCGTTTAGTACGCGTACCAGAAGTTGCACAGACAATGCGCGATATGTCGAAGGAAATGATGAAAGCTGGTATTATAGAAGAGATGTTAGATGAAACGATGGAATCACTAGAAGATACCGAAGAAATGGAGGATCAGGCGCAGGAAGAAATCGACAAGGTATTATGGGAACTAACCGCGGGGAAATTGGGCGAAGCACCTGCACCACCTGTTGCAGAAGCCGGTGGCGCTACGCCCGTACCTGCCCAACCCGTTGAAGTGGAAGAAAATGAAGAAGAATTGGAAGAAATGCAGAGTCGATTACAAGCGTTAAAATCATAGTTTAATTGCAGCTGATTTCATGTCACCAGCATTTTTCTACTCTTGAAAATCAGAAACGAAATACTTTACATATATTTATTTTAAATTTCGAATACGCTGCTAACATATTAACAGTATTGAGCAGCTGTGAAACCAGATGAAATAAAAATTCATTAATCTTTTCTTAAACGTTGAATAGAAAATAAAATGCTTTATTTTAACATTCCTCGATGGATATAATAACTAACTTAATATGAAAAAATGATAAAAAAAAAACTGCAATTAAATCAGTAAATTTAATTTCAATATTTTAGAAAGATTTACGCGGTATATGTAAATTACCGTTAATTTATTTCAAATTAAAATAATTTATTTGTCGCAAACAAATTCTTTTTAATAATGCATAATACGTACTAAAAAATAAATATTATTGTGTGAATATTGTCAATTTTATTATGCTTTCTTTATATGTACAGAAATTTCAGATAAGTATGTAAAAAGCTATTTTTTTGTTTCAAGTTTGGAATTGTGCCACTTTACTTAATTGTATATATATATCGCGCTTACTTAGTACATTGTCAAAAATAGAACATTATATATATATATATATATATATATATATATATATATATATATATTCCAAACAAAAAACAGGAGATTTATTATAAATGTTTGTTACTATATTTGTTATACTTTAAGTATGTTATAATTTATTGATTATTTAATAAATAGTTTACATATACAGAAGTAAATCGACCAAAAATTATATTATATATATAATTTATTTTTTTTGGAAGTGAGTTACTGATATAAAATTTTAATCGCTCTACAATTTTAAAAAGTATGCTTTAATTTATTCTGCTTATATATACTACACGAAAATAATGTATATTTTGCAATAAAAAAATGTGAAAATTATTTTTTAATTATAATTATTTTTAATTCTACCTTCTCATACAGTAGTAAATAAGATTGAAGCCAGACTGTATATAAATATTTTAAACAATTTATATTGTAACTTTCTGCTTGATTTCTGGCAATTTTATAAAATAATTGAGATGACAACTTATCTAGAATTATTAGAATTATTATTATTATTAGAATTATTAGAAAATAATAATTATTTTATTATTTTTATTGGATATTTTGATCAACATTAAGCTGTCCTGTTGATCCTGCAACTTGTACAACTTGAGCGTACTGCGTTTTATATATAATATATTACGGTGGCCTTATGAAAAAAATCCAGTAAGGCTAAAATCGATAAAGCAGGTTTTCGGAGCAAACCAATATGATGGACTGTTTAAACCGTACAATCTGTATTATAAGGTCTGATGAAAGTTCTTTAGTAGGGTGACCACCTTTTTATTTGACTCGGAAATTTCTAGAAAACTCAATACATTAAAACTTCTATTTTTGAATATAAAAACATTTTAATTTGAATACAATCTCAAAATTTTGAAGTTTGTTTCAATGTTTATACATTAAACTAAATAATATTTTGATTTAACTATAAATTTATCACTGATCATAGTAATGACTTATTTATTTGTTTTTTTAACTTAAAACTATATGACTACATCTAAATTCAGTTTAATCCGGAGATTACAACAAATAACCCGTAGACCGGAAATTCAATTGAAAAACCGAAGACTCCCGGTGAAAACCGGAGAGGTGATTACCCTATTCTTTAGTTTAATCATGGTGAACAATTGTTTTTATTGTGGAAAAAAGGTTGATATTAATTTCCCGCTATATTTCACTTTTTGCAGTTATTATTTTAATAATCAGGAAATTAATATAATTAGAAGTTATCAATATTGAAACATTTTATAATTATATAACATTTACAATTAAATAATATTACATATAATATACACGTTTCATTTCGTATTTATTAAATGTTCTTCGGACAACAATATTTACTTTTTAAATTACCCGCTAGAGTTTGCCCGGAAACCTGCAACCAGCAACATGGCGGAGTACTAGAGGATGTCTACTTTCGAATTAGTATTTCATATGCAAATTGCATATCCAGTAACAATGATAACTTACTATACATCGAAAAAAAACATCAGAAATAATAGTTTTTGCGTGTTTTTAAAAAAGTGACAGGTTTCTCTACACAACTGAAATTTTCGGAAAACGCGTGTTAATACATACACGATATAAAACAACGTAAAAGCAAATGTCATTTTTGACATTCGAAGGAACTAAGTCGTTTGCCAGTGGTAAAAATGAAGTGATTTTGTGAAAAAACACGGTGCGAACTTGTTAAATTTTGCAAAGCAGTGTGGCGACCGGAATTCACATTTATCCTTTTTCAGGTACGTAATCAACAACATTTTAACCTAAAAATTTTGACACCTGTTGAATGAATTTATTTCATGTAAAATTATAGTTTGTTTCATATTGGAATAATTAAGATAATGCAATGAAAAACAATATCTGGTTTAGTTATTCGTAGGTTTATTACGATTATATTTATTATTAATTAAATGGAATTTCAATAAAAAATCTTGCATAATTTTTGCTTAGTTAGCAGTGGTCGAAATTCGACCGTAATTCATTAAATTTTTAAGTTTTGAATGTTTATTGAGGTTCTTTTGTCAAAAAGTTATTAATTTTCGAGTTATTTGAAAAATTCTAACGATAGAAAAAAATGAGGTATAGCTTGACTAAGCCATATTTAGAAACAAATAACGCGATTTTTGACATTTCTTTGGTTTTTTTGGTTACATTTTATTTATGTGAATTCAATGCTAATTTTTTTTTAAAAATGGAATACCAGACAATTTAGAATCTATTGTAAAAAAATATTTTATTACTTATAATACATATATATTACAAAAATTTTTTTTAAATTAAAATATTATGTTCTACAATATTTAATCAAAAATTCTAAAAGCCATAGAATGACAGTTATAAGCATGCATATAGTGTACATATTTATAACCCATATATTTGAATTAGTTAACGAAATTATTAATTCTGAAATAAAACGAAAATTTTAAATTATTAATAAATTATACATATTGTAATACTAAATTCTTCGATTGTTTCATAAGTATAATACAAATTTAAACATATATAAAAATAAAATAGTAAACAATCTTTCTGAACTTATTATATTAAAATAAATCGGCTATAGGTTGATAGTTCTGTATTAATATTTATTAATAATCGACGTTTTGACGAACTTAACGTCCGCCTTTATCAGGGAACATAATACAAATTACATTTACAGTAAATAAATAGAACATAGAACCAAGTTACTAGGTAACAATAAAGTAATTAGATCATACAATTTTTATAAATTTTTAATTAATTGTAATCAAATTTTATTTAAATCAGTGCCATTTTACAGTGATTGATGTTATTTTTTTCTTTATAAATATCTATTGATTCTCTTATCAATCTGCTGCTAATATTGATTGGTCTTGCAATTATTACACTTCTTCGAATTTTACATCATGAAGATACTCGAACTCATCTTGATTTAAATAAAATTTGGTTTCCATTTATTAAAAATTCATGATTTAGTTACTTATTTGTTACCTAGTAACTTGTTTCTATATTCTGTTTATTTACTGTAAATGTCATTTGTATCGGTTTTCTTGATGAAGACGTACATCAATTATTAATAAATATTAATACGGAACTTAAACCTAAAGCCGTTTTATTTTATATATAAAAATAATACTAATTGTAAGCCAATTAGTAATAAAGCTCAAATAATAACAATTAATTCAAATAATGTAACAAAATATATAATCAATTGATCTATAATTAATACGTACTTGATATAGCACCACTAGATAAACTTAGTATGCCATATAAAATTTGAAACATTGCTAATGCAGCATTAAAACGGCTATCTGAATATTCAGCTAGTATCAAAGAATAAGTTAATTCAACTGAACAGCGCAATAATGCTATTACAACTATACATATTTGGATTCCCCAATAAAATTCTCCATCGAATGAAGTAAATACTAGAAATAGATGTTATTTATATGTTTATTCATCTTCTGTCTCTTTCATTAGGTATACATAATTTTTTTATATTAGATATTTTTTATAATATTATAAAATATAAATAAACTATTTTTAAAATTCTTGAAAAAAGTACTTTTAGTCAAAAATCACTTGAGAATACGGGCCACAATATATTTATAATCCAACTGTTAATTAAAATCAATATTTGACGTAAATTTCAAACAGTGTATTTATTTTTTTCTGTTCTTAAATGTATTTTTATAGCAAATATTTTTATTATATTTGATATTTTCAAATCTACGCAAAGAGGTCTTGAAAATATTATAAGACATTATATTTTGTTCAACTTTCGTTATTAGATAAATTATAAATAGAAAAGACGAAGAAATATATTTATTTAAAATATTAATTCTTACGATACTGAATAAATATTAAAAATTTCAAAAAAAAAAAAAACTTATATACCTATTCGTCCAATAATCGAAGCTGATACTCCAAATAGAAGTAAATATCGATTATTAAGAGGAACATATACGCTAATGATTGATAATATAAGACGACCAATAAAATCAGCGAATGTAAATATTGTCATTAAATACGCAACAGTTTCGCTATTATATTGTAAATCCTGAAGATATGTTGGCAATACTGTTGCAAACATAATATCTGCAGTTACTGTTAGTCCTAGTCCGAAACAAATATTTAAATATAAAGGATCTTTTAATAACGATAGTTCTAAAAAATTATAAATATTTCTCCTGAAATGTAAATAAAGAAAATTTAATGTACTAAATAATAAAAAAGAAAATAACAAGTAGTAGGAATAAAAGAGCATGTATGAGAGGAATTATGAATGTGGATAAAGCTAAAGTTACTTGTTTGAATAGGAATGTTTGGAGGCGACTGATTTCGGGATGATGAAAAGAGTTGTAAGTAAAATTACATAATTTTTTTTAGAGTGTAGATAAAAAATATACTATGGTATGGTATTCGTAGTTTCATGTTTGAAACTAAAACCATCTTGATTTGCATATTTGTCTGTACAGAGAATATTTACCAAGATATATTTTTTCGGGTATGTCGCTGATCATTCAGATTATGAACGTCGGGTAAATGAGTAATATTTGATATTATTTCTGTGTTTGCATCTAAAAAATGTATAATTTTGCAAAATTAAAACATAATTCGCAAAAAAACTTCAATACTTACTTAGCTTTTCTAACAAATGATTTTTATATTCTTTCGGATTATGCCATTTTACTGGAAAGAATGCTAGGGCCGCAGGTATTACATTTGAATTAATCGAACACAGTATAAGTAAAGTTCCACGAAAACCAAAATTATCTTTTAAAAATTTCATGAAATATGGCATGCAAATATTAACTGCCCCGAAAACAGTTTGACATACAAATATTATGAAATTTCTTCTTACAACGAAATAATCGTACAATATTCTGTACATTGAATGAAACAGAATTCCAATTCCGCAACCTAAATTATAAAAATCGATATTTTATAATGAATTTTTAAGTTTTTTGAATCAAAATGATAGTTACCTTGAATGGCTCCATATGTGATATAAAGATAAAGATAGGAATTACAAAATATATTAGAAAAAGATGCAAGAACAACTAGGAATCCTCCGAGAAGTGCAACAAATCGGCAAGATTGCTTCTTAATCAAATGATTTGCTAATAATCCTGTACATTAAACATAAATAAATAATAAAAAATAAAACAGAAAATTAAACTGCAATATATGTGAGCTACTGTGTCAAATATTTAAACGAAAATTATTTTCTAAATCTAAAATATTAAACATTTAAAATAAACATGTTAACTTTTTATTTAAAAATACTAGTTTTTTTATTATAATGATATTTAGAATATATTTTATATTTTTTCATTGGGCAAATAAAATGAAAATAAAAAAAATATTACGTGATATTACATAGGTACCTATAAAACAGTACATTGAAAGATATATTGTAGCAGCTATTGTGGCCCCTTCCATTTTATTTCCATGTTTGGACAGAAAATCTTCAAATAGAATTCCGAAAAATGTCATATGACTGGCACCTATTACCTAGAGTAATTAAATATTTACTTATATTTTGGCATTTTTTTTCCAAATAATATTTATCCAATGTCGCAGGCATCCATGTCACTATTTACCAGTAATATTCATTATACGAAATATATATATATATATTCTGGACCACCCTGTATATATATATATATATATATATATATATATATATATATATATATATATATATATATTACGTATACTTATAATAATCATAAAAAAAATCTTTCAAAACTCATTATATTAAAAAAAAACGGCTTTAGGTTTAAATTCTCAACAAAAATTTCATCTACATTTTTAAAAAAATTTGTTTAATGTTAAATGAATACACCTAGACCTCGCTTTGCGTCGTTTCGTTTTGCGTTTTTTCGAAGTTGCGTCGCTGCTGAATTAGTACCAATTTTCACTGTGCGTCGTTAGATTTTCGAAGTTGCGTTGTTTTGGGTTCGAGTCTAATAGAAAATAGCTATAGAAAATCATAATTCACTTTGCGTCGTTTCAATTTGCGTCGTGTTTTTCTGGAACGTAACCACGACGCAAAGTGAGGTCTAGGTGTATTTAATACAATTGGTTATCAGAAAAGTTTGTCAAAATTTAAGTCAAAACAAAAATATTTTGTATATTATCTAATCTATTGAACTATTGATTCAAAAATGTTATTATGGAAAATGTGTAAATATTATTGTACTTACAAGAATTATACAGAATGCTACTGCAATGACATAACCCCAACCTCCTTCTGGAGCTCGGGATTTATAATTACTTTCAGACGTAATTCGCATTATGTATTGTATCGAAAATACTGTTTAATAGTCATAAAGGTAATTATAACTATGATAAAATAATATACAGTATGTCTTCGGATAGGTATTACAAAAAATTAATCAGCCAGAAACTGTATTAGATATTAAACAAATACGAAAAACTGGCTAAAACTAAAATACTTCAAAAAATAGTTCAGTGTGCCAAAAAAATAGTTCAGCGTGCCAAAACAATAAAAGTATTTTTTTTTAAATAAAAAAATTACTATAGACATTACGACCGTTATTATAAAGTATGTAAACAGAATATTCCTTTAACAAGAATATTTTTATTGAAGAAGATAATAACGTATCGTATTAAGTTGACTATTTTAAGATGTATTTATAATTTATCGATAATTATAAAAAAAAACCGTACTTACATGCATGTGTGCTAATTAAGATATTTAGAAAATATTACGTAATAATATGAAAAATTATCAAAAACAGTCTCAAATATTATTTATATAATAACTTTCTTAAAAATCTGTTTAATGAAATTTGTCTACACATGTCCACAGACTGATATTATGCTACATTCAATTCATATTATAAATAGCTTAGTTTATAAAAATAATAAGTATTTAAAATTGTTATGAGTATAATACTTCCTTCTCTATGTATAACAATCAGTTAAAAATATTTCAAACTATTAAATTAAGTAAGTATACTTACTTAAAATGAACATTTTTTAATGAAATACTATTGTTTAATTAAATTAACAAATAAATTATTTTTAAATAGAATTTAGCACATTGTCCTATCAAATTACTTTTTTCACTTTACTTTAATCTTTTTCCGATATTAGTTAAAATTAATTACAAATGGTGACACCTATTCGGAGACATAAAAATATTAGAGATAAAAATATAAGGTTCTACGTGTTTTTCCAATAATTTGTTAAAACTACGCAGTTAATTTTTATACTCCAATAAATTGTAAGTAAACTGTAAAATTTAGTATAATGAGTTAATTTTTGTCCGTTTTTTTTATTAAAATTTGTAAATTTTTATAACTAAATATGTTAAATTACTGACAATAAGTTAGGTCAGACGCTATTATAATATGTATTTGTAATTTAAAGTTTTTGCATTGATTGTTTTAATCACTAATACTGATCAATCACGTCACTGATAAGTGTTTGATCCTTTCAAGACTGGTTTGGAATAAAAATACAAAAAAATTTATATATAGACATATAAAAATCAATCCAGTATGTTTTTAGTTTGAATTATTTCGTACATAAATAATTACAAATTCTATAATCCACAAAAGAAAACATACTAATAAGAAAAAAGTATATATTTGTATCATCCAATTATCGTCAATATTTAAGGAAACTATAAATTCTGAAACAAAAACAAAATATAAGTAACATAGTAAACAATCTTTTAGAACTCATTGGCTGATGGTTTACGAACATAATTAGTTCCAAAACTATGTTCGTTAACCGATCATCTTCATATTATTGCCAAATTTTCTAATATTTTTATTTTTATTTTAATTTATTATGTTTGTTGTCCGAATACAAAAATCTTTCGTGAAAGTATTCGTTGTTTGTATATTAGAATAAAACGGCTTTAGGTTCTAGTTCTGTAATAATTTATTAATAAATTAACGTTTCGACGAACTGGACGTGCGTCTTCATCAGGAAAAAAATAGAAATGATATTTAAGTATAGTAAATAAACAGAATATGGAAACAAATTAAAATAAAATCAATCAGTGCCAATTAGGTACTGATTTAAATAAAATTTGGCTACTTTTATTTAATAATTTATAAATTTTATGATCTAGTTACTTGTATTTTGTTACGTTTATAGTAACTTGTTTCTATGTTCTGTTTATTTACTGTATATGTCATTTGTATCAGTTTTTCTGATAAAGATATACATTGAGTACGTCAATTATTAATAATATTAATATAGAACTACAACCTAAAGCCGTTTTATTTTAATAGATTATTATTTACAGTTGAACAACAACAAATTTAAGTTATACAGTAAGAATTTGTTAGCGAAGGTAAAATAAAATAATAAAATAAGTTTGAAAAAATATTTTTACATACTGGACAATGAGCTGGCACAAGTATGTAAAAGGCAATTTATGATCTCATAAAGTGCTAAAGCGCCATTGAATCGAATTCGTGAATATTCAATCAAAACTAATGGTATCGTTAATTCTAAAAGGCATCTTAATAGTCCCAGTATTATTATGCATATCAAAACTTTTCCGTAGAAATTAATACTAGTTGTAAATACTGCAAAAAAAAAAACTTATTAATACACTCATCAAAAAAAAAAAAATGCGCTACTGGAAAAATCAGAAAAATTACCGATTTTCAAATAGGTGTAACTCGGCTAATTTTGAACAAAATTAAATGAAATTTTTTGTACAACAAAGTCTGAAGTCTCGTATTTAAGGTCATGCAAGATATGTCCCATTTGAACCATTAGGCTCCCCACTACACCCCACAGAAAAAAAAATTGTTGAACTTTAACAACATGTATAGCATAAAAAAAATATTTTTGACTTAATTTACCAAGCAGGCGTAAAAATTTAAACATTTCTACGTAAATAGTCCTTAATTTCAAGGACCTGCGATCCTTTGGCGCAAAATTATAATTTTTCGAAATTTACTCTGCATTTTGAGAGTTTTTGGGTCATAACTTGGTTAATTTTGGATGAAAATGGATGAATTTTTGAAAAAAAAAAAAATTTGAAGCCGCCTTTTTAAGGCCCTGCAAAATAATGCAATGTTTAAGCCATTCCGCTCCCTACCACACCTCGCAGGAAAAAAATTTTTTTGATTTAAAAAATTGTGAAATTTTGACAACATGTGTTGTCAAACTTTAACAACATGTGTAGTATACAAAAAAAAATTTTGACACAATTTACCAAGAGGGCGTAAAAACTACAACATGTCTACGTAAAATTCGCTTAATTTCAAGGACTTACCATGCTTTGGCACAAAGTTGTGATTTTTTTAAATTTACCCTGCATTTTGCGAATTTTTTTTTTAAAACTTGGATAATAAACTAGTAAAATTTTATTTAATCAAATAACGTTAAATAATATAAAAATCTATAATTCTACTTACTTGTTCGTACAATAGAAATTGTTACTGTTCCTAGTAATAATAAATATCTATTGTTAAAAGTGTAGAATGCGCTTATAACAGTTAATATCAGTCTACCAACAAAATCTGCTGTCATGTAAATTGTCATGAGAAACGTTACCGTTTCCTCATCAAAATGTAGATTTTGTAAATAGGTCGGTAGTAATGTTAAGAACATTAAATCAGAAACTGTTGTTAATGCTAAGCCAAAACTAATATTTACATATATTGGATCTTTTAACAAAGACAATTCTAAAAACTCATAAATATAATGCCTGAAAAAGAACGAAAATAATAGTTAACTAAAAACGAAAGAATTAAGAATTAAAAATTCAAACAAGTAAAAAATTTTTTTGAACTCATTATGTTATAGTAAATCAATTTACTAGTTGTGACTTACTGCGTCTCGACAAAAATTGTCTTTGATTTTTAATTATTGTAAATTGTTTATTAAATATTTATTTATGTGTGTACAAAAATTTATAAACTAGTAAATTGGTTTATTAGTATTTAAACAAAATGTTAGAAAATCAATCAGTAATTTTACAATTATTCAGAAGTTTATGACTAGTTTTTTTTTTTTGATATAATAAATAAGGCTATCGCTATTGATGTTACATGTAATAAACTTCTAACGGCTACAGTTCCGTTAGAAAGCATTTTCGGACATATGTTCATTTGAAGTGTTTTATTTAGAATACTCATAGGAATCATCCGGTATAGTTTTTCCCCGACGTCATAAATCATCCTGTATATAGAATAGTGCAATTGCTGTGTTATTTCTCAAAAATGTTAACACATTTAAAACTCGTGTTAATAACAATAGCAATACAATAGAATAGATATGTATTACTTACCAAGTTTTCTTTACTGGATTAATATATTCATTATTGGGTATTTTATTCGATATTTCTAAATTGTGACATATACAATCTAATGTCTGTTCATCGTTTGTAACTAAAACATATTCTATTTCAATAATTATGAAAATTAACGAATAATAATTTCAGGATTAACATTCTAAAAGATAAAGTAATCTTTTTATTAATCTAAAAAAAAAAACTAATATATTATTTTTTTACTACAACATGAATATGCGACATTGTTAATTTTATCTTAAAAATTTTATGTTTATGTTTTTGATAATAAATATTGTTTTAGAACATTAAATAAAAATTTAGTGATATTTTCAATTTTACACTAGTACCTACATAAAAGTTTTTTTGACTCAATGATTTTTGTTCATTTCACAGATATACACATTTTTTTTGTTCAATGTTATTATTATATACAGTGTACTTACTAAATTTTCCTGTAGGTAGTTTTTGATTATTTTTTGGCATATGCCATTGTACCGGATGCATTAATAATGATACAATAATCATATTTGAATATAATGCAGCAAATATAGCTAAAGTACCACGGAAACCAAAATTATTCATCAAGATTTGAACAATATATGGTGTAGCAATGCTTATTACGGCAAAAATACTTTGACAAGTATAGAATACTACATTTCTTTTAGTAATGAAATACTCGTTAAATGATTTATACATTGCTTGAAATGCTATACCAGCACCAGAACCTAAAAATAATAACAGAACGTTAAAATATACTGTGTTTCCGAATAGCTGATACAGAAAACAAAAAGCTGAAGAAGAAAATCTGGAAAACTAGTCTTGCTTTATCTATAAAACAAAGCTATGATATACAAAGTATCAAAAATTTTAAAATATGTAAAAATCAGTAAAGTATTAAATTAATAACGAATAAAAATAATGATTAATAAAAAAAAAATGTCAAATCTTAAGCTAATTTTTAATATACTTTTTAGCTACTATACAGGGTGATTCAGGACTATTGTAATAAACTTTAACAGCTTATTCCTGAGGTTATTTCGAGCCAAAAATGTCATATGAACATAGGTCCTATTCCTTCTAGTTACCAAAATACAAGAGGTTGAAGTTCTATAAATAACACGAAATTTTCTAATTTCTAATTTTTTCTTCTAATTTTTAATTTCTAGTGTAACAAACTTTAACAGCTTATTCCTGAGGTCATTTTGAGCCAAAAATATCATATAAACATAGGTCCTATTCCTTCTAGTTACCAAACTACAAGAGGTTGAAGTTCTATAAATAACACGAAATTTTCTAATTTTTGTAATCAAGATACTTTCGGAAAACAAGAGTTTTATTAAAAAGTCATACTTTATTTGTCATTACCTTACATAATCCATAAATAAAAATCATATCTGCATATTCAGCAGTACTATAACCATCCATTATGAAGCAAAAATACAATCAAAAGTATAACAATTTTTAATTAAGACAAATAAGGTATGACTTTTCAATAAAACTCTTGTTTTCCGAAAGTATCTTGATTACAAAAATTAGAAAATTTTGTGTTATTTATAGAACTTCAACCTCTTGTATTTTGGTAACTAGAAGGAATAGGACCTATGTTTATATGACATTTTTGGCTCGAAATGACCTCAGGAATAAGCTGTTAAAGTTTGTTACAATAGTCCTGAATCACCCTGTATATATTGTCTCTTTTTATGTTGTAAAAGGGCTGTATTAAGATATTTTAGCATCTTAGGCTACTAAAATGTGGCACCCTTCTGAAAAACGTTTACTATTCAAAAAAATGCATTTCCCAAAATATGAAATATACATAAAAATAGTTGACTTATTTAATGTTACACAAAAAAAAATATATATTTATTATTAATAGTAGCTATTATTTATAAGCTACTTGCGACAAATTCCGAAGCTACAAACTACAGCTACTTTTTTTTTTGTAGCACAGCTACTGTTACAGTTACCAATAAAATTAGCTAAGCTAGTAGCTAAGCTATTAAAGTAGTTAGTTAGCTAGTAATAGTGATCAGTTTTTTTTAAATATATTTATATAGAAATATTTTTATTATCACTATATTACCTTGTAAGATTCCATACGTGATATAAAACTGAGTTACAGACTTTACAAATATATTACAAAAACTTCCAAGTATTATTAGAAAACTTGCTAAAAATCCAACATATCGCGCTGGATATTTTTTCAGCAATTGATTTGCAATTAATGCTGGAGAAAACATGAAAATAAATATTGTATAGTTTTTAAATTAAGTTGCTTTTAAATAAATACATATATCGCGCATGCGACGACAATATGTCGTAGTCCACAAAATATGCCAAAATCACTTTTTGGTATTTTCCAATAAAGGACACATCTATACAGCAGTACACAATAAGTTGTAGCTCACAAAAATTTATTTTTGGTATAAATTTACTATTACTATTATCACAATCCTAATGCTGAACAAACTCAAATATAGAAATTATTTTTATCTCCTGTAAAATAATGGTTTTGTGGCTTACAACTTATTGTTGTATCATGGACGATATAATACAAAAAATATATATTTGTAAAATTTACCTACAATACTGAAACATGAAAAAAATATGGCATTTGCAACTGATGCTTCTTCTAGTTTATTGCCAAATTGTGCTAAAAAATCTTTATAGATTATTCCAAAAGCGGGAAGATGACCCACTGTTATTGTCTAAAATATAGAAGATTTGTATCATATACAGGGTGTTTACGGTCTGCTCTGTTAAACCTTACAACGCTTTAGTAAAAGTCGTCTCATAAGTGAGACAATAATTCTTTTAGTTTATACATTAAACGATTAATTTGTTCTAAATAAAACGGCTTTAGGTTTAAGTTCTGTATTAATATTTATTAATAATCGACGTTTCGACGAACTAAACATCCGTATTTATCAGGAAAACTAATAATAGTATCAGTTATGTAACTAGATCTAGTTACTTATTTTGTTACCTAGTAATATGTTTCTTGTTTTGTTTATTTACTCTATATGTCACTTGTATCAGTTTTCTTGATGAAGACGTACGTTGAGTACGTAGAATACGTCGATTATTAATAAATATTAATACAGAACTATAACTTATAGCCGTTTTATTTTGAGTTATTGCTAATTTTGGCAATATTTGTTTGTTTGTTCTATATCCATTACTAAAAACAATTCAGTTCAAAAATTATAAACATAATTTTTTCGAAAGTAACGTTTTCGGATAGACAAGAAATCGACTGAAGAATTATGTTTAATGTTAGCAAAAGTGGGTGTTAGTCAGTTAAGATGGTTCGGTCATGTTGAGCGAAAGTCTAATGAACGTTTGGTTAAAAAGATTTATTTGAATGATTTTGATGGTATACGTTTGCGTGGACGTCCGGTGAGTAGTTGGAGTGGTATGATTGAGAGTGTTTTGCGTGAGCGAAAGTTTCCAAGTAGTAGGAATAGAAGAGCATGTATGAGAGGAATTATGAATGTGGATGAAGAGAAAGTTGCTTGTTTGGATAGGAATGTTTGGAGGCGACTGATTTCGGAATGATGAAAAGAGTTTGTGCCACACCCTTTTGGGTACATGGCGTGATTGTGTATGTATGTATGTATGTATATATGTTAACGAAATAATTAATACTTACGAGAACAATAACAACTGTTGCAGCGATAACATAACCCCATCCTCCTTCGGGAGCTATATATTCTGATCTTTTTAAACTCATATTGTAAAATCGAGAAAATAATTAATAATTTGCTAGCAATTAAATCTTATACCATAAGCATCAAAATCATTTTTTGTAAAAATAATCTAAAATAAAAAAATACAATTAGTTATTAAAATATTTACAATAAAACGGCTCTAGGTAATAGTTCTACTTATTAATAATTGACGTACTTTAATAATGTTTTTAACACTGAACACAAATTTTAAAATAATTTTTCCTAGCCCTATACAGGGGTTATAAATCTGTATGGGGCTAGGAGAAATTATTTTAAACTTTTTAGTCCGTGTTGAAAACGTGGTATATCTATTTAAAAAAAAAAAATATTGTCTGTTTTTTAGTCTTGTTTAACTTTAACTTTATCTTAATTAATTAATATAATTATTTATAATTTAATAATTTTAATATAATTATAATTAATTATTTAACTTTTATTTAATATTTCTAATATTATTAATCAATTAATTAGTTAATATTGCATTGTCATCCAGCTCTGAGTTTCAAGTCTTTAACTCATCGGAAAGTTGGTTTAAAATCGATTGCAAAATTTGTACCAAACAGAAAATCATACAAACAGACAAGAAAGAATGCGAGTTAATAAAACCGTGTTAAAAAAAAGATACAAATGGTATAATAGTAAATAAACAGAACAAGTTACTAGGTAACACAGTTTCAAGTAACTAGATTATGAAATTTATAAATTTTATTTAAATCAGATAGTAGTCACACTGTCATTTGTAACTTTTTTTCTGATGAAGATGTACGTTGAGTACGTCAAGTATGTTGATTATTAATAATTATTAATACAGAACTAAAACTGAAAGCCGTTTTATTTTAATAAAATAAGTTCTGAAACATTTTTCAAATATATTTACAAAGTACTTTTGCCAATTTTCAATGTATGGCTCATCTATTCGCTGTAAATTTATTATTAAACTTTTTAAAATAAATTTATTTTTAAAAAAAAGTTACGTATTGTTTTAATGAACTTTCATTATAAATTACTTTAACTATTATTTGGTAATTATATATTTTTTTACAATAAAATATTATTTATGTGACATTTTTATCTGTAGAAATTAATACTTTTATCTAAATTAAAAATAAAACGGTTTTAGGTTATTTTTTTGTATTAATATTTATTAATAATCGACGGATTCAACGAACTCAATGTAGATAGATCATAAAAATTTATAAAAATTTTATGATCTAGTTATTTATTTTGTTACCTAGTAACTTTTTTCTATGTTCTGTTTATTTACTAAAAATATCATTTGTATCTTTTTTCCTGATGAAAATCTACGTTGAGTTTGTCGATTATTATTAATAAATATATTAATATAGAACTATAACTCAAAGCCGCTTTATTTTAATATAAATTCTGAAAGTTTTTTTTACTATGTTATCTAAAGATTTGTTGAAATGAATGAAGCGAACTTTTTTATTGTAGTAATATTGTATTATATTTTTATTTATTTATCTTATTTCCAAAATGTATCACAAAGTTACGGCTAATCAAGTTAAATATTATATTTTCAATTTGTTATTTAATTTGTAACTTTAGGACAAGTGATATGAATTTCGTGTTGAATGTTGATAAGTGTAAATTATTAGTTTTTGGAGAAGAATGACTTGACGACTGTATTTAATGTATCTGTTGATGGTGTGCGTTTAGAGCAGGTAGATGAATTTGTGTATTTAGGTAGTTTATTGTCTAAGGATGGTCGCTTTGATCGTGAGATTGAAAGGAGAGCTAATGCTGATTGTAAGGTATTGGATGAATTGGATATTTTTGCTAAAAAAACGTAAATGTTTCCAGAGATGATCGTTTGAGTATATACAATACTGTTTTGGTGCCGACATTGATGTATAGTAGTGAATAAAAATTATGTAATTTTATAATTTTAAGTAATATACTTAATTTACCATATTATATATGTTTTTCTTTTACCGAAAAAGTAAATAAACTTACATAAAATATACGTATTTTATATTTAGATAATGCAAAAAATTTTCCTATGACGTCTATAAAATTACATATTAAACTGGTGTAAATCAATTACCTTAGATTTTTATGTTAAATTACCAAATTTTTTTACAGTGTGCAAAACAGATTAGTATATGATGAGTGAAATTGAAAAAAAAATGTTTTAAAAGTTGCAAACTTGCAAAAATTAAGTAGAAAAATATTTTACTTACCACTTACTTTTGAAGTAATTTAACTAATTAAGAAAATATATGAACTTTATTTTATGGCATAAACAATATAATAGTAATAAAAAATACTCAACGTTTTTGTCAACAATTTTATAAAATAATAAATAATTTTAATTACTAGTAGATAATGAATTTAGGGCAATTAATGTTTTTATTATTTTTTAATCAAAATGATTTACATATTTTGCTTATCAAATGACAGTTTGTAAAATTTTGACATTATTGTTAGTATTAGGGTGACACCAACCTTTCGCATAGATAAATAGTATTAGGGTATTCATTAATAAGGATTATGTAATTAAATTTTATTTAATTTAAACATATTTTAAAAACAAATAAATTATTCGTTGATTATTTAATATTGTTTTTATATCAGTTAAGCTTACTTTACATGGTCAAAATTAATTAACAAATATTAAATGAGTTCTGTGTTTATAAGATGCGTCGTTACGCAAGAAAAACTGTACCTGTCTCTATGGTATGCACATTTTTAAATAATCCTTTTAAGTTTTTTTAATTTTGATTCCTGGGAAATTTATATATTCCTTTGAAGGACTGTGACAGGAACAGTTTAATAAAAAAACAAATAACAAATATTTTCCCCTTGGTAGTATTTGTTCATTTATTTTCTTAAATAAAATTTTTTTTTTAAATAGACGTTTCGGCTTCTTAATGGACAGCCATCTTCAGTATCTTCATGTTTTTTTTTTGTTAAATTATTACATTACATAAAATAAAATGTCAATTTTGTACAGATTGTTATAGTGTTCATTTTTTGTATAATTCAAATTACGGATTAACATATTTCTTGTTTTTATGTGAAGATAACAAATTGAAATTTAAAATTTGGAAAACAAAGAGAGCGAAGACACATGTTGTCAGTTTTGAGGAACAGCCATCTTGCCATCCTCAAAACTGACAACATGTGTCTACAATTAACAATTGATTATTTTTAACATTATTAATTTTAAAAATTTTGTTAATTACACTTAATTAATTTTAACTTAGTCTATAGTACATAATAATTTTTTGATTGAATAACTGCATTTTATAATTTATTTATTTTAACATTTTTATTATATTTATTTATTTATTTTTTTAACCACTGACTGTCTCACAACTTTATATTCAAATAACGGTTTTAATTCTTTGATTATTAAAAAGTTTTTTAATTAAACGTGTTAATTTTACGATGAAAGATGAAAATAAGAAAAATAAATCATTTCTAAACATTTAAATCACATACAATAGCATTTATATTTTTCTAATCATACACTGTTTCCCTGAAGAAGCCACAAATTGCTGGCGAAATATTGGACTGTACAATAGATTGATAGATATTTAAATGCTTGCATTTTTATAATTTTTCAACTTTTAATACCGTATCCCGTTACATACATTTTCGAACTAAATATAAACACGGTAGTTACTCTGATTCAATATATATATATATATATATATATATATATATATATATATATATATATATATATATATATATATATGTATATAGTATAACAAAGTTTACGGCTGAAAAATTGATGTCGTAATATTTATTTGAGGGCCGAGCAGCCAAAGGATTGATATTAGAAATTAAACACTTATTTAATAATTTGACGAGCTTTCGACAAAGTTTTTGTCTTTTTCAAGTCGTTAATATTTCAAAGTGTTATTTATGGTTTAACGATAACACTCTGAAACATCAACGACTTGAAAAAGACAAAAAATTTGTTGAAAGCTTGTCAAATTATTAAATGAGTGTTTAATTTCTAATATCAATCCTTTGGCTGATCCGTCTTCAAATAAATATTACGCCACTATATATATATATATATATATATATATATATATATATATATATATATATATATATAGTGGCGTAGCCAGAAACTTGTCATGGGGGTTACTAAAGAAATGATATAATATTAATCAATAAAGATAATACTATAATTTGTATAAAAAATAAAGAGCGATAAAAATTATTTCTATAAAAATGAAAGTAAAATATCATATGTCATATTTCACATACGTATGTTTTGGGTTATTCAGGTTCTTGGGGGGAGGGTTAACCCCCTCTGGCTACGCCACTGTATATATATTTAAAATAATGACCATATATTTAATCAGATTTTTTGACGGAATTTCTGGATTTCTTAAATATGTAAGTTTGTAAATAAAAATTGCTGAATAAGATAGTCATAACTACACCCTGCGAAAATATTGCGAATGCTACAACTTTATTAAAGTTACAATTTTTATGCAAAAGCACGTTACCGTAAAGTATTATATACATTCCAAATTGTATCTGAAAAAAACAAAAACAAATAAATATCATAAAAATCTTTCGAAACTCATTTCGATATATGTAAATATCGACGTTGATGATATGAAGATATACGTAGAGTATATCAAAACGTCTATATTTAAATAAAATATATACCGAACTTAATTCTAAAGCTTATTTATTTTATAAATTTTAAAATTAAATTATATATAAAAGTTATGTATTATTATTTTTAAATAATTATTATTCGTAAATATTTTAATTTATTATAGATTTTTTGATTTTTATAAATAAAAATATAATGAATAATGTTTTTTTAAATTTTTTTAAGGGTAATGACACAGTTTTTAAAGAAATGAAAAAAAAATTCCTAATTTCCGAAAAAAAAAATTTTTACAAAAACATGTTGTACTATGTAACAAATTATATCCCATAGAATATATTTATTTGTATTTTATGTAATTTTTTAAATAATTAATATTTTTTTTGTCATCTATATGATACAATATGATAGAGACTTTTGTGTAGTATTGCATAATATACCACATATACTAATCAATGACAGATTCATAAGTTTGGCGTTAAGTTGCCTCGGGGGGGGGGGGGGGGGGTGCTTAGAATATAAAAATAAAATACTTACTATTTGTAATGTTGTCATAGATTTCTTTAATGTAATATTTTGTTGATATTTTTTGTTTAAAATTGCTGCCAAGTAATATCCATACATTAAGAAATGAATAAAACTGTTAATTACTGACAGATATATACAGTGCCCTCCTGGCGTGACTCTATATCCTGTTCCAACTGTGAATATCATTAGCGCATGATGATAAGTGTGTAAAACAGTCATTTGACTATTTTTTTTTCTTAAAACAAAGAAAACCTACAATTAAAAAAAAAAACTGACATTAGTTTTTGATATGAAAATAGCTTTGTTTGCAGAACAGTTTCAAGATAATTTCCCTTCAATCACAAACAATAAATTTGAAAAAAACTATATACGTATTTTGAAAGGTAAGTTTCCATCATTAATAGCAAATGATAAAGGAATTTAGCTACTGCTGATAAAAGCTTAGCTTTCGAAATAAGTATATAGTTTTTTTCAAATTCATTGTTTATGGTTGAAGGGACATTATTTTATTTTATTAACGTTAATTATTTAAAATATCAAAGCGTAGACAAATAAATTTTAACTTACTGTATCGGCAGCGTCAAAAACTTTTAATAAAAAGTAATAATAACCGAAAAACACAATTTCTTTAGCCCTTGGAGTATCGCTAACATCTACTTCGCAGCACGTATAGCTACTTGTAAATAGTAAATCACAATTCTAAAAAAATTAAAAAATATAATAAAATTGTAAAATTACAACAAAAAATATAGTAAAATTACCATGATTATATTGTAAATTTACAGTAATTTATAACTGTGTACTATACGTACGTTCTTACCTTATAAACCAAATATCCATTTAATATTATTTGTAATATATTGTATATAATTATAGTATTTTTTAAGTTATATGGTTTTCTATTTTCCATTAATTTTGGACCAAATTTTACAAGCAAATAATATGCGAATGTTATTAATATAGGATAGATTGGCGATGACGTCAATGTATATTCCATAGTTCGTTTATCTGAAAATTAATGTATATATATATAGGTATATATTTATATATATATATATATATATATATATATATATATATATATATATATATATATATATATATATATAATTAGGGTGGTACTTATTTTGGCAAAATCGGATATTTGTTGCTCCCACACGCCAAAATTATTCCAAATAAATAAAAAAAAAAATGTCCATACACTTCCCAGACCTATCAGATGATATTAACCCGTGCCTGTTGAAGGCTCAAAATTTGCATTTAGCTTAAATGGGGAAATCGCCTTTTAGATATTTTGGGATCAGGGCCGTATTTAAGCATAGGCTACATAGGCTGCAGCCTATGGGCCCGCACCACAAAGGGGCCCGCACCACACGTTTCAAATTTAAAGTAAATAATTGTTTAATCAATAACCTTTTAAGTATTTTACTTAAATTTTCATAAAACAGAATAACCCGACTTGCAACCAGTGACAATACACTTCACTAGTACATACAGCTTCATTAGTACTAAGTGTTAGCGCAAAACCAATTAGCCACTAAGATTATTTGATATTTTCATTTCTAAGTTTATTATTTATTTTTTTTAATACTCTATTTCAATTAAATAAATATTAGTAAAATTTACTTGTTTGTTACATTCCTTTTTTATCTTGCATTTTCCTAACATGTTTATTTAAAATTATAAAATCACAACCCCCTCCCCCCTCGTAAGGGCCCGCACCACAGGTTCAGCCTAGGGCCCTACAGATCCTAAATACGGCCCTGTTTGGGATATAACTTTTATTGTATTCACTTTAAAAATATTTCAAAATTATCACCAAAAAGCTAATGAAATATGCTTTTTTGTAGTCCAAAACTCATGCAATTCCGATAATTATTAACGGAGTGGTGTGAATTTGAAAAATATGATTTCTCACTCAGAAAAAAGCTATAATGATTAATAATCATTAATCATTATAGCCTTTTTTCTGAGTCAGAAATCATATTTTTGATTTATGATATCACAAGTAACAAATTTTGCTTTTACTATACATTCGTTGTATTAACGGTTAATTTGAAAGGTAAAAATTGATTTCGTCACTTTTTACTACTTTGACTGCAAGGAAAAAGTAGTATAGCGTTTGGTACGGTGTCTGTAACATTTTCAAAAAAAAAAAAAAATTGTATAGAAATCCTTCATATAGCCTCTAGATGACGAATCTGAACTTAGTTTATGTGGGTGTATGGATGTGCGTCGTCAGCTCGCCGCTCGCTCGCTCGCTCGCTCGCTCGGTCCTCAGACAAAATTTTGTGATCGCAACTCCTCCTAGACGGTTCAACCGATTTTAATGAAATTTTCAGGATAAATTTGTCTAGTGCCCAAGATGGTCATGTGGTTTTGGTTTTTTCCAGTGATGCCAACTTTCCGAGAAAAAAATTACTAAAGTTTTTAAAAATTCATTGTGGCTACATTATTTATCCGATTTTGATCAAATTTTCAGGAAAGATTCCCCTAGTACCCACATACATTACGTAATTTTAATATAATACAGTGTTGCCAACTTTCCGAGAAAAAAATTACTAAAGTTTTTAAAAATTTATTACGGCCATGTTGTTTAACCGATTTTGTTCAAATTTTCACAAAAGATTCTTCTGGTATCCATATAAATTAGATAATTTCAACAAAGTACAGTGTTGCCAACTTTCTGAGAAAAAAATTACTAAAATTTTTAAAAATTTATTGCGGCCATGTTGTTTAACCGATTTTGTTCAAATTTTCACAAAAGATTATTCTGGTATCCATATAAATTAGATAATTTCAACAAAGTACAGTGTTGCCAACTTTCTGAGAAAAAATTACTAAAATTTTTAAAAATTTATTACGGCCATGTTGTTTAACCGATTTTGTTCAAATTTTCACAAAAGATTCTTTTGGTATCCATATAAATTAGATAATTTCAAAAAAGTACTGTGTTGCCAACTTTCTGAGAAAAAAATTACTAAAATTTTTAAAAATTTATTATGACCACTTTATTTAACCGATTTATGTGATAATATCAAAGTAGTCTATATATGGGTTTATCCATATACTTTTAATCTTGTTTTTATTAAAACGCATCATTGAATTTATAGAATTTTCTAGGCTGATAGCACTTTCGGTTTAGAAACATGTTTTATGTTTCTTGTTTCACGTTTTATGTTTCATGTTTCATGTAATTTGTATCAGTTTTCCTGATGAAGACGTACGTTGAGTACGTATGGTCGATTATAAATAATTATTAATAATTAATTAATAATTAATAATAATTAATTAATAATTAATACAGAACTTAAACCTAAAGCCGTTTTATTTTATGAAACATTATGCTTGTAGGTCCTTTTAAAATATAAAATTAAAAATAGTAAATAAGTAATTTACCTGCTACTTCATAAGCTACATAATTATAATAGTCAGTAATTCTTGAGAAAATCATTTTGAATTTTTTGTATTTCCTACACCTTTGAATGTACACTAATACACTAGAATACTGAAAAAAAAAGATAATAAAACTTGCATTTTTTCTTTTTATAATCATATACTATTTGAAAATATATGCATTTCAATAATTTGTTATTTAAAATATCTTGAATATTTTAATATATTAATACTTAACACTTACAATTAGTTGATTTCCTTGTGCACAAAACAATTTGTTACGTATTTCAATATTTATATTATACTAATAATACAGTTTATATATGAATTTGTTCATTAATTATTCAAAATTTATTTACATATGTACCTACTGAATGATTATTTCCACGTGCTAGCCGAGCATATTAAAAGGGGATATATATATATATATATATATATATATATATATATATATATATATATATATATATATATATATATATATATATATATACACAGGTCGGTTCAGAATTATGTACCGTAATTGCTAGAGCTGATAGTACGTTCAAAAATAAGGGTACCTTTTTATATTCACTTTTTTAATTTGCAATTATTTAAACAAAATTCTTAAAAATAAAAACATGATTCTCCAGACTATTCTACGGAAAAAAAGTACACTTGTTACATTTCGATAAATATTACCGTTTTCGAGTAATTTAAAGTTAAATAAAAGAATTAGATTGTGTATACAACAACATGGAGGACATTTTGAACATCTGCTGTAAAACATTATTTTGGTGACTAATTAATATTAGTATTGTATGATTCTTTTGAAAGTTGTAAGTTTTCATTAAGTTTGATTTTAAAGTGTTAACTGTTGAAAAATGTTTTTTTTTCACCCCTTTACAGGGTTGTATCTCCCTTATTATTGAGTTTTGGAAAAAAGTATATATAAAAATGTACCCTTATTTTTGAACGTACTATCAGCTCTAGCAATTACGGTACATAATTCTGGACCACCCTGTGTATATATATATATATATATATGAACGTCTTCATTAAGAAAACTGATACTGATGAAGACAGACGTTGAGTTTGTCGAAACGTCGATTATAAATAAATATTAATACAGAACTTAAACCTTAAGTCGTTTTATTTTAAATTTTCATAATTCAAAAAAGATTTATAATAATTATAATTATATTATGATAAGAGCACATACTTTTTTTAGAAGTTAATTACGCATATATTATCTTTAGCTTATATGAACATTCTAGAAATAATTGTTTATATACATAAAAATATAAATAAATTTCAATTAGACCAAGATATTCATCATAAGAATACAAGGCAGGTAAAGTTATTTAGAATTTCGTTTGCAAAATTCATATGTCACTTGAAAACTGATTGAACGTTATAGATGTAAATATTTATAACAAATTTACCGGGTACAATAAAACGCAAAAAAAAAACCTTGGCTGATATTGTGTAATATTTGCGTACGTAAAGAGAAAATAGTATTTATACTTTTGTCGATTATTTAAATTGAAAATTTAAAATTGTAATATTTCTTATGACCAGCTAATATGTAAACGCGTGTAAAATTGTGTCATTTAATTTAAATGATATTCAAAATACCTAAACTTTTTATAAATTTAAAATTTATGTAAAATCAATACTATGTGAAAATCATGCAAATGTAGATATTATAGTATACTAGTTTTTTAAAAATTAATGTTATTGATAAACTTCAAAGTCATGCTATAAGAGTAATTTTGAAATGTAGTTAACTGACAAACATTAATACATACATACATACATGCACGCCATTTACCCAAAAGGATGTGGCACAAACTCTTTTTATCATCCTGAAATCAGTCGTCTCCAAACATTCCTATCCAAACAAGCAACTTTCGCTTTATCTACATTCATAATTCCTCTCATACATGCTCTTTTATTCTTACTACTTGGAAACTTTCGCTCACGTAAGCCACTCTCCCAATCATACATCACTCCAACTACTCATCGGACGTCCACGCAAACGTATACCATCAAAATCATTCAAATAAATCTTTTTAACCAAACGTTCATTAGACGCATTCGCTCAACATGTTATGTTAAAATTACATAAATTTATTTTACATTTTTTACATTGTACCATTGGCGTACGAAAGATATTTTTCTTTATCAAAAATAAAATCGAAAGAAAACAAATAAGTTAGATTTAAATATTTATTTAATAAATGTAATTAACATAAATTTGGCATTGGTGTCACATTTAAGTATCAGTACATAATATCATACAAAGATAACATGATTTGTAACAGTTATTAATATCGACAATAATGTTTTACCGCCAACAAATCAACATGTATTTTAAGTATCATCATCAAATATACAGTTTATTTCTTTTTTTTTTTGTTCTTTATTTATATTTATATATATAATATAACATGTAACTGCAACGAGAACAGCTTTGAAGCTTTTTAGTTTAATTTTATTTTTGTCAAGGTGTTAGGCACATATATACATCATGTAAGAGAGAATAGTTGATTGGCCGTGCTGACATCTGCCGATCTCATTCGCGTCCACTGCAACAGAACCAGGATCGCACAGTCGGTCATAGTCCAGTTTCTCGGAATCACATAGAGAGTGAGAGTGAGAGAGAGAGAGATTGACGCACACGTCGCAAAAACCTAGCACAGCCGGGATACGGGGCGGATGAGATTCAGGAAGGGCAGGTGTTGCGCGCTGGTTTAGCGAGAAAAAAGTCACTTGATTATCAATTTTAAAGGGCAGTATGCAGAACTGTGCCGACAAATTTTAATATCTTAAAATTGCGCGTCTAACCTAACCTAACCTAACCTAACCTTACCTAACCTAACCTAACCTAACCTAACTTTTTTCTAAACAAATATAAAATAAAACGATAAGAAAATGTTTTAAAATATACCGTGTGTTGACTTGGACCGTCGTACATAGAGATTTAGCATGTAAAATCAGATATGTGCGATTTCCTGCTTCCCAAATTATTTTACAAAAAAAACTTTGGGATAAATGTTTTAGGGAACACTTTTTTACATGTAAATCAATCAACAAAGTTTTTTTTGGAACCATCCCAACGTCAGGAATTATCCGAAAAGTTGTCAAAAAATTGACTGAAAATGGCATTAGCCGTGAAATTAGAACAAAAATAAAACAAATGCTATTTCACGGCTACTGCCATTTTCCAGTCAATTTCTTAACAACTTTAGACCTAATTCTTGACGTTAGGAAGGTTCCAAAAAAAATTTTAGTAATTGATTTATATCTGCAGAAAAGTATGCCCTAAATCATTTATCATAAGGTTTTTTTGTAAAATAATTTGGGAAGCAGGAAATCGCACATGTCTGATTTTACATGCTAAATCCCCTATGTACGACGGTCCAAGTCAACACACGGTATGTTTCCTGTATTAAAAATAAAACTGCTTTAAGTTAAAGTTCTGTATTAATAATTGATTTAAAATCGACGTTTTGACAAAGTCATCAAGAAAAATGGTACAAATGACATTTTACAATAAATAACAGAACATAGAAAATAAGTTACTAGGTAACAAATAAGTAACTAGATCATAATTATTTTTTATGATCTAGTTACTTAGTAACTTGTTTCTATGTTCTGTTATTTACTGTTAAATGTCATTTGTATTAGTTTTCTTGATGAAGACAGACGCTGAGTTTGTCAAAACGTCGATTTTAAATCAATTATTAATACAGAACTTTAACTTAAAGCAGTTTTATTTTAATATAATTAGTTCTAAAAGATTTTTTACTATGTTAAATAACCTTTTTAATAAATTTTGAAAAGAATTTTCTTAAATAATTATAATTTATTATAATATGTAAATAATTAAAAAAAAAAAAACTAGAAAATTTGAAAATTAATTTTTAAAGAAATTTTTAAATTGAATATATTCTAATTTTACGCACTCAGCGCTTTCTCGGCACAGCTCTGAGTAAAGTTATTACGTAAGTAATTTGTGCGAAATTCTGAAAAAAAATGTTTTGTCTCTTTCTAGCTAGTGAAACTTTTCATTCAATAGAAAATGACAAAATATTTTGTATCGTTACAGATCTTTCCAGAATCCCACTATTAATTTGCTAATTCAATTATTTTTCTGCATTTTGGAATTGTAATTGAATTACTTTCAAAACATGGTTATTGTAATTAGTAATTTTTGAAGAAATTTAAAAGTAACTGTTTTTTACAATTAATGATATTTTAGTATAAAATTTTTAGAAAAAGTGTTCTAAAGATTTAGTTTAAGAATTATTGATAATATTATGGTCTGGTTTATTCTACATTTATTCAAATGTGAAATTAATAAGTAAAATCAAATTTGTTTATCTTAATAGAAATAATATAAAATTTAAAATAATAGGTGTGTTTGGTTTTGAAAATAACAAGAATATGTGTGAATTTTATAACCTAACCATATACTAGCCTTAAAAAATTAATTTAATATAAAATTTAAATTTATAAATATGCCAAATGAGATTGATAAAAATGACAAAATATCAATGTTCTAATTATTAATTTTCATATAACAATTTAAATTAATTTTATATTTAATTTCAGTCAAGGAACTTTTTTTTTCGATAATCCAACGATGTAATATAAGGGCAGGATTAAGGGAGCTTTCGTAATCACATAATCCCCAAATACAGGCAAACGAGCAGGTTGCATATCATACATCACAGTTTTTTTTTTTTTTTACAAAAAAAAAATAACATACATATTTACATATCACACATACACATACACACCCGCGAACATACAAACATTCGACAAATATATAGTTTGTTTTTCGGTTTTGTCAACAAATCTCATCGAATTTAAAATTTTAAAACATTGAACATAAAATTATATACAGTTATTACATAGAAATTTTAAAAGCTATTTTACTAATAGTAGATATTAAATCTTATCTATTCATATTTTAGCATCTATATTAAAATAATTTAATTAACTCGTTGTTTTAGTTATTATATTATTATATTATTTTTTTAAAATATCTACTATTAGAAAAATAAAACATTGAAGCGTTTTTGCGAGATTGAAACATTTAAAATGTTAAACAATTTTAAATATTCCTCTATTAAAAGTTTTATTTGAGCAAGTCAGTATTGATATTTGTTTTATTATTAAATAAATATTAAAAAATGTAGAAAATTTTACGCTTTGATTTAATCTCTTTAAAAATGTATAAACAAAAAACTTTAATAGAGAATTTTTTAAAGTTATTGTATTATATAAAAATAGTTAAGCTTATTTCTATTTAATTGTAAAATTTTTTGCATTTTTTTTATTTTGTAATATCGTTTTATTTGCAATTAGACATGATTATTTTTGCAAAAAAATTTAACAATACACAATAGAATCTCGCAAAATAAGCTAGTATAGTTTTAACATTAAAACAGTTAGATAAGATAGGCCAAATTAAATTTAGTGCATAATAACATTATAACAGAGTAAAAAAATCTTTCAGAACTCATTATATAAAATGAAACGGCTTTAGGTTTAAATTCTATATTAATATTTATTATTAATCAACGTTTCGACGAACTCAACGTTGGTCTTCATCAGGAAAAGTGATACAAATGATATTTACAGTAAATAACAAAAAACAGAGAAACAAGATTATGAAATTAATTTAAATCAGTTACTAGTTACACTGATTTATGTTATCTTTTTCTTTATAAAATTTTTGATAATTTATGTTCTGTTTATTTACGGTAAATGCCATTTGAATCCGTTTTCCTGATGAAGATGGACGTTGAGATTGTCGAAACGTCGATTTTTAATAAATATTAATACAGAACTTAAACCTAAAGCCGTTTTATTTTATAATTGCGTTAAAGCAATAAAATTTTTCACATTGCAAATTAATTGAAAAGAATTTGTTAACAAAATTGTAATTGCAAAAGACGAATTTTAACAAAATATATATTTGTTTGTTTAATTTTTGGCATGCGTTTGTTCGAAATATTTAATTTCACATTCATTCTTCTAATTTATTATATATATGTTAAAATTTGATTTAGAAAAAATAAAATTATACTACTACTAATATGATACTATTTAAATTACGAAAACATTATTTAATTTTGTTTATTATTAAAATTCGTCTATTATTATTGAATCACTTAAATACTTCTTATTAAAATATAATATTTAATATTAGATAAATTATGTATGTTCAAATTACGAGGTACAAAGTCTTTAATTTATGTACATTATGTAAGGAAGAATTTACGTGATTCAAATTCAGTGCATCACAACTTCGATTTATAAAAAAATAAATAATTTATTAAATATAAGAAATTAGGGTATAAGTAAGAAATAGAATCCCGAGATGTTGCTGTGTTCACGTTAGTTGAAAAACCAGTGACTCTCAAAATGTGTATTATGACAAAATGTGATTTTAAATGTGTTTTAACGGTCTTTAAAAAACAAACTCCTACCTGAAACCTACCTACCAAACCTACCCTAACCTACCGGACTTCTTAACGGTCTTTAAAAAACAAACTCCTACCTGAAACCTACCTACCAAACCTACCCTAACCTACCGGACTTCTTAACGGTCTTTAAAAAACAAACTCCTACCTGAAACCTACCTACCAAACCTACCCTAACCTACCGGATTTCTTAACATAACATAACAAAAGGAAAATTACTAATGAAACATTTTGAGGTTCACTGGTTTTTATACACCAAATATGGGCGTTCCGATGCTCACGCATGCGCAAATCTGGTTTTTTTAATATTCGTGAATACAGCTACTTCTCGGGATATTATTTCTTACTCCAGCCGAAATTAGTATGTAATAAAAAGACATCAAATGTTGAGGTTAATTTCGTTTGATTAAAGAAGCATTTATAAACATGCATTACACTCCCTAAACATTAGCTTTTCAACTTGTCAATACAGATTTGTGTCTATTAAAATATATGATGTCAATTTATTACATTTTCGGATAACATAACCTCTCTTTTCCGTACATAACCTCAAAGAACACATGTACGCCATCATCTTCAGGTATACAGGTTACGGAAATCGGAAATATATGAGCGGATAAAAACGGGTGGGAAGGGGGAAGGATGAAAAAAAAATCGCCGCGTTAGTAAATGATCATTAACAGAGAATTATTGTATAAAAAATCCACCCTCTGTTTCCCAGTCGTCGAAACTAACAGGTCCAAATGAGTCGTCGAAAAACTGATCGATCTCCCGGTAAAGATGCTTGTACGATTTCTCGAATGTGTGGCCCTCGTCTGGATAGATCTGAAAAATAGTGTCGTTGTCACTTGCGTTGTCTAGACGAGTGACAGTTGGGTGAACAAGCGCATTTGTGCGCTCGTTGCCGTACCCACCAATTGTCTGAAAAGTATTTCTTTGTCGACGAGCGATCTTGCTAGAATCATCGCGTGTTGAGGTTTTACTATCGTATCCGCTGTACCATACACTAACAGATAGTGGCGATTTGCTAAACGACTAGCTAGTTTGGTAAGATCAGATTTTTCGTATTGATGAATGTTTTCACTTGGTGGACCCATGTATCGTTCCGTAAAATAGGAATCTGAAAAAAGATTTATATATATATATATATATATATATATATATATATATATATATACAGAGCGAGTGTAATATCTGGAATTATCACAATAAATCTTTTATTAAACGTTTTTGAAAAAAATCCTTGAACACGTCAATTTTTATCTTAAATGAGACATATTTTACTGTAATCGTCACTTAAAGATTGTCTTTTGTTTTTGAGTTATGAAGTAAGCGATAATTTTTTTAAATGGAAACCTATATTTTTTATTATTGGTTTTGGTAGTACCTTTTATTCCGTTTCCAACCATATAAAATTTTAAATATGTTACATTTGAAAAAAATTGAGAAAAATAATTTTAAAGTTTAAATATTAAAAACTAATTAAATTGGCAAAATGAATCTAGTTATTAGTGTATAAAACAAAAAACATTAGCTACAATTGTCAGAATTATGCAATTTATAAATTTTACAATAAAATAAGTGCTTTTTCCAAATTTAAAAACTATTTTATTAATAAAAATTGTATAATTGATCGAAAAACAGAGAAAAAGCAAAATAATAACACTTATTTTATTTTGACATTTATAAATTGCATAATTCTGACCGTTGTAGCTAATTTTTTGTTTGTTTTATATACTAATAACTAGATTCATTTTGCCAATTTAATTAGTTTTTAATATTTAAACTTTAAGATTATTTTTCTCAATTTTTTTCAAATATAACATATTTAAAATTTTATATGGTTGGAAACGGAATAAAAAGTACTACCAAAATCAATAATAAAAAATATAGGTTTCCATTTAAAAAAATTATCGCTTACTTCATAACTCAAAAACAAAAGACAATCTTTAAGTGACGATTACAGTAAAATATGTTTCATTTAAGATAAAAATCGACGGTTTCGAGGATTTTTTTCAAAAACGTTTAAGAAAAGATTTACTGCGATAGTTCCAGACTTTACACTCGGTCTGTATGTATATATATATATATATATATATATATATATATATATATATATATATATATATATATATACAGGGTGATTCAGGACTAGTGTAACAAACTTTAACAGCTTATTCCTGAGGTCATTTTGAGCCAAAAATGTCATATGAACATAGGTCCTATTCCTTCTAGTTACCAAAATACAAGAGGTTGAAGTTCTATAAATAACACGAAATTTTCTAATTTTTGTAATCAAGATACTTTCGGAAAACAAGGGTTTTATTGAAAAGTCATACCTTATTTGTCTTAATTAAAAATTGTTATACTTTTGATTGTATTTTTGTTTCATAATGGATGGTTATAGTACTGCTGAATATGCAGATATGATTTTTATTTATGGATTATATAATGTAATGACAAATAAAGTATGACTTTTTAATAAAACTCTTGTTTTCCGACAGTATCTTGATTACAAAAATTAGAAAATTTCGTGTTATTTATAGAACTTCAACCTCTTGTATTTTGGTAACTAGAAGGAATAGGACCTATGTTCATATGACATTTTTGGCTCAAAATGACCTCAGGAATAAGCTGTTAAAGTTTGTTACACTAGTCCTGAATCACCCTGTATATATATATATATATATATATATATATTATTTATTGTAATACTTACTATAAAATTTGAAGTTTGCAATCGGCGATATACTAACAGAACAATTAATAATATCATCATCCTTATCTTGTGCGAGCATCATAGCTGTCACGTAACCTCCATAACCTGTTCCTACCGCACAAACTTTTGTTCTATCGATGAATTTGAATGTTTTAATAAGATATTTCAGTACAGTTAATTGATCTGTTACTTCTTCTGTTCCAAGTCTGCAATGAGCAAAAAATATGTAACACGTATATATATTTTTTTTACATAATCTATAGTGAAATTTTTATTCAAATGGGATTCCAAAGCTAATTAGGAATTTTTAATAATTGACTTACGTCTCTACATACTAACTGCTTTTAATCCGTTCCGTTGAACGGTGTAAACAAATTACGTGTTTCGTGGCTTGATTCAACCGAACTAGCTTGTTGCTTTCAACGTGCTACGTTTATGCATAGTTTTCCAACGTTTAAAAAATTATAACTGTCAATCAATATAAATGGTAAGTGTGCTTTTATTTTTTTTCCCATATCTGACAATCCTAAACTCATATTATAGCAACGAAACAAAAAATGTTTTTTTCTAAACGTCAAAGCCGTCAAAGTTTTGAGATTTTGTGCGATTTTGTGAGGTGAAAATTTTTACAGGGTATCATGTAACCGTAGTAAATGACTCATAGCTTTGGAATCCTATTTGAATAAAAATTTCACTATATTAATATTTGCATATTTACCCATATTCGATAGCTCGTCGCATTTTCTCGCCTTGATAACCTGATCCGCCACCATCAATCTGAGCTACAATGAAATTACGATTGCTTGCTAAATACCAAGCCCAGTCAATTTTCCATTTTTCTGATACGGATTGCGATCCTGGCTTAGCATCACTGAATAAATTACGCCGTGTATAAATATTTGAGAATCCATATACATACATGAACTTATTTACTTACACTAGTAAAATTAATGGAAATGTTACTTCCTCATATTCTCTAAGTCCTGGAGGATAAATTAATCGTACTTGGGCCCTATATTTGTATTCTATTTCAATCTGAAACAATGGAAATTATTTAATGAATAACAATACTTTAATTACGCAATTATAGAATAATTTAATTATTTTATTATATTAGATGTTGAATATATTAAAAAATTAAACAGATAGAAAATGTTCAGTTTTAACAATATATCTTGAATTTATACAAAGTTTTAGTTTTTGAGAAGGGTGACTTGACAACTGAATGTAATGTATATATTGATGGTGCACGTTTAGAGCAGGTATTTGGGTAGTTTGTTGTCTAGAGATGGCCGTTTTGATCGTGAAATTGAAAGGAGAGTAAATGCTGGTTGTAAGGTGTAAATAAAAGAGATCGGGTACGAAATAGATTAGTGTATGATGAGTGTGAAATTTGAAAATATGTTGTAACAAAAGTTACGGTGTTAGTCAGTTAAGTTGGTTTAGACATGTTGAGCGAATGTCTAATGAACGTTTGGTTAAAAAGATTTATTTAAATGATTTTGATGGTATATGTTTGCGTGGACGTCCGATGAGTAGTTGTAGTGGTATGATTGAGAGACTGGCTTGCGTGAGCGAAAGCTACGAAGTAGTAGGAATAAAAGAGCATGTATGAGAGTGGAATTATGAATATGAATGAAGCGAAAGTTGCTTGTTTGGATAGGAATGTTTGGAGGCGACTGATTTCGGGATGATGAAAAGAGTTTGTGCCACACCCTTTTGGGTACATGGCGTGATTGTGTATGTATGTATGTATGTATGTATTATTATTATAATTAATTTTAATTTGTAGAATACTCACTCCTATTCGTTTAATTTGCGGTGCAGCTATAGGTTCAACTCTATTTCTGTAAGTACTATAGGTATCTAAATCGGTTAATCGAGTATTAGTTGCTGTATCAATTAAATAAACTGTAGGAAAATCTGGTCCTAAACATTCTTGTACGTAAAATCTGTACGATAAACTAAACGAAATTCTGTTATAATTGCATCTGGGCGGCGCTGGCATTGAAACATTTACGGTATTGATAATTTTATTGTATATTTTTATATAAGTTGTTGTTTCATTCAATTCATCCAGATTACAAGTCATACAAGTCCAGGGTTGACTTGAATTATTATCTCCGATTTTATATAGATGTCTCTGTGCTGGATCATTTTCACCAGTAGCCATAATGTAGATAATATGTGTATCTTCGTCCCAAGCTAATATCCGAGTAACTTCAAATGTCCCGTGTGTTATTGGCATTACAACTGAACCGCCTTGAATTTGACAAGCGTGCATATAATGGCCCTTATTACCATCTTGAACCGGTAATCGTGCCAGACATTGCCCACCATACCGGGAAAATATCGGATGTAAGATTGGTTCAGTCCATCCACATTCAGCCTTTTCGATGTGCAGATTTGTACAAGTAAAATTCGGTGATTTGCATGTAGCTATTACGGAAACGTTCTGTCTTCGATTAAGCCATACAACTGCAACTTGATGATTGGAATACCAAGATACATGAGTGACGTAACTATCGGTTTCGACACTATTCGTTGGTCGCACCGTAACCGGGAATAGAAATTTCGGTCTTTTCAGATTAACAACACTGACCGTTACCTCCGGATTATAAGTATCGACTTTTGGATATCGAACCGATTTAATCTGGGGATATTTAGTGGTTGGATTGGCACTATCATACCATGGATAACGGTATTCGCCGACAGATGTATCGTTGTATGTGACGAACATTAAATATTTTCCATCGTTTGAGAACCAAAGCGAATGACCGGTGTGTAATATCTCGTGTTCGTATAGCCAATCGGGGATACCGTTAAAAAATATACCCGGACTACCGGTGTATGTGATTCGACATACGAGTGATGATACATTGACTTTTGGTTTGTAATAAACGTCATTGTTGTGCACGAATGCGATTGCAATGCCGTCTGGTGACCAGGTGGCGTATTGAAGCAATTGGGCTGTGTCGTCGTCTTCTTTAGGCGATAATGGATATTTTTGTCTGGTTGCTATTTCAACAGCGTAATATCTTGCTAGTGTTGTATATTTGTAAACGTTAACTAAATCGGATATAAGTAGAACGAATCTTAAATCGCTAGATACTTTGAAATCTACTGCGTTCAATTGTCTCTGAAAAAAAAAACAAACATTAATATATATATATATATATATATATATATATATATATATATATATATATTTATATATATATATGTATATATATATATATATATATATATATATATATATATATATATATATTAGGATGATCCTAAATAATAATAATAATAATATTTTATTAGTTCTTGCACTAGCATACAATAAACAAGTCACAATTTTGATATAATACATATAGAATAAAATAAAATAATAATATCAGATATTTACTCACAATGTGTAAAAAAAAAAATCTACAAATTCAGAATATGTACATTAAATATTCTTCTATGGAATAAAAGCACTCATTCAGTAGTATTTTTTTTATCCAGTTTGAAAATTTATTTGGTAAATGAGGTCGAATTTTTATTTTTTTTGTTTTTCTTTCAACGCCCCCTAGAACGTTTCCAAATTCGACAAAAAAAAAATCGAAAACAGTAGAAAAAACATTTTTGACCGCAAAAATTTAATTAAAATTATTTTAATATACGTCATATCCAAACATGTTATGGGGTGAGTGATAGGCCGCTATAGACACGGTTTATTGTTAAAATTAAGAGCTAAAAATATTTTTCCGATTTTTTTGGAAATGTTCTAGAAGGCGTCGAGAGGAAAATAAATTTTCGACCTCATTAAGAATCACCTTTATATATATATATATATATATATATATATATATATATATATATATATAAAGGTGATTCTTAATGAGGTTGAAAATTTATATATATATATATATATATATATATATATATATATTTAGGAAATAATTAATGAGAATTGTAGTCAGATTTGGATTATGTTAAATAAAAACCTTAAATCTAAATTGTTAGCCGAACTTTGGGTGTAAATTTTCACCTTCCCTTTTCTTTTAGAACAATCTGTTGAAGAATATATATGGTATATAAACTAAATCAGTTTTATTTTATTTGAAAGATAACTTTACAAGTACCAAAGAACTGTGAACTATTGACAAATGTATTTAGATAAATGAGTTTAAATATTTCGCAGTCTTCTGAAACAATTTTATTGCGTAATCTCGTTGTGTAAAATATTAAATACGAGGCATCTTAAGTGCAAAATTATATTAGACAAGCGATAAAGTAGGTCTTTTGAACTTACAAAGGTGGTATTAGTCATAAGCACTCTGGACGTGAGATTTTCTGCGTTGTATACAGAAATGCCTCCATCAATATCCCGATATACGAACTCGGTATCTGTAGACACGAAACAAAACACAAATAAATTTTTTAGCAATTTCTATTGTTATATTCAGAATGAACATATGACGTCAATATATTTTTTTAATAATAAAATGGAAAATTTATGACTAGACTTTGAAATTATTGAAATCTGATTGATGTTAACTTTTTCTTTATAAATTTCTATTGTTTCTCGTATCAATCTGCTGTAAATATTTATTGGTCTTGTAATAATTACACTTCGAATTTTATATCTTTAAATACTCTAACTCATGTTGTTAGAGTATCTTCTTGATATGAAATTCAAAGATACTGAAATTATTGCAAAGACCCAATTAATATTAAGGATGAGGCTATTTATACATACGGTATGTATACGCAATTGGCTATTTATACATACTAAAAAAAAAAAAGAAAACCTAAACCAACCTACTAACCTAACCTACCCTAAATATCCAATTAGGTAAAAATACTATATGTATAAATAGCCAATTGCGTATACATACCGTATGTATAAATAGCCACTTTCTAATATTAACGACAGATTGATAAGCGAAGCAATAGAAATTTGTAGAGAAAAATATAACTTTATGAACATTTTATGATCTAGTTAGTTACCTAGTAACTTGTTTCTACGTTCTGTTTCTGTTTTCCTGACTTTAATTATTAATAAATATTAATACAGAACTTAAATTTAAAACCGTTTTATTTTAATATAATGAGTTCTGAAAGATTTTTACAATTCTTTTTTTTCTTAAATATATAATGAATGAATTCAAAAACAGTTGCATCTTGAAATGAGGAGCAGACTTTCAAAATGCGTTTTGTCCAAATTCCATAATTTTCAGAAAGAGGCAAAATGTTTTTGGTTAAATCTGAAAGTACATTACGTGCCCATTGGACAAAACGCGTTTTGAATGTCCAAGTAACTTTCAATATTTATTTCAGACGGGACAATATGCGTTTTAAATGTCGAATTTGTCTTAAAAGATGCGTGTTTGCGCATAGAACGTAATACCATCACTAACTAAAAATTTTACATTTTGGACAAAATGCATTTTGAAAGTCTGCTCCTCAAATATCAACTTATCAACCTCGTTACATGGTCTAATAGAGTGAATGGACCTTTCCTTTTTTTGAAAACAACAAGACACGTGCTACATGTTAGAAAAGCGCATGCGTATCTAATAAATCGATATTATTCGTTTCCATAGCAACGCTGGAAACCGGCGGGAAAGATAGGACATAGGACATACTATACTTGCACCATAGCACTCTTTGTGAGCATCGTATCTATCTACAGAAAGTCGTTTCAAGTGTTATATTTTCGTTCTATGCAATGAAATGAATCATCTAAGATTATTTTTTATTTATTATCTAAAGAAATCCTTGCCATAAACATACTGTTTACATTGTTTTCCTAATTTTTTTCTTCCAATGATAATAGTTTCACTTAATCGCAGTGAACTAATATATAATTAGAAAATTTAATTAATTTGGAAAAATGTATTGGCTAACTTTTTTCAAAGTTTTTTATAAGTTGCTATAAAACTAGCTGTCAAATCTTAAGCTAATTCATTAAGTTACTTTTTAATATACCTTTTAGCTATTATATATATATTAGTCCTTTTTATTTTGTAACAGGGTTGTACTCAAATATTTATATATTAACAATTTGAAATGATAATTTTTTGCTAATTTACATAGAGAATTTTTATATAAAAAACTACGTTAGAAAAATTAGTTATTAAATATAGAAAAGTGGCCATAAACTAGTAAAAATAACTATAAACTAAAAAAAGTAACTATAAGCTACTAAATGTGGCTATAAGCTACTAAAAGTAGCTATAAACTACTAAAGGTTGCTATAAACTACTAAAAGTAGCTATAAGATACTAAAAGAAGCTACAAGCTATAAAAAGTAGCTACAAATAGTATATTTATGTTTTAGCTGCTATATATAAGCTACCAGCGACAAATCCTGAAGCTATAAACTACAGCTACTTTTATTTTTTTGTAGCGCAGTTACAGCTACCAATAAAAGTAGCTAAGCTAATAAAGTTGCTAGCTACTGTTGAGCTTTGTATATATATATATATATATATATATATATATATATATATATATAGTAAAAATTGATAGGAAAAGCAGCCAAGGTTGTTTATTTAAATTAATTAAATACTCATTGTTTTATATTTGACGAGCTTTCGACCAACGTTCGAGTCTTTTTCAAGTCGCTAAAAAGAACTATGACGAAAGCATTTATTAGAAAAATATCATATAAATATAAATACAAATTTCATAATCAAAAAACAAATAATAATGATATCTTATTTGTTTTTTTGATTATGAAATTTGTATTTATATTTATATGATATTTTTCTAATAAATGCTTTCTTCATGGTTTTTTTTAGCGACTTGAAAAAGACTAGAACGTTGGTCGAAAGCTCGTCAAATATAAAACAATAAGTATTTAATTAATTTAAATAAACAACCTTGGCTTCTTTTCCCATCAATTTTTACTACATAAGATTTCCAGCCATGAAATTTTTGTTATACTATCGGCTGATTCTCTAACAAAGTTGCTAAGTTTTAGCAACGTTGCTAACAACTCTAACCAATAGAAACAAATATAACAGCTCTCATTTTGATTTTTTATTTAGTGTCAGCTAATATTATTGGCTAATGTTCTTAGCAACGTTGTTAAAACTTAGCAACTTCGTTAGAGAATTAGGGTGATTATATTGTTTTAAAATTGAATTCGGTTGATTTTGTGATGAAAATCGTGTTTTACAAAAAACAAATTAGCTAGATACCTGTAATCCAGGTACCGTTAAACGATGGCACTTCAAAGCCGGGACCTAGCACCTCGGCTAGCTCGGGTCGTCTGCCTTTAACGCGCGGTCCTTCTTCAGGCGGTGATACTAAAACGATGCTGAAGACGATCAGACCTAATACGGCGACGATTACCAGCAGCGCAATGAGAATGCCACGCCAATTGCGTTGATTCGGCGATGACACAACCAGCTCCTGAAACATCAATCGCATTATCATTATCTTTCATGTTTAATCAGTTTGAATTATAGTGACATTAGTGATAGATATATTGGTGGCAGTTGCTGATCAGATAATAATAATTTTTATTTCTGTTGATTCTTGTAATAGGTCATAGAAACAGTCAAAAATACATACAAATATGTAAATACATAATACAGAAAATATAATAAATGTTAAATTCACATTATAATTTATAATTCAAAAATTTATTAACAGAATAAAAACAATGTGATATTAGCAAGTTATGTAATTGAATTTAATATGATTTTAAATAACTATTTTCAATATTGGCAGAATGCGGATTTTTTGAAAAGAAAAAATATACAATTCAATTAGATTAATTCAACTAAATTAAGCAATTAAATAAAAACTATTTTAGTATTTGATTCCTTTTAATTATTTTGTAAAAATGACATAATTTTAAACAAAAATATTTATTATAATCATAGTATTTATTTATTTAATTAGTTACACCAAACAAGCAACAGCCCAATTAAATGGCGCAAACGATACAAACATAGATTATAAAATATAATACATAAATTTATCTAAAAAGAAAATATTATGTGTGTACAATGCATAAATGATTAACTAGAATATGAAGGGAACATAAAAAATATCTATAGTTAATTCTAATGTATTAAATGAGTGACACATATGATAAATGGAAGACTTTGTTAGAAGATTAGAATGAGCAATAGGCAGATAAAAAGTATTTGTACTTCTTGTAGAGAAAAGAAGAAGAAATTGTAGTTCAGAGAGTATTGTAGTGTAGTAATGTAGAGAATTGAGAGTAGTATATCCGTTATGAATAGAGTAGATATTAAAAATAACAAAATTTAAATAAAATTTATCACGTCACTTTTCATCGTCATGCTTAATAAAATTTTCTGAGTCTATAAAAACAAAAAAACAACGCATTTATCTTTTGTGTCAGTAACATTATTGCGATGACAAAAACAATATTATGTTCAAATTAAATTTCGCTCGTTCTCATGAATATCTTTCTCTCTGCGTAACGTCAAAAAAGGGAGAGCAACTTCATTTTCCGCTGAAATCGTAATTCAATTTTTATTCGTTTTATGTAGATGTCAACAGTGATTACAATTAAGAAAAATTATTTTGATTGGAAAAGTAATGTAAAATAGAGACAGGGTAGGCCTTGTAACTGACTGTATTGTTATCCAGGCAATTTCAAATACATAATATATAGAATTGAATTTGTATGTGGAACGTTGTTTTGTTAATATAATTAAACTTCAATCATTTCATTTTATTATTTGAAAATAATTTGTTTTTGATAAAAAAAAATAAAAAGCTGTGTTATTATGTAATAAATATTATATTAAGTTATATTTTTATTGACTATCACATCAGATAAGGGAGATATGGTAATCATACTAAATTTAACATATTGAGATTTTACTGATAAGCACGAATTAAGCTTATAGTAACACGAATCAACAGTTTTTAGCGTGATGTATATTTGTTCATATTTAAGCTTTGGATGTTAATATCTCAATTTGGTTAACTTTTCGTAAAAATCTACCAACTGGAAGTAGTAATTTATTGATGTATGGTAGTGAATGTTGGGTTTGGTTGCAAAAGCAGAAACGGAAAATAACTGCTGTGGAAATGAGATTTTTACGTGGGGTATGTGGTGTAAATAGGAGAGATCGGGTACGAAATAGATTAGTGTATGATGAGTGTGAAATTGAAAAAAATGTTGTAGCAAAAGTTGGTGTTAGTCAGTTAAGATGGTTCGGACATGTTGAGCGAATGTGTAATGAACGTTTGGTTAAAAAGATTTATTTGAATGATTTTGATGGTATACGTTTGCGTGAACGTCCGATGAGTAGTTGAAGTGGTATGATTGAGAGAATGGCTTGCGTGAGCGAAAGTTTAAGTAGTAGGAATAAAATAGCATATATGAGAGTGGAATTATGAATATGGATGAAGCGATAGTTGCTTGTTTGGAGTAATGTTTGGAGGCGACTGATTTCGGGATGATGAAAAGAGTTTGTGCCACATCCATATGAGTACATGGCGTGATTGTGTATGTATGTATGTATATTATTGAACGTAACTCTAACACGTTCATACACATGTTTTGATTTTAATTTCAACAAAAATTCGCTACGTTTATTAGCGTAACTTAATTAAATTTTACAGCACAACATAAATATTTGATTACCATTTCGCAAACTTAACACTGTTTGAGTTTACACAAAGTTCCTTTCATATTTGCTTTACGATTTTCTTAAAAATTCTAAATGTATTTTCTGTTGTTACCATAATAAAATCTTTTATATATTCTTGTTTTTAATGAAAAAAAAAAATCTTCTTATATTTTACATAAATTTGCTTTCTCTCAATATATTGCAAATATTGTATTTTTATGTGATTATTTAATTAAAATTTTTTTTTGATAAAAATCTAAAGTACGTTTGCAAAAAAATAAAGATTTTAAAATAACAAATCAGAGTTAGTATGCATTTATATTATATGGTCTAATTGCTTATTTTGTTCCATAGTATTTATTTTCGAAATTATATATTTACTTTATTAAAAAAAAAAATTGTTGAATATATTACACCTTATTCAATAATACGTATATATACTATAACGTACTTTATAGATATGCGTAACAGTAATAAATTAAAAATTTATCAAAAAAAATCCAGCTCGTAAATAATTTCTTTCAATAATATTATACAAATCGAAATCACCCCTTAATTGAAAGCCACACTGAAAACATTATCAACCTCATATATTTATACTTCACATAGATAACGGTAACAAATTTAATAACGTTCAAATAATTACGTCAGCCGTGTATATGTAATACGCAATAAGCGTTTAATATTATATATTATATACATCGTTACAAGGTAAACATATAATAGACATGTTGTGCTAACTTGCGGGTAAGTTAGGTTAGGTGGAAGGAAGTGAACCAAAGCAAGCAATGTGTATGAGAGAGAGAAAGAGAGAGAAAGGGTGTAAGGGAGAGAGACAGAGAGAGAGAACGAATGTTATTAATTATATATTAATGTTATATTAATACTGACAATATTTGAAAAAATAAATCCGAATCAAAAAAAATTCGGATACTCGATTTTCGGATAAATTGAGCTCTTAAATTTTTGAGAAACATTGCATATATGATTTTTTAAACACATTGTATATACAATTCGTTAGACACATTGTATATACATTGGTAAATAAACATAGGTTAACACTTTGTGCAAGAGGTCCATATATAAATTCGGTAAAAATGTATAATCACCTGCCACTAATTATAAAAAATGAAAATAATTTAACTATTTCTAAGAATCTCTTAAGATCTTTTTTAATAGAAAAATGCTATTATGGAATTCTTGAATATTTAAATGTATAAAATATATGTATTACTCAAATGTTTTGACTATGTCAGTGGTAAATGTAAATGTATTAACTAAAAATGGATAATAAAGATATTATTATATAGCTGAGTAACTTTATTTCTTTCTTAGACATATGAAAATGAAAATGACTGCTGTGGAAATGAGATTTTTACGTGGGGTATGTGGTGTAAATAGGAGAGATCGGGTACGAAATACGATTAGTGTATGATGAGTGTGAAATTCGAAGAAAATGTTGTAGCAAAAGTTGCCCCGTGTTAGAGTCAGTTAAGATGGTTCGGACATGTTGAGCGAATGTCTAATGAACGTTTGGTTAAAAAGATTTATTTGAATGATTTTGATGGTATACGTTTGCGTGGACGTCCGATGAGTAGTTGGAGTGATGTATGATTGAGAGAGTGGCTTGCGTGAGCGAAAGTTTCCAAGTAGTAGGAATAAAAGAGCATGTATGAGAGAAATTATGAATGTGGATGAAAGTGCGAAAGTTGCTTGTTTGGATAGGAATGTTTGGAGGCGACTGATTTCGGGATGATGGAAAGAGTTTGTGCCACATCCTTTTGGGTACATGGCGTGATTGTGTATTTATGTATGTATGTACTTGTACATATTTCATATTTATATGTAAAAATATATTGTATATAAAATTCTTGAGACACATTGTATACATAATTTTTAGGCACATTGAATATATAATTCTTTTAGACAAATCAAATATAATTTCCATGAAATAATACAGTTTGTAAAATATTTTTTCAATATCCTTTCCATTTAACAAACAATTCGAAAACATTTTAAACATAAAATAGATCTTTCATAACCTCTCCGTAAACTTATTTCCATAATATAGCTTGCTTATATAGATATATTTTAAAAGAACATATCATACATATTTGTATAACGCGTGAGAAATTTATAGAAAAAAATAAAACACATAGATTCGAATATCCGAAAATCCAATTATCCGAATATCCAGATAATTTTGGAGCCAAATCTAAAATTATTCGGATTCGATTTCCTGTGCACTATTTAATATGTAACATAACAACCTGCTTGTTTAGTTCATTCTGTTTGTAATTTAGCGGTCGTTAAAAGGTTAGATAAACACGTAGGTACATAGAATATTGGTTAGGTTAGGTTAGGTTAGGTTAGGTATTGGTTACTGTGATATAATGATATTATGGCGAATACTGTCAAACACACACTAACTTAATTTATTAGTAGCTAACGCGATTGTAAAGGTTGCTGACTAAAAAATAATAATGCTGATGTATACGTTGAAGTTTTTTACTTGTTTTTAATTTAGAAGTTTTATGATATTTTTTTTAACTGACACTTTTGTTGTTTGATAAGAGAAATTTATAAAGAAAAAGATAGTGTCAATCAGTTTTGACTAGTAACTAATTTAAATAAAATTGCGCTTTTATTAATTAAAAATTTATAACAGTAAAAATTTTTTCAAAACTCATTATATTAAAATAAAACTGCTTTAGGTTAAAGTTCTGAATTAATATTAATAATCGACGTTTCGACGAACTCAATGTCCGTCTTTATCAGAAAAAATGATACAAAAAGATTTTGATACATACATACATACACAATCACGATATGTACCCAAAAGGGTGTGGCACAAACTCTTTTCATCATTCCGAAATCAGTCGCCTCCAAACATTCCTATCCAAATAAGCAACCCTCGCTTCATCCACATTCATAATTCCTCTCATACATGCTCTTTTATTGCTACTACTTGGAAACTTTCGCTCACGCAAAACACTTTCAATCATACCACTCCAACTACTCATCGAACGTCCACGCAAACGTATACCATCAAAATCATTCAAATAAATCTTTTTAATCAAACGTTCCTTAGACATTCGCTCAATATGTCCGAACCATCTTAACTGACTAACACCAACTTTTGCTACAACATTTTTTTCAATTTCACACTCATCATACACTAACCGTATTTCGTACCCGATCTCTCCTATTTACACCACATACCCCATATAAAAATCTCATTTCCACGTTGAGTTCGTTGATTATAAATAAATATGAACACAGAACTTTAACCTAAAGCAAGTTTTATTTTAAAAATTTATTATTTTTATAATCTAGTTACTTATTTTGTTAGCTAGTAACTAGTTTCTATGTTCTGCATATTTACGGTAAATGTCATTTGTATCTTTTTTCTTGATGAAGATCTATATTGAGTACGTAGAGTATGTGGATTATTAATACAGAACTACAACTCAAATCCATTTTAGTTTAATTTAAGCAGTTCTGAAAAATATTTTCCTATTTGTAAAGTTATTAATAGACTCAATATAAATTGTTTTCTTATAAAAACAATTTTATAGGAAAGTTTCCTAACTAGATTTTATGTTGAATTGCATGTCGCTATAATGCTTTTCAATAAGTTTTGTAACATTTTCTATCTATCTATGTATTATAAATTAAATTTCGCACTTTGTTTTTCAAGAAAGGCACATCTGCTGCCATCCGCCGCTACCAGTGGCACGCTTGTAAACTGAGATACAACTTCCTTCCCTAATGTTTCTTTCGTGTTCAATCGAATTTTTAGAGCGATTTTTTTTTGATGTTGTTGAAAAGTGATGTTCGCCAAGTTTAGTTTCGGTTTTTCGCCAACACCAAACGAAAAAGAAAAGTTACTAGATTTCCTAATTTTAACCTCGAACTTATTCTTATTTTATTACGAGTTGTCAGAGATAAGATAACAAAATTAATATAATTTGTATTACGCATACCTTGAACTTATCAAAGCACCGTACTGACGACACCCTATCGGTCGAAACACGTGTCTACGGTTAAACTGGCCAGTCATTGATGCATGCCTAACAAGCAGATTCAATGACTGAGTAACTTGTGTAATTTTGGGAAAAATCTCAATATTTTTGAGTATTATTACATTACTTATAAGTTAACATAGTAAAAAATCTTTCAGAAGTCATTATATAAAATAAAACATTTAGGTTTAAGTTCTGTATTAATATTTATTAATAAATCGACATTTTGACGAACTCAACGTCTGTCTTCTTCAGGAAATCTGATGCAAATGATATTTACATTAATATTAACAGAACATAGACACAAGTTACTAGAAAACAAAATACAAGTAAAATTTTTATAAATTTTTAATTAATATAAACCAAGTTTTAATTTAATCAGAGAAGCAATAGAAATTTATGAAAAAAAGATAACATCAATTACTGTGAAGACACTGATTTAAATAACATTGCGCTTCCATTAATTAAAAATTTATAAATTTTTTTATGATTTAGTTAAGTAACTTATTTCTATGTTCTGTTTATTTACTGTAAATGTCATTTGTATCAGTTTTTCTGATGAAAACGGACGTTGAGTTAGTCGAAACATCGATTATTAATAAATATTAATACAGAACTTAATCTTAAAGCCGTTTTAAACTTTTAATAAACAAAATATTTATGAAATTGATGACGGATATTTATTTTATATGAAATACCAAACTGTCGAAAATAAACTGTTTATTAATTTAAGAAATATATGAATTTATTCACAACTACATAAAACAGATGTTAAACAAAACGAAATGTTTCATTTTATTTTTGGAACAATATAAATATTTTTACATCTACGATCAAAAAGTAAACAATATTCATATCTTGATGAATTAAATTATTATATTCAAAATTTATTAAATAAAACAATGACATGAGTAGCTATTTTTTGTTTACAGTATACAGGGTGTAACAGAATAACTATTCCTAATTTTCAGAAATGATAGAGTGCACTTAGAGGAACATTTTTTATTAATAAACTAGTGTCCGGAAATTTCTCGGTGCCAAGATACACTAGATATCGTTAAAAACAATCTTAATCAAAATATTAAAGGGTAGTTAAGTTAAGGAACATTTTATTAGAAATAATAGCGCATTAAACTTTAAAAAAATTGTTCAAAGTTACGACCACCATTTTCAATACACAAGTTGTAACAATGTACAATCGACTGCCGAAAAAAAAAGAAAAGAAAAAAAAATTTCCGGACACTAGTTTATTAATAAAAAATGTTTCTTTATGTGCCCTCTATCATTTCTGAAAATTAGGAATAGTTATTCTGTTACACCCAGTAGATCTATACAGTTCACATCTGTAAGACCTGTAGTGTTACAGAATGTTCTTGTTTTGTTTAGTAAATTGAATTCTGTAACGCTACAGATTTTACAAATGTGAACTGAATAGGTCCATTAGTTTAATATAATATTTATTTCGATATTTCAAATAAAAGAAAGAGACGCAGAAGTTTGCAATTTAAATTGAAAGTTATAACTAACCAAAACTACCTAATCCCAAGCAAATCTAACTAATGCAATAAAAACCTGTTAACTAACCAAACAAAACCAACCGTCTTTATTGAATAGCCCAATTTAACCATTTCCGATTTCCCAAAACCCCATTCGTTCAACTCAACGACCATCAAGAGAAATTCAAACTCAACCAATCTGGCCCCCATCAGTCATCAGGGCTAAAATCTGACCATTGACGAACAGCATCACATTAAATGCATAGCTAGCATTTCTCTATCTCTCTCTCTATCTTTCCCAAATCCTAAATCTTCAATATCGTTAAACTAGCGTGAATACTCAGTGTGCGTTGAATGCTAACTGGAATATATATACACTGTAAAAAGAAAAATAGCGAAATTATAGAAAAATAGTGGTAGAATTTTACTATAGAAAATCTGTAATTTCATATACAAAAATATTGAGATTTTATATTTTTCCCAAAATTTCACAAGATACTCAGTCATTGAATCGGCTTGTTAGGCTATGCATCAATGACTGAGTGTATCTTGTGATATTTTGGGAAAAATATAAAATCTCAATTTTTTGAGTATATTATATTAAATTTCACAATGACAATACGAACATTTATTTGTTCAAGGTTTATTAATCTGTAATTTCATTTTACCATATACTATAATTTTTAACATAATTTATAATAATCACATTAAGTAATTAAAAATAACCTAATAAGTATGTAAAATTGCTTACTTTTAGCAAATTACATCACATACTTAATATAGAATTACATATTGTTGGTATAACTTCTTAAATTATGTAAAATTGCAGCTTGCATATTAATATCTGTAACCCGCTTTACACGACGCAACTTTCTGTGGGATTTTCTTGCGCAACAAAATTGCATAAGAAAATTGCTCGTGTAATACAGAAATTGCACACGCAATTTTGTCGCGGCGACAAGTTGCACGGACTAGAACACGCTGTAATTTAATTGCATTGCCTTGCAATTTCTAGTTACTTTTTAGTAACTTTCAGTCTACCAACTTTTATTATGAAAGGCACAATACCAGTATTTTTTTTATTTATATTTGATTTTCCTATGAGGTGTGTCATACATTAAAAAAATAAATTACAATAAAAATTATTTATTTATTTTATATATTTCGGTGTTTATTTTGAAGGTTATACAGTTATGATATATTTTGACGTTTAGTTATCTTTTTAATTAGTTGGCATCTTGGAATGAAATAACCAAAATCGCAATGAAATTTTCTTGCATTGTGTAAAACGTACATATATTTTTGCAATTTTATTGCGCAACTTTCTTGTACAATTTCGTTGCGCAAGAAAATCCCACAGAAAGTTGCGTCGTGTAAAACGGGCATAATAATTCATCAAAATATTTTAAGTGTAATTCATTCATTTTGAAATACATCCTTTATATAAATTTAGAAATGTATGTGACCAACAATTTTATCAAATTTTACCTATTTATGGAAAATTCCTGACAGTAAATTTATCAAGAGAGACTTTACTAAAAAAAAATGTAATATGTACTTTTTCATCCCGTTGGTAATATAATATTTGTTATGTATTTTTAAACAATTATGCTAAAATTACAGCAGTTGGGTTAATTATACCTAAAAATACTGGGCATCATAGTGTCTCATGGTTTGTAGAAAAAATTACATAATTTTCTTTTAGAGTGTATATGCAAAGCTGAGCTTTCTCAAGCGAAGGACCAAACTTCGCATCGATAGACAACCCGTGACGCGGCGCCGTCGTCTTTGATTGCGTCGAGTGAGTGGTGGCGCTCTGTGCGAGAGACGTACGTAGTGGTCCGTTAATCAAAACTAACCTACACTAATACTAGCACACGTCCCGCTATAAATAAAGCGGGCTGTATGGTCGACACGCCCCAGCGTTCCACTACTTGGTTATATTGTATTAGCATTTCAGAATCTATTCAACCATTGTAAACAGACAGTGTCAATAACATGGTTTAGCGTCAGTTTCAGTTACAGAGTTTATAGATGGTAACTTTTTTTTCTGTGAAATTATTTTGTTACTACAGTATCAAACTAACGAGCAAACATATCGAGGTGTTAATTGACGATTTAAATGACCTTTGGGTATTCAAGTAGAACACTAAAAACCGTCAAAAACTGTCAAGGTTTAGGGGGTAAAAATCATTCACAAAGTTTAGGGTAAATTTGGGTTTTTTTTTTCTCGAAAACTATGCATCCTAAAGCAAAAGTGTAAATGTATAATGTACCTTCTTTTTTTAAAAGCTATCCACAGATGATATTAGTTGTTTTCTATACGATATGTTGTAAGGTTATCTTTTTGCAGATTAGTGTATGATGAGTGTGAAATTGAAAAAAATGTAGCGAAAGTTAGTGTTAGTCAGTTAAGATGGTTCGGACATGTTGAGCGAATGTCTAATGAACGTTTGGTTAAAAAGATTTATTTGAATGATTTTGATGGTATACGTTTGCGTTAACGTCCGATGAATAGTTGGAGTGGTATGATTGAGAGAGTGGCTTGCGTGAGCGAAAGTTTCCAAGTAGTAGAAATAAAAGAGCATGTATGAGAGAAATTATGAATGTGGATGAAGCGATAGTTGCTTGTTTGGATAGGAATGTTTGGAGGGGACTGATTTCGGGATGATGAAAAGAGTTTGTGCCACACCCTGTTGGGAACATGGCGTGATTGTGTATGTATGTATTGTTTTGTAATTTTTTCAAAATTTTATTTTATATTAAAATAGCCTAATTAAAAATGAAATTGACGTATTTTTGATTTTTTTTAATTATTTATTATTTTGAGGGGTTATCTACCCCTTTTATAGAAACACGTATGTACTCATAAGTAAGTGCACCCAAAGTAGTTTTATTTTAGTATAAGAGTTCTGAAAATTTGTTTATCCATAATTTGATAAAATTTCTTTTAATACAATATTGTAGTAAAATAATTAATAACTACAAAAATACACTATTCTATTTTTCGTTTTGATATATCTCTATTTCAAAAACTGTTTTTATAAAATATTTTCTCAATACCCAGTTATAAATAAACCTAAACGCTAATTTTGATTTTGTTTGATAAATTTTGTGTAGCACGGATGTTAAATTTTAGTATAGTTACAAATGTGATTAGCACAAATGACTTGATTATGCGCAAAGAATAACAATTGAAAAGTGGAGATTATTTATAGAATTTGTGTTTTGTCTAGCTCTTGTATTTTACATCGATTTTAATTCGATGACTTAACAGATGTCTTGATATTAAAACAATTGAAATTCTTATTTATAGATTTTTTATTTGTATTGGATTTGTTGATTGTGATGCTAAAAATAAATGTAAATATTTGGAATTAGATTCATTATCGGACATAACAAATTATTGAACTCTTATTAATTTTGATGAATAATGCATAATTATAAAATAGAATTTAATTATGTACACGTCTGCTAGTAAAGTTATTAATAATATTAATTCATATTATCAATCTAGTTCAAATTAATTATAGAATCTAAATATAAATGCAATTGAAACTTATATATGTTAACAGTTTGTTAACACTTTGATTGGAAGGAAAAAATGATATAGTTTTTGGCACAGTGTCTGTAACATGTTTTAAATTAAAAAAATATATATACAGGGTGTATCCTTTTAGGGGGCGATAGTAGATGAGAGTTGCCTAGATTGGACCACTTATACACTTTTCAAGTTATAAGCTTGTAAAAACATTTTTAACAAAATAAATACACTATTAAAATCTTCAAAACAATGCCATTTATTTTTAAGAAAACAAAAGTTATTTATGTAAACACTTAAATAATAAAAATTAAGTTTGACGAATCCGAACTTAGTTTAGAGATACAAAAAAATACAATGTTAACAAACGATATAAAATATGTGACAAATCTATAAAAGTAACTTAGGTAATAAAACAGAATTTCAAATTAAAATTTTGATAGTTATCTGCAATATAATTTAAAAGTTATAGGTGCCATCTGTATAAATAACATTTTTAGTACTATTCTAATGATTTACTTGACAACTATATTAATAACACTAAAAAAGCAATATATTAATTTCTGTAAGAGTTATTTCATGTTTTGTCAAATAAAATTAATTTTTACAAGATATATATGACTAAGTCCGAATGTTACATCAGTATCGAGTTACCCATGGATTACTTGTTAATAATAATAATAATTATATTTTGGCAAATTAATAATAATAATAATAATAATTAAAAAGTAAGTCTCTTGTATGACAAATATTTTTAACATTTTTCACACGATACTGATATAACATTCGGACTTAGTCATATTTAAAATCAACAACTCGACATAATATCAATTTTTTGATCTTATCTTAAGTGATTACTGGATTTTTCTTTGACTATTAGGGGTTTTGATAAAAGCAAAATTTTTTATAAAGAATAAGTTTTTCTTCTAAAACTCATATTAAATTTTTTTTCCCTATAGAAAACCTCATCACTTTACACACAATGTCACATAATAATCTCATTAAATTTTGTTTTTATCAATTGTCATATCACATATGATAAGGAAGGTATTGTAATCATACTAAATTTGATATATATTATATAGAGATTTTTAATGAATAAGCACGAATTAGGCTTATAGTAACACAAATCAACTGTTTTTAGTGGGATGCCCGTCAGTCGGTCTATCTGTGGACACGTGTAGCGTCTCAACGGACTATTATAAAATTTCATATTTAAAAGATGAATGTCTCAATTTGATTGGTAAAGTTCTGCCAACTGGAAGTGATAACTTACTGATGTCACTTTTATGGGTATATTTCGCAATAGCCGAGGCATATATATGTCTAAAAAATTTATTTAACAAACATTGCTATACGATTTATAACTAACAACTTTTATTTGGAACATTTTTCGATACGGCTAAATAATTTTTTTAAACATTTTCATATTTTCATATGTATACAGGGTGTAACAGAATAACTATTCCTAATTTTCAGAAATGATAGAGTGCACTTAGAGAAACATTTTTTATTAGTAAACTAGTGTCCGGAAATTTCTCGGTGCCAAGATACACTAGATATCGTTAAAAACAATCTTAATCAAAACATCAAAGAGTAGTTAAGTTAAGGAACATTTTATTAGAAATAATAGCGCATTAAACTTTATAAAAATTGTTCGAAGTTAGGACCAACATTTTCGATACACAAGTTGTAACGATGTACAATCGACTGCCGAAAAAAAAAAAGAAAAAAAAATTTCCGGACACTAGTTTATTAATAAAAAAATGTTTCTTTATGTGCCCTCTATCATTTCTGAAAATTAGGAATAGTTATTCTGTTACACCCTGTATATTTTCAATAAAGAATATGCACATAATTATATAAGTTGCAATAAAAATAATTAAGGAGATTAAAAACTGGAAGCCAAATTTCGATATGAATCGTTTAAATATTGTAAATAATAAATGATTTCAAAATCCGTATAATTCAATTTTTTTCCAATATTCTCTCGGAACTGCCAGGTAAACTTGATTTTGGATTAATTAAATTTGGTGAACTTTTCAAATTCGTTATTAATTAAATCTATTGATACCTGAATGTAAATTTTTTGTAATAACACACGCCTTCCCCCCCCCTCCTTCTCCCCCTTCCCCACCTACCTACACTGTTATAACTTTCAAATTATTTTAAGTTTGATAACTGAAATTCATTAAAAAGTTACGTAATACTTGTTTTAAAATGTCATTAGAACATAATTGTAAGGAATTTTCAAGTAAATGCGAAAATAAAATATGTGATTCTAAAAATAGACAAGGATATTGCCAATGTATAATTTAATGTTATTATATATATATATATATATATATATATATATATATATACCATGTATCCAAAATGGTGTGGCACAAACTTTTTTCATCATTCCGAAATCAGTCGCCTCCAAACATTCCTATCCAAACAAGCAACTTTCGCTTCATCCGCATTCATAATTCTTCTCATACATGCTCTTTTATATCTACTACTTGGAAACTTTCGTTCACGCAAGCCACTCTCTCAATCATACGTCACTCCAACTACTCATCGGACGTCCACGCAAACTTATACCATCAAAATCATTCAAATAAATCTTTTTAACCAAACGTTCATTAGACATTCGCTCTACATGTCCGAACCATCTTAACTGACTAGCACCAACTTTTGCTACAACATTTTTTTTCTTGTTAAATGTGATTTGTGTCTTAAATATTTTTTATGTGTAATAATATATATCATTTACATTAAACAAGCGAAAATAAACAATTAACTTAACTTGACTTAATAGTTTGTCAATATGGCCGCCGAAGATGTCCGATTAAATAATATATTTGACGTTGTAGTTATTTTTAATGCTGTTATAAGTTGTGTATCAGTATAGTAACTGCTGTATAATAATGTACATTATTGTATTAGTAACATAATGACCTCTTTCTACATAAGTATTATGATAATGTAATATTAATATTATGATAAGCTTGAAGAAAAAAAAAATTTTTTTTCAAAAATACATACCCAGAAAGTAAAAGTAAAACCAACTTAATTTTCTTAAAAAAAATAAAATATTTTCTCTAAAAAATATAATCCTTTCATTATCCTTAATGAAGTTTTTCGGAGTAGTATACTCGTAAATAACAATTTGTTCTATAAGGATATATGATCCTTTGTTTCTCTAGGGGTCATAACCGTAACTAGGACAAAAATATAGCAAGTGTTCAGTTGCTGACATGAAAAATATATATAAAAAAAAAGGGTGAGTGTACGATATGACGCAGATCTAAAGTAATGGTGAAATATGATCGCCGTAATACGTATACAGTAATGTCTGGGAAAAATACACAAAGTTCTATTACAACGGTTGTTTACTACAAATAGTATTATACCATGTTCCTGCATTATTTGATTTGATATTATACATTTTCCATTCCGAGAAACGTTAAAATAGCATAGATTTGTTTTTAGTAAAATAAATAAATTCTGTTTTTATTGCAATTCCAATTATTTTCTTTGTTATATAGAATTTAAAGTTAATAATAACTAGTTATTAATATATATTGTTCAATTATGGAAATGATATAGCATATAGCATATACAAAAGCGCATATAAAAGATCAGAATACTATTTTAATAAAAGTAAAAAGTTGATATTAAATCACTACCTAAAAATGTAATACAAAATAATATACTTATAAATAAAATTCTTGAATATTCAGATAAAAAAATTAGAGCAAATTATAATTTTTCTGTAGAATTTTATTTCCATTCCATGAAAATGTCATTCCGATGATTATTAACGGAGTGATATGAATTTGAAAAATATGATTTCTGACTCAGAAAAAAGCTATAATGATTAATGATTATTATGAATTTTGGACTACTAAAAAGCTTATTTCATTAGCTTTTTGGTGATTATTTTGAAATATTTTTAAAGTAAATACAATAAAAGTTATATCCCAAAATGTCTAAATGGCGATTTCCCCATTTAAGCTACATGCCAATTTTGAGCCTTCAACAGGCACGGGTTAATATCATCATATTTATTTGGAATAATTTTGGCGGGTGGGAGCAACAAATTTCCGACTTTGCCAAAATAAGAACCACCAAGTACTGAGAATGCCATCTACGATGTATTGGCTCAAAAAGTTTTCAATGAGAATAGATCGACCACGGCATACCAGTACAGAAAATTCCATAAATTCAGTATTTTATTGTTGGAATGTTACAAATTTTATTTACAAAACGTAAAAAATATATATTTTTACAATTTCTGTTATATAATTAACTAAAACATCTAACAGAAATTTTTACTTTGTACATGAAAGAATTTTATGTATGCTTTAAAATTTTAAATTCCTTTATAAAAATATTTTCACTTACAACATTTTGTTAATAATATAATGAAATTCGCACTTAAACAAAATAATATATTGTATATTTGCATTGTATCTTTTTTTTCTTGATGAAGACGAACGTTTAGTACGTTTAATATTAATAAATATTAATACAGAACTATAATCTAAAGCCGTTTTATTTTAATATAATGAGTTCTGAAAGATTTTTTACTATGTTAAATATAAAAATAATATATGTATACAATTAAAATATACAATTTTATCTTATATTATTTTACCTCTTTATTGAAATTTAAACAAATTTTATGAAAATGAAAGAGGAACAGAAAATATTTTTTTTGCTACTTCGATAGCAGGAGCTTCATTTGCATTTTGAGTATAGAAGCACTTTTTTCTTTCAATGTTTGAATTTGTTGACCCGTTTCAAAATATTGAAACCCTGACTAAGCAATGTTTGAATAGGACCAAACCGGTCGAAGATTATTTTCTTTACTTATTTTTTCTGCTTTATACACGAAAAGAAAAAGTCTCTATTTGTCATTTTGAAATGCCGTAACTTCTAAGTGATTTATATATGTTCTCAATTCTTTATAATCCGCCTCGAAGAATCTAACAAAGAATATCGTGTCTTTGATGAAATAAAATTTGGCAAATACGCAAATGACGGAATGTAATTGATGTGTTGTTTATTTTACAGGGTGGACTAAATTTACGATAGGTTTCTTTTTAGGAAACGTTTTTCTATTGTAATAATATGTAAAACTATGTAAATTTTGATGCGTAAACTTTTTGAGACTAGCTGTAAACAGAGCTTAAATAATTTTTGAATGTTTATAAAATTTAAATTTACATTTGGATTATTTAAAGAAGTTATTTGACTATTTCTCTTATATTGTAGAACTTACACTTGTGAATCTTATCATATTGAATAGAAAGAATGCGAATGAACGGTCGGCGTAATGTCCCCAGTCGGCGTTATGTCTAGACACATATTTTTTTTAAACAGATTTTTTTAAAATTTTGCACAGAGCCATAATTTCATATTCTGAACAACTTTTCTCAAGAACATTATGCCGTATTATTGGTCAAAAAAGCACCTTTATCTGAATATAAAATAGTTTTGGCCACCCTGATTTTTAAAAACCTAAAAAATATGCTTAAAATTGTTTTCAGACAAAGCAGAGCGGAATCCCGAAATATGAAAATAAAATTCTTAAATTTTTAGCCGATTACACCTATAGTGAACTCAATCCGGGGACACACTGTACAATTGGATAGCAAAAATTTGCATTTATTTTAGTTTTCGATATAAAACCTGATTATTTCAGATTAAAGAATGCGGGTGATTTTTCTGTTTTAGGGGGAAATGCTACCTATTTGTCTTTTAAAAAAATATAAAAAATATGGTTACTGTAGCTGTTTCACAACATACGTTAGAAGATCTTCTTTAATAACTGCAAGACCCATTAATATTAACAGTAGATTGATAAAAGAAGCAGTAGAAATTCATAAAAAAAATAACATCAAACAGTGTGACTAGTAACTGATTTAAATAAAATTTAGCTTTGTTTGTTTAAAATTTTTATGATCTAGATACTTATTTTGTTATCTAGTAACTTGCTTCTATGTTCTGTTTATTTACTGTAAATGTCATTTGTATCATTTTTCCTGATAAAGATATAAATAGAGTATATCGAAATGTCATTGCTTTCTACTTCTCGTAACATAATATACTATTATTTGGGAAAACTTTAAAATATTATTATGTTAATTTTACCAAGTAACAGTCATCATGAATAATTTTTATTTGATGTTATTTTTAATATACTATTATTATATTACATTATATGTACATATAATTACTAATGTATATTTTTTGTTGGTAAAAACAACAATAATTTGTCCACCATTTGTAAACATCTTATCTCTGCAAACAATAAAATTAATTTAGAAATATTTTTTCCACACAGCAACAGTGTTTACAAAGGTGCGACATTTATTTTAGCTCAGTTTACAAATTCTCAAATAACATGACAAATATATTGGTTTGGACAGGGAAACATGCTAACAGCCGAAAATGATAACAGTCACGATGAAAATATTATAAAGGAAAAAGAAAAAAAAAAACAAAGAAAGCCAAGCTAAAATGGCCCGAAAAATACTTAGGGAAAAACTAATGAAAATAACAAACAGAGAGTATCTTTTACATTGTGCCATTTATCATACGTCGTCCGTTGTCGGTAACATAAATTTGAACTGACGGTTTAATGTTGTATATGTCAGTAGTATTTTTTTTTCACTGTTTTGTTTTTTGTGAGTTTTGGCCAAAATGGCTATGAAGGGTTTGTTTGTTTGGTTTTACTAGTGTTTTTCATCGTATTGTTTTATGAACTACGTGCATTTTCAGTTATATTGTTTTCATATTTGAGGTTAATGGTTTAACGTGCAAAATAATGGTGTAAATATCAATCTGAAATTTTTATTTCTACAGCGATGTTGAGCCCAGCAGCCGAGCAATCTGGGAGAAATACAAAAAAAGCTTTCTATTCCGAGTCAGACATACACATACAATTTTTTTTTAGAAGCGTTTTAAACAAAACTAAACTAAAATTAAATAAAAATGCAATCCAGGTATTCTTAACCAGTTACTACAGCTTGAATTACATTATACTTTTTTCGTCTAGATTCATACTAGGTTTCTAGTTCAAGTTTAGTTCAAGAACATATAGTCAGTTCTAGTATAATGTAAATCAGATATTTGCATCCAAGTTTCTTTCAAGTTTCCTAGTACAGAAATATACACCATGCTCTATTTTCCTATTCAAGTTTCATACTAGATAGATTATACGCAAGCGCACGCAATTGTACCAACCTTATATGTATCCATTTTTGTTTAAATGTGTTTTTCAGTATCTGTCAAATTAAGTACTTTATATTTTTAAGTTGGCGTACTGGCAATACATCGGGAAAAAAAATCGAAGAAACTCGACAATACACGACGATTGTGAAAAAAGTATGAAAATTGAACAAAACTTGAACGAAAATCGAACTAGAAATCTAGTATGAATCTAGACGAAAAAAGTATAATGTAATTCAAGCTTTACAGTTGTAGAATAAGTAAGTATACATATTTGCTACATGCTTTGTAAGAATTAATCTTTCTTTAGTCGAATTCAAATTCGAGCAATTAACTTAGCTTGACTTAATAATTTTTGATATAGTCGTCGGAGATGTCAAATTAAATACACTTGATCATGTTTATTTGGTCAAATATGCAATTTTTGACCACCCTGGATTAAGCACATTGCATTTCTTGCACTTTTTCACAGTGACATCAGTAAATTACCACTTTTGGTTGCCAGATCTTTGCCAAAAGTTAAACAAATTGTGAGCTATTCACCTCCGAAGCTTAAATATGAAATTTTATAATAATCCATTCAACCGTTACACGTATCCACAGATCGACAGACGGATAGCACTACTAAAAACAATTGATTTGTGTTACTACAAACCTAATATGTGTTTATCTGTAGAAATCTTTAAATGTCAAATTTAGTATGATTACAATACCTCTCTTATAGTATGTGATATGATGGTCAGTAAAAAAGAAAATAATAAAAATAATAAAAATTATAGAAACGGCTGTTCAGTTATAATTTATTAATAAATCAACGTTTCGACGAACTGAACGGGCGTTTTCATCAGGAAAAAAGATAGAAAACGCACGTTCAGTTCGTCGAAACGTTGTATTATTAATAAATAATTACAGAACTAGAACCTAAACCTGTTTTATTCTAATATAATGAGTTCTGAAAGATTTTTTACTAGATCCAAAAAAATATTTAACAATTATTGAAAATGTAATCATATCAAATTACAGTTCTAGATATTTGAGGGTGTTGTTATTGTAGTAATAATATGAACCTAACAAAAAATTATACAATTTTATTTTTTTACCAAAAATTTGTCGACTTAATGACATCATTAATTTAAATTTCAACTAAAAACAAGTATAAAATGTGTAAAAAATGTATCTACAATTTTATATACATAATTCAGTCCACCATTATATCTATTAACTATAATGATTAAATCAATACACTACAGTAGTGCATTTATCGGATTTGTCATAAAATCAACTTCGATACACAATAAAATAATACAATACAATGTGCATTTTACAACACAATTTATTCACTACTTAAAAACAAATTGATTTCTGCTCTTTTTACTACTTATAGTCTATAAATCACCGGATACAAAGTGACCCAAAAGTCACTAGCAATAAATTGAATTTCGACACTAAACGTGTCGAAGCTACAAGGTCGCAATCAGAACAGTCGAATATTTTTATAGGAATCTATTGATTAGCTGCGAGTAAGACAAATAGGCAGCAGTACGGTCCTGGCAGAAAGCCATTAGCAAAAAAACAAATCAAAGTTAACAGTTACCGTATTAAGGTAAGTATGGTTAGAAAATCGCGTAAAATAGTTGAGTTAATGCCGTGATAATTTTATAATCTTCAATTCTACAATTGCGCACAAGATTAAAAAACGATTACGGCTTGCTTGTTTAGAATTTATTCATGTTGTTTTAATTAATGTATCTATTTAATCAAAATTATATAAATAAAACTGCAATTATTTCAAAATAGAGCAATAAAGGCATTATAAATACACAAGCATACAGACAGTATGCTAGCAAGAATTAAAATTGTGCAATATAAAAGATTTAATGTAATTGCAATTAAATTATATAGAAACATCAAATAGAATTAGGACTTCAGTCAAATTATTTTGAAAATAAACTAGTAAAAATTGAAAATGTGCACTAGGCAAAAAAATAAATTATATTACGCAAAAAAACACTAAACAAGGACAGAATACATTATTATTTCGAGGAATACAAACATGCAATAAGTTACCTTAACGTTAGTACATAGGGTGATATAGTTTGAATCAAAACCGCGCAGGCGGCGCTGAATTTTGTATTATGTATGCAACTTCGTATTTTGCTGTGTTGGTTGTGTTGCCTATGCAACGAAACCAACCCAGCAAAATATAAAGTTGGTTTCAAACGATATTATTTTTGTTAGTTATGTAACAAATACGAAATAAAAATATAAAACATCTATTTTAATTAAAAAATAACTATTATTTGTTTATATTTATTTTCCATAATTAAAATAAGAAAACAGAAATGATTATTTTTCACATATGTTTTGATGTATTATAACTTTTTAATATAATTTTTATTTTATTATTTATTTAAAATTAAATAGAAATTGATTTTTTTTTAAGTTTGACTTTTATGTATATGAAAATAATAATACTATTATAATTTTTTGATAATTTCTCTAGTTATGTGTAATAACTAATTTAATTTTGTGTTTTTTTGTAATTTTATTATAATATTTGTAATTAAAAAGTATATAAACATTTAAATAAATAAATTTGTCTGCAAACTTAAGAAATTAATTTTTTTTAATTTATAAATAACGCAGTAGTTCTAGTTACTGTAAAGAACAATAAGAAAAACATTTAAATTTATAGAATTTTCTGGGCTGGTATGCCGTGGTCGATCTATTCTCGTCGCAGACGTTTTGTCATACATCATAGATGGCATCCTCAGTGCTTGGTGACTAAGCACTGACAACGTCATCTACGATGTAAGGCGAAACGTCTGCGACGAGAGTAGATCGACCACGGCGTACTAGCCCAAAAAATTCTATTTCGTTCTATTCGTTACACTTTTGTGGGCAAATATTTATATATATATATATATATATATATATATATATATATATATATATATATATATATATAAATATTTATTGTACATTTTATAAAATAATTCAATAAAATTAAATATAAAAGTAACAGGGCAATACAATGTATCATTCGCAATGACACAAGATGTGTACGGGGTAAGTGAGGTAGAGGGGTGAGAAGTAGAAATACGAAAACGTAGATAAGAATGGAATGTTTGTATGTTTCAAACAGGTAGCGAAATTTTAGGGTACGCTGTGTAACGGTTAGGTCTCTAAGTTGCTAGAATTGTATACGAAATTGAATACCGAGCGAATAATTATTTATAGACATATGTACATATATTATTTTAGTCAACTCTGAAATAAAATTCGTATTATTTAAATTTCCGAAATGTCATACTAAAAAATTGTATTTCAGTTGAAAATAATTATACTCATTTGACATAAATATATGACAGATATATTGTCTAAATTTGTTGCTTTTTGTAATTATACAAATTAATATATAAATAATATTCTCGCAAAGCGAGAATGGAGCTAGTCGAATGTGGTTTGATTTTATAAGCTAGTTTTTCGACTAGCTAAAATACAAGATTAGAAGTATATAAACCACTTTGACATTATTAAATTATTATTAAAATTCATTTACATTCCATATGACCCCTAAAAAATTGTAGGCCCTTCTGGCTCCGACCAAATAAATATTATTCAAATATTATAAGGATTAAAAATAAGCGTCAATGAATAAACACGATATAACAAACAGGCTCTTATAATAAAAATTGTTTTTGCTACATGACAAATAATACATTGTAGCAACCCAATAAACATTTTGCATAAATTATATCTCTATCTCGCTTGCAATGTTTGTTTATATGTAGATATCTATATATGTATACAGATATAGAACAAATGAGAGCGAGAAAAAGAAAAAACAAAACTTGTCTTACTACAAAATCATGCCTACAATAATTCTACAAAAAAAGTTTTGAAATATACACATATTTTGTTTCTATTTGAATGGAAAATGTAGCGAATGTCTAGTAAAATAAATATTTATTTAAACTTATAATAATGTAAACTTATAATAATTATTATTATTTGCGCACAAAAGTGTAACGAATAAAACGAAATAGAATTTTTTGGGTTGGTATGCCGTGGTCGATCTATTCTCGTCCAGACGTTTCGCTATACATCGTAGATGACATCGTCAGTACTTAGTCACCAAGCACTGAAGATGCCATCTACGATATATGGGCGAAACGTCTGCGACGAAAATAAATCGACCACGGCATTCCAACAAAAAAAATATTTTATCAAAATATCAATATTAGGCTATAATAATCCAAGATTTCTTCTCATATGCTCTTTATTAATCATATATATACCATATATATATATATGGTGTATATATATATATATATATATATATATATATATATATATATATATATATATATATAAATATATATATATATATATATATATATATATATATATATATTATATATATATATGGTATATATGTATATATATATAAATATATATATATATATATATATATATATATATATATATATATTATATATATATATGGTATATATGTATATATATATATATATATATATATATATATATATATAAATATATATATATATATATATATATATATATATATATATATATATATATATATATATATATATATATATATATATATATAAATATATATATATATATATATATATATATATATATATATATATATATATATATATATATATTACAATTATAGTAAACAAAAAAATTTTCTTTGTATTGATAAAAATTGAAAAATTAATAGAAATATATTAAATTCTGAAATAAAATTCATATTTTTTTCATTTTCTGAAATGTCATAATAATAATGGTCACAAATCACTAAACACATCGGTTTTTCGCGAGATACAAAATTATAAAATAACATAACTTGACGTAAATCATACGTCAATATCATTCCACGCAAAATAAGCTTCAAAATGTATTATTATTTTTTTATAATATTAAAAACTTACTATTATTTCTTAGTTTCTTATTAAATTGTTAATATTATCTTTATCATATATAAAAGAATAAAATAAAATTAATCTATTTATGATAATATCATAATACTGTGTAATACTGGCTTTGCCATTTAGTTTGCAAATTTGCCGTATGCGTCAGCACCTGCTTGAAAATTTTGCTTATGAAAAAATTATAAAATTCTAAAATTATAAAAATCTGTTAAAACAATAATTAAATAAAAAAAATAATCCTAATCATAGTATAATATAATTATGAAGCATATATAAAAATTTTAAATTTTTCGGGGATATAGTTTGGAAAATAAAAGCAATAAATGTGTTATTTTTTGGAAAAAAAATTTTTTTCTCTATTTCCCAAAACCAAAAAATTTCAAAAAAATTCCTATTATTCTACATAGGATATTGCATATCAGGTATTTTTTCGGTACAGTAATTATCGTTGGAGTAGAAACTAGAGCCAGTTAAAAAAATTTTTATTTCTATTTCTTTTTTATTTTATATAAATCAATTAATAATATTAAATTTCTTATTGAATTATTAATTCAACATTCATTATGTAATTTTCAGAACAGTCAGTTACAATAAATATGTTCTATTAAACGAACAAATTCAATATGAAATTCAACATATTTTTGAATTTACGTTACGCGCCATTTGAACCCTGTGTACTAACGTTAAAATAATATAAATTTAGAATTAAGAAATTTTAAAATTAAAATAAAAGAATATTACTTAAATACAGACTGACATAAATTATATGTAAAATAAGTACAAATTTTTTCATAACTGTATATATTTTTTTCCAAAAGTGGCCGAATAAATATTTGTAAAATAAAATCGATCAAAAACCAGATAATATATCATACTTCAAGGGTGTCTTTTGATTTTTGTTTCAGATGAAGACAGAACAGGAGTTGAAGAAAGGATTGGAATTCGGACCATTTCCAAAAAAAGTAAGAATAAAAATTTCTGAAATAAGTTTAAAGTCCATTCTTTCACCCCCGGAAAACCGCGGTTTGATATTTTTTATAGTTTCGCAGAAAAAAATTCATAAAGTTAGTCGGGGCGTGTATTAGTAAATACCGACATTTTTGGTTTTAATGTTGCAATGCGCAAATCTGATAGTTTTTACTTAAATACATTCATGAGATTATTACTACGTTATAACGAATTTAAACTAGCAGTATAAATTAGAAACAGTTTGCCTGGAATGTATATTGGCAAAGCTCTTTAAAGCTCTATTATGTGGCGAGCTTCTCTGTTTGGAACTATCACACATTTATGAGAATACGCCGGATTATTGTACTAAATTTATACCAAAATAGAATTATCAGCCAAACAAAAATATATTACATTTTAGAAATAATTTCAAATTAATATCGTAATTAATATGTTAATTATTAATTTAATTAAAATGTTAAAAAGAAACATGTTTTTCTTCAACCACATAATAATATTAATATTACTTTACTATATTGCCTATGTAGAAAGAGGTTATTATATTACTTGTACAATAATGACATTATTATACAGCATTGAGTTTTACTGAGTGAGTTGTATTGATAAATAAAACAGTTTATTTGCAAGTGACATTTAAAATCTAAGTTCCACATATGATATAATATAAAATATTAGATGTATTTGGATTGTTTGCGTTGATAATTGATTGCAACTCGCCGGATATCTATTGTTTGATTTTAAAGTAAAATATTCAAATAGAAATATCAATCAGTATCAAATACGTTATCAAATCTTAAACTAGAAATATTTTAATTTGAATCTCAGCTAAGCACTAGCTAAATATGCAACTCAGTATCGGTAAGGAGGGAAGCAATTCACTCTCTTCAAACTCAGTTACGAGACGATAAATAAAACAGCTATTATTTCAAGGTTACTAATATTTGCTGATCTGAGCTGAATTTTTCGGTAAAAAAACATAGCTATTGTGTGAAGAATACAAGAAATACAGAAATTGTATATTCGACAAAAGAAAGATTAATTATCACAAATAACGTAACAAATATAAATAAGAAATACATATACATACTATTCTACAACTGTAAGGTAACTTGGCATGTATTTTTATTTATTTTTCGTATAGTTTTGTTTAGAATGCTTGAAGTAAAAATATTTTTGTTTTGCCTGGACATAACATACAATATTTTTATTTATTTTATAAGATTTTATAATCTTCCGTATGCTGAAACATTTTCGTTACATAGAACGATTCGTTAAAATGAAAATTCTTGGATTTCGTAAGCAATCTTTCTATGTATATTGTAAAGAAATTTCCTACGAGATCTAAGTATTTTTATTTTAAGAAACCATTATATTTAACAAAGATTTTTCAGCATAGGGAGGTTAATCTAATAATGAAATTGAACCAAATAAATTCTACAAAACATTTTGTATTCATAGTCAGGTAAAAGTTCATTTCAACTATAAAACTTCGTCTGGTTTGAACATATAATCAGTGGTAACCTAACCTAACTGAATCTCCGGTTTTCTTTCTACAATCACAATCCTGATAACGGAAAACGGTTTTCATTCTCCGTGCAGGAGGACAACCGTTTAATGATGTTCTGGAAAGGAACTATCAGGACTGTAAGACGAATCCTATCAGGTTTCCGGTTGCTGGGAAGTTTCGCTTTCGGATCAGAGTTGATTTTTCAAATGTAATGTTTTGGAAATAATTTTCGGAAAAGTTTTATTTATTTTTTTTCGCCCGATTCCAGTTTGTGATTTGTTCGATTAAAGTTGTGTTTTGTGTTTTTCTTTTTTATTTTTTTTATTAAGAAACTTTTTTATACCACACGTATGAGGAAATTCAATTATGAAAATATAACTAGGATTTTAGTTAACTAGTATATGAGAGATAATCTGTAATGCCTTCAAATATAATTAAAATGAAACAGCTTTAAAAGTTCTGTATTAATATTTATTAATAATCGATGAAGAAGATGTATGTCGAAACGTTTATTATTAGTAAATAATAATACAGAAATACAACATAAATTCTTTTTATTTTAGTATAATGAGTTCTGAAAGATTTATTACTCTGCTAATCTAAATAAAAGATTAGAAAATGATCTACTGTGGCGAAATTTAAATAAAATAATATTATAAAATTAATATTATAAAAATCCCAAAACCACACTTAAATTAAAATAAAGCTAAATACGTATTTCGGAAGCTAAGCTTCCATCTTCAGTAGCAAATAAATTTACAAAAATCTTACCTGTGTTCATGTACTAGGATCACAGGTAAGATTTTTGTAAATTTATTTGCTACTGAAGATGGAAGCTTAGCTTCCGAAATACGTATTTAGCTTTATTTTAATTTAAGTGTGGTTTTGGGATTTTTATAATATTAATTTTATAATATTATTTTATTCTGCTAATCTAGTTACTTATTTTATTACCTAATAACTTGTTTCTATGTTCTGTTTATTTACTGTAAATGTCATTGGTATTTTTTTTTCTGATGAAGACGTACGTAGTTTGTCGAAACGTCGATTATTTATAAATATTAATACAGAACTACAAGCTAAAGCCGTTGTATTTTAATATAATGAGTTCTGAAAAAATTTTACTACTTTGTATCTATGTCCTGTTTATTTACTATAAACGTCATTGGTATTTTTTTCTTGATGAAAATGTACGTTGAGTTCGTCGAAACGTACGATTATTAATACAGAATTACATCCTAACCATTTTATTTTAATACAATGAGTTCTAAAAGATTTTTTATTATTATTATTTTTATTATTTTGTTACTTAGTAACTTGTTTCAATGTTCCGTTTATTTACTTTAAATGTCATTTGTATCTTTTTATTTTCCGATATAGACATACGTTGAGTACGTTGTATACGTTGATTATTAATAAATATTAATATAAAACTATAACCTAAAGCCGTTTTATTTTCATATAATGCGTTCTAAAAGAAAATATAAATAATTGGCACAACCATAAAAGGATCGCTTATATTTGAAAAAATCTAATAGAATTTGTTTGATATGATGCAAATAATGTTACCTTGCCAATATTTTAAAGTAAAAATGTCAAAATAGCTATATCTCAAATATTTTAAGTTTTTTGTTTCGTCTAGGATTTCAACATTGGAATAGTAATGCTTTTTTGCATAACAACGTTCAATTGACAGGGCTGTATGATTTATTGAGCATTTTCGTGATATGTACATTTTTAGCATGAAATCTTACGGATTCATGTTGAATATGTAACAAGTAAAGAAAAAACAGCTTCATATATGAAATAATAGTTTTACTCGTAAATCTAGCGTGATTTATGTCAACAATATTTATATTTAACTATATATTGTTTCTTATGATTTTTGGAATTTTAGTAAATTCCGCTTTTTGTAATTAAAAAAAAAAATAAGCAGAAAATAAGTAAAAAAAAGTTGCCATTTCACAGTAAAACTGTACATATTATTTCATAAATTTTCTGTAAAAATAATACAACTTTGCAATCTTAAGTAAAATAATTAATTTATCATATTACATGTTTTTTCTACTGAAAAAGTAAGTAAACTTACATAAATAAATTTTTCTGGGACGTCTCGTCTATAAATTTACGTATTACATACATACATACATACACAATCACGCCATGTACCCAAAAGGGTGTGTCATCATCCCGAAATCAGTGGCCTCCAAACATTCTTGTCCAAACAAGCAACTTTCGCTTCATCCACATTAATCAATTGTCTTGCATTTTTTTTACAGTGTAGATACTTGCGGCTGAGGCTAAGCAATTTGAGCAAAATATAAAAAAAAACATTCTACTCCGAGTGACATATGCTGTTTTAACCTTACTAACATTTGTATAATAGTTGTATATGTATATATATTATTTATATATTTGTTACGTGATTTTTTTTTTTTTCATCAAATATACAATTTCTGACCATTCTGTATTTCTTGCACTTCTTCACATATTTTCAATAATCAAATTCGAATTCAAGCGAAAATAAACAATAGAATTGTCAATTAACTAGACTTGATAATTTTTAATGCGACTGTCGTAGATGTTAAATTAAATACACTTCACCATATTCTTTGGTCGAATATGCAGTTTCTGACAACCCTGAGTAAGTACTTTTCTCTATTAAAAATAGCACATAAATATATAAAAAATAGTCTGCTAGTCTCAATTAGGAATAAAATTTTAAGCAGAATCAATTTGTATATTTCCAGTTTCACATAAAACAAAAATGTTTACACGAGCTATTTTTAAATATTTCAGCTATATAGCACTTGTACTGTTATAAGAATTAATGCCTGGTTTACGACGTATATACATAAACGACAGTTAATTTATCTTTTGAGTAAAAACAAACGAAAACCGACAAGATAGTAAAATAGTTTGAAATTAATTTTGTTTGTTTATATATCCATTCAGCTTCCGTTAGAAAACTTGACATATAGTTTTAACATAAAATCTGTAATTTTTTTTTACATTTCATATTTTTCAAGTTTAACTATAAAAACTAAAAATATTATATTATTAAAAATGATAGAAATACAATTAAAAATATATGTATATATATACACCTGAAATATATTCTACCATCAAAATCATTCAAATAAATCTTTTTAATCAAACGTTCATTAGACATTCGCTCAACATGTCCGAACCATCTTAACTGACTAACACCAACTTTTGCTACAACATTTTTTCAATTTCACACTCATCATACACTAATCTATTTCGTACTCGATCTCTCCTATTTACACCACATACCCCACGTAAAAATTTCATTTCTACAGCAATCATTTTCCGTTTATGCTTTTGCAACCAAACCCAACATTCACTACCATACATCAACGTAGGCACTAAAACTGCATCGTATATACTCAAACGGGCTTCTTTGGAAACATTTACATTCCTAACAAAAGTTCCCAAAGCACCCAAAGCACCTTACAACCAGCATTTACTCTCCTTTCAATTTCACGATCAAAACGGCCATCTCTAGACAGCAAACTACCCAAATACACAAATTCATCTACCTGCTCTAAACGTGCACTATCAATATATAATTTACGAATATTATATAGTATATTCTTATTTTTTATTTTGTACAATATTTGTACCTGATTTTATGGTATTTTTTTAAAATTTGAGTAGGAATAAATATGATACAAATATAAATATACTTTTTTTTACGTTAAAAAATCGTAAATTCGTTTAATGTACAAAATTTATTCTTTATGGGTAAAAAATAATGTACAAATACGTGACGTATTATACATGTCTATCATGTATTTGTTTGTTTATTTTTGTTAGCTTACAACTATCAATAAATTTATTATTATAAAAATTATTATTATTATTATCTTTGTTTACTATTTACGTATCTACATTTTTGTTTATATACATACGATAAATATTTGGATAGTAATAAACAAGTATAACATTAAACATATGTGGAAAAACTAAAAAATAAATAACATATTCTTTTCAATCTATCTAAGAAGGTTTTTCCTACCTCAGTATAGGGCGTAGCAATTGTAACACGTAGAGTTTTTTTATTCTTTGGCGATTTAACATCATTCGCTTCTTGTTGTTTCGTTGGCTGTGAATTTTTATTCTCTTCAACGGACATATTCGTATTATTGTCGATTTTGTTTTATTATTTGAATTTAAGCTCCGCGATTAACGCGTTCTTTATTTACTTATATATTTAGGAACAGCCTGTATATGCACAGGAAATAAAGCGAACACTTATCCAGCCACCACGATAAAATATAATAGAATATTTATTTACAAAAATATATCTGTATATATAGCAAAACATTTACTAAATATATATATATGTATGTATTATTATTATTATATTTATAAAACACAGACTTTTTATTTATTTATATATTTATTAGTTTTATTTATGTTTATTTATTTAGGAATCACATTCAATTTAGTAAAGCTAACACATATTGTATGAGAAATATAACCTTATAATGCCTAATGGATTTTTGTTTTAACAATTTGATTTATGGAACGGATATATTCGTGGTAAGATTTGACGTGTTTTTGACGGCATTTGCCGTTTTGAGGCGTGCTGGTGCTGGTGACGGATACGGCCGCGCCACAAAAACCGCCGGTTTGCACGACGACGCATCAACAGAAGGATGCCAACACGGGGGGACCACGGATGCGAAAACGGGATAGGACGGACGCTCCAATCGACGCTCTCTGGAGCGACTGGAGACGGCGTCGAATCACTGGACGCCGTCAGCCTGCCGCGAGCCGATTGCCTAAGTCCGTTTCACACTAGACAAACTTGTATTGGTTGCGATTGACTGGGGATTCGGTATAATTTTTGGCGCGTAATATTTATTAAATTAAATAAAACTTAAATTAAGATAATCAATTCTAAGAATAAATTATTTATACAATTGTTTATTTGTTTATTTTAATAGAATATTTATAATTTTTAAATAGAGTAATAATACTAGGGCATTGAACAAATAAATGTTCGTATTGTCATTGTGAAATTTAATGTAATAGTACTCAAAAATATTGAAATTTTGGGAAAAATTTAAAATCTCAATATTTTTGAGTAAGAGTAATAATAATTTATCAAATATTCAAAATTTACAATGTTATTTTTTTTAAATTTTTTGTATTAAATAAAAAATCTGCTCTGGCATTCATAGAACCGACCGTCATTGTATTAAATAAATTTATGCAATAGAAAAATTTGTATAACAACCACTCTAGGCCATTATGGCAAGTAAATACAAAACTGTCTGGACATGTCAACTATTTACAGAATTATATCATAAAAATATGAAAAAATAAAAAAAATATTTAGCCGTATCGAAAAAATGTTACAAATATAAGTTGTTAGTTATAACTTGTTTAACAGCTTTTTTTAAATACATTTTTTCGAAATATTTTATGAAGTATTCGTAAAAATACACACTTTCAGTTGGCAGATCTTTACCGATCACATTGATATATTTGCAGTCGAAGCTTAAATATGAAATTTTATAACAATCCGTCATGCAAAAAAAAGTAAAACATGTAAAAAATTTGATTACAATACCAATAATATTTTATAAATAAATATATAATACTAAAATTTAATTATCAATAATTATTGTTCCTGCAAAACCTAAAATAGTGAATAAAATATATCACAAACCTAAACACGTGGCGACATCTCCAAACAAAGCGGCAAACTGTCACAACTAAATCGATTCCAGCAGGAATGCAGGAAATAAATGAACCGCGAATCACAATCTTTTTTACCGACTGAGAATAATATTTTCCATGTTAGTGTTCTACTCGTTCTACTATCCAATATAACCGACGGAATACTGCGATAAAAATGTCTTGAAAGAGAAAAAAATAACCTTATAAAAAATTTTGAAAAATGGCTTAGGAGTTTGTCCAAATTCCATGACAATAATTTATATTTTACAATAAAACTGTCAGATTTCTATTTTTATTTGCTAACCAGAATTTGTAACAAATAACTTTTTTTTTAATATGTTTGAGTTAAATGATGCTTTAAATTTTGTGATATTCAATTGCTTTTTTTTCAAATTTTGGACAAATATAGCAGTTAATAAAGATAAAATTAAACATAGTAAATTTTTTTTCTGAACTTGTTATACAGGGTGATTCAGGACTAGTGTAACAAACTTTAACAGCTTATTCCTGAGGTCATTTTAAGCCAAAAATGTCATATGAACATAGGTCCTATTCCTTCTAGTTACCAAAATACAAGAGGTTGAAGTTCTATAAATAACACGAAATTTTCTAATTTCTAATTTCTTCTTCTAATTTCTAATTACTAGTGTAACAAACTTTAACAGCTTATTCCTGAGGTCATTTTGAGCCAAAAATGTCATATAAACATAGGTCCTTTTCCTTCTAGTTACCAAAATACAAGAGGTTGAAGTTCTATAAATAACACACATTTTTTTAATTTTTGTAATCAAGATACTTTCGGAAAACAAGAGTTTTATTGAAAAGTCATACTTTATTTGTCATTACCTTACAAAATCCATAAATAAAAATCATATCTGCATATTCAGCAGTACTATAACCATCCATTATGAAACAAAAATACAATCAAAAGTATAACAATTTTTAATTAAGACAAATAAGGTATGACTTTTCAATAAAACTCTTGTTTTCCGAATGTATCTTGATTACAAAAATTAGAAAATTTCGTGTTATTTATAGAACCTCAACCTCTTGTATTTTGGTAACTAGAAGGAATAGGACCTATGTTCATATGACATTTTTGGCTCAAAATGACCTCAGGTATAATCTGTTAAAGTTTGTTACACTAGTCCTGAATTACCCTGTATAAAATAAAACGGCTCTAGGTTGTAGTTCTGTATTAATAATCTACGTACTTTACTTACTCAACGTCAGTCTTCATCAAGAAAAATGATACAAATATCATTTACAGTAAATAACAGAACATAGAACCTAATAACTTAATTCTATGTTTTTGTCATTTACTGTAAATATCATTTGTATGAGTTTTCCAGATGAAGACGTACGTAGATTACGTTGAGTACTTCAATTATTATTAAATATTAATACAGAACTACAATCTAACGCCGTTTTATTTTAATATAATAAGTTCTGAAAAATTTTTTACTGTGTTACTTTTTTGTAGTGACAAATTCTGTCTAAACCAATTTCGGCTTTTCTGCAGCTGTCGAGATACCCATGGCAAGCCATTTATGTCAGCCACCTTGTATATATTGCTGAGTAAATATAAATTTACAATGAGATTAGTTTAAAATTTCCAATTTACATAGTTCATTAAAAATACTTAAGTGTTGAGTGCCTTGATAAACTAACCAAACTTCTTCATTACTTTAACAAAATTCCTCAGAGGATGAAAACTTAACTCTGCCATGTCAAGTTTCAAATCTCAAAAGATATTCCACATTAATTTTCTATTACATGTTTTGCTACTACATGTATTTACTTTATAATTAAAACTAATGATTAAATGGACAGTATAATGTTCATAATAGTTTCGTAAAGTAATCATTAAAATAACATAGTATAAAAATCTTTCAGTATATATTTTTTATTTAAATATGGACGTTTCTATATACTTTACGTATATATCTTCATCAGGCAAAATAATACAAATGACATAAATAATAACCAAATAAAACATAGAAACAAATTACTAGATGACAAAGTAAATAAATTAAAAAACTGTATAAATTATTTAAAAAAATTATAATAAAAATCTTATACATTTATATTGTTTCTCTTATCAATCTACTGTTAAAAGAAAAAGATAACATCTATCCGTGTGACTAGTAACTGATTTAAATAAAATTTGGCTTTCTTTAATTAAAAATTTATAAATTTTATAATCTAGTTACTTATTTTGATGCCTAGTAACTTATTTCTATGTTCTGTTTATTTACTGTAAATGTCAATAGGGTCATTTCACAAAATTTATTTTAAAAAAAAATACATCACAATCGAAAGTCCAATATGAAACATAATTTTTCATAACAAAAAAAGCAACAAAAGTTTTATAGTTCATTTTTAATTAATAATTGAAAATCAGTTTACATTTTCAAATCATTTTAAAAACGATGACGTACTTTAAGAACAAAAGAGCTATAGTATGACGCCTTACAACCTGATTGGCTGACAATATTTAGCAAATACAAGCTAAAAAATTCAGAACGTTTTTTATATATTTTAACTAATAATATACATTTAAAAATATACAAGTTCTAATATAATACTTTTTTATATATTTATAAAGTTAATTCTAAGTATAATTAAATTAACAGAATAAATCTTGAAGCAATTTTGAAAAAGTTTATTTTCGTAGAAAATTATGAATCTTGCAAAACAAACGCACCTCGTTAGGTGGCTACTGTCACTTGAATTTAAAATTATTTGTCATATGTCAAACAACCTGTTGATCGTTCTTATAAAGTTTCTATTTATATATTTTACAAATGAGTTTAAAAAAGCACTGCATAGTTTTGTCATGCGATAGGTACCAGTCAAATGATAGTAGCAAATTATTTATTACTGTACCACTTAATTATGATAGAAGAAAACTTTGGTTAGAAGCAGTAGGACGCAATATTTCAGATTATAGTCTTTCAAGTACTATATTTGTTTGCGAAGATCATTTTAATGTAAATATATCTGTACTAAAAGCAATATTTTCTTTTAATTGATATTTTGTAAATAAATGAAGAAGAAACGCTGGTGTATATATATATATATATATATATATATATATATAAAGAAAAAAGTACCCCCTCTGCTCCCCAGCACCATGGACCTAGCACCGTTATGACAATACTATGCATAGCACGTGTGTCAACGGTGACGTTGCAATGACGACAAACATCTCTATTGTTCTTAGAAAACGTCATAACATGGCCGACGTCGATTTTTCAGAACCCGTTTGGCGGGCAAATCTTTTTGTTAATTACGGCTATAATAATGCGAAAAAAAAAATTGTTGTTGCTGTTTATGTCTATAAATACATAAAATCTTTCGATTGAAATAATAAAAAAAAAAATGTGAAATGACCCTATTGTATCATTTTTCCTGATGATGATGTACGTCATACCGTAATCATAATATTATATAGTAATAATATAAAATATTTACAAAAATAATGTTACTAATTAATTTAAATGTTAAATTTATTTAACACAAAGATACATTGTAGTTTATTATATTTTCACATAGTGTGCAGTAATATTGTATTAAAAATATTTTTTGTTTTGTTTTTGTTTTTAGTTCATTTGAACTTTTGTTATATGCACATATTTAGGTTTATGGATTATTCAATAATGCAAATTGTTACTGGTAAAACGCGGCGTTATGTTTAGTGTTAAAAAAGGGAAAAAATGTTTTTTTGTTTAGGTGGTTTTATATTTGTTCATTTTTGTTGCTTTAACGAAAAAAGCCGGAGTTATAACGAAAAAAAAAATCGATTTTGAATCCAGCAAAATTCTTTGACACTCCTGCTTAAATGTTTACATGCAAGATAATATTTCGGAGGTAACAATAAAATATTTGTTAAATAAAGTGTGCTCCTAACACTGAAAAAGACAAGAATAATTGTACTTATAATTAACTAAACATGAATGAAAATGAATTTCATTACCTTGATAAAAAGATATCAACGAATGCGCATTACTTTAATTAAATGAATAGATTAAGCTAATGAAATTGTTAACATAAAGCAAATCATATATTTCTGTTTATTATTATCAAGTGAAAAACTGAACTTTGTACACTTGCTATGCGTATTCAGTAAAAACAAGAAATATATTTTGTATATATAATTAATTTGTACAAAATTAATTAGATTATTTAACTGATTAGAATATATTTCTTAATAGTTACTAAACAATTTAATAACTCAATGGATACAATATCTAGTTTTTGTATAAAAACTAAAGTTTATTTTTGATTTAAAATAGATATTAAAATTTTTTGTTATAATCGATTTTAACTAGTTTTTAAAATACTATTTTGACGATAAAAAATTTCTGTTTGTTTTAAATTATATTTTCTAAAATTGGGGAAAAATTTACTTAACCTGTATGCAAATTAAACCATTTATACTATAAAAATATAGATATGTTTAGGTTAAATTAAAGCACGCTGAGAAAGTGCAGTGCATTTTTTTTTTTCTTTTGAAAATTACTTGAAGAGAGATATATTTTTGCAGCGTTTGTTAGTTTAAAAACTAGATTTAGACTTTTCTAACATTTTGTTTCAACGACGTTTAGTTGTTATGTTCTTTGTATGCAAGATTTTATTTGAAATTATAGATTTTTTTGGCATTAGTATCTATTAGTGTTCACTTTTTTAACCTTTTGCGGCACAAAATTTTACTGATTAAACCAACGATCAAATGAGAAGAATTTTCTAATTAAAGCAATGTTTTCTGCAATGATACTAAGTTTCACAAATAATTTAATTACCACTTAATCGTAGTGAATTAATATATAATTTAATTTTAGAAACCATATAAGTAACTAGATTATAATTTTTAAATTAAAGAAACCAAATTTTATTTAAATCAGTTACTAGTCACATTGATTATATTTTTTTTTATAAATTTCTATTGCTTCTCTTATTAATCTGTCCGAGTAGATCGATTTTTTTTATCGACTCCACGCCTCTGCATTTAAAAAAAGAGAATTAAATATTTTCTTTAACAAACAAGAGAAGAATATATTGTTTGTATCTAGTTAACCATGACACGCAAACACTACTCTTTTTGTGTATTGGCAGCGAACGTTATTCACTTGTCAAAACGACAGTCTATTTAATGTGCCCATATTATTTTGTCTATTTTATCTTAATGCTTCACCCCCCCCCCCTTTGCCACCGTAAGTTAAAACGAAAATAAATACTATTTTATCACGTCAAAATGGTTTGTCATTTTTTAGACATTAGCGTGCCGTGTCGAATTTTGTTTTTATTTTTAACTGATTAACGTTCAAATTCCGTACAGTTATTGCATTAGTTAGAGATTAAATCATTTGTTATAAATTGATATAAATGATTGGTTATGAAAATAGATTTGATATTTTTTGATTTATTTATCTGTAATTATTTATCAGCTATATAATAGGTTTTACACACGTCATAGATAATAACTAAATCTATTTTATTTTTTAGTTTTAATATACAATAAATTTTTATAGTATTAAATTACGATTTACAATTAATTTTTTTTTTAATTTTTTTAAATACTTAAAAATCTACTTCAGTCACCACAGAATCAACCGTCATTATTAAATAAATGTATGGAATAGAAAAATTTGTATAACAATAACTACTCTAGTTATCATGGTAACTAAAAACAAAACTGTTTTGACATGTCAACTATTTAGAGAATAATATCATAAAAATATAAAAAATTAACTAACCGTATCGAAAAATGTTCCAAATAAAATTTGTTAGTTTAGCAACTTTTGTTAAATAAATTTTTCAAAACATGGTTCGGCTGTTGCGAAATATTTGTAAAACACATAAAAATGATATCAGTAAATTACCACTTCCAGTTGGCAGCAGATCTTTACCAAGAGTTGATCAAAGCTCTCTAAAGCTTAAGTATAAAAATTTTTAATACTTCGTTTAGCCGCTACACGTGTCTACAGACAGACCAACAAACGGACGTTACATTAAAAACAGTTCATTCGTGTTTACTATATCTTATCTGTAAAAATCTCAATATATCAAATTTGGTATGATTGCAATACCTTTCTTATCATATCGGCAAAAAATATGATGATGAAATATGCAACTCATTATACTATTCTTTATTAGCATGTATAATTGTAATAATTTTTTAATTTAAAAAACATATTATATATACATAACAATAACTACTTGATATGTATATATTTTAAAAAGAAATTTAGAATCAATTTTTTTGCGATTTGCATAATGAAGTGTATACGTAATTAGCAAGTACTTGATAAAATTTAAATTTAATATGCAGGAAAAAATTGTTTTACGAAAAATAAATAATGTACGAAATTGTATGTGATAAAATGCATGAAATAGCTTAGTACAAAAAAATTTACATAACAAAAGGAAGTACTGGGAGCCTAATTAAATTCAGTATGAAGTTTGAATTTTAACTAATTTTCTTTATATGCAACACAAACATTTTTGATATGGAAATTTTAATTAATAAATCATGTAGGTATATAGTGTTTATTCAAATATTGATGTGATAATTCTAATGCAAAAATAAAACGGCTTTACGTCCTATAGTTCTGTATTAATATTTATTAATAATTGTTGTTTTGACGAACTCAACGTTCGTCTTTATCAGAAAAAAAGTAACAAATGACATTGATAGTAAATAAACAGAGCATGTAAACAAGTTACTAGGTAACAAAATGTATAACTAGATCATGAAATTAAAAATTTATAAATTTCATAATCTAGTTACTTATTTTGTTACCTATAGTAACTATATGTACTGTTTATTTACTATAAATGTCATTTGTATCCTTTTTTCTGATTAAGATGTACGTTGAGTAAGTAGAGTATGTCGATTATTAATACAGAACTACAACCTAAAGTAGTTTTATTTTAATATAATGCGTTTTGTCAGATTTTTATTATGCAAATTATTTTAATTTATACAAAAATATTAAGGGATGTAAATTAAAAACATACTTCAAAAGTAGGTTCTAATAAAATTTAATATCTAAAATTCTTTTTTTACCACTTTGACTGCAAAGAAAAAGTGGTGTAGTTCTCAATATGGTAACTGTAACATTTTCAAAAATTAAAAAAAATTATATAGAAATCCTTTATATAGCCTTTAGATGACGAAATTTGAATTTAACTAATGAGGTTGTACGAGTATGCATCTGTCGCTCGCTTGATCGCTCGTTAATTTTTTTGTATTTTTTGCCTAAGATGAGCGTATGGATTTATCTATATGATCTAAGGATTTATTCTATCAAGTGTTGTCAACTTTCCGAGAAAAAAATTACTAAAATTTTTAAAAATTTATTATGGCTACAATATTTATCCGCTTTTAATCAAATTTTCACAAAAGATTCTCGTAGTAGGCACATAAATTATATTTAATTTTAGTAAAATACAGTGTTGCTAATTTTCCAAAAAAAAATATAAGGTTTTTAAAATTTATTATGGCTACATTATTTATCTGATTTTAATGTAATTTTCTCTTACCGCGTAGATAAATATTTTGGTGGTATACATTGCTTGCACTTCTTCACACATTTTCAATAATCAAATTTAAAGTAAATAAACAATGCAATTGTCAATTAATTCTGCCAGAGATGTAAAATTAAATACACTTGACCGTTTTTCTTTCAGTATTCAATAATCAAATTAAAATTCAAGCGAAATTAAAGTAAAAATTTAATAATATATTTTAATATTTTCAAATTGATAAAATACACTAGAAGTTATATTTCTAAAAGATTTAGAAGCAGAAAATTTAAACATGTTTTGTTGGACAACGACACCATTTCCCACCGGAATTAGTCTGAGTTGGGTTGTACTGCTACGGACGATTCTAGCACGACTCACTATAAATATTTTACAAGCAGAAAATGTTAATTTATTTCCTTATAAATAACAAAAGTTACTACTTGTCCGTGAAATTATTCAAAACTTTCAGTTGAGCTTAACTATTGTTTAATTTAGTTTTATTATCTGTCTAACAACCAACCGATTCATTATTTTAAATTAATGTTTATTTTAGATAAACTACCTTCTGTTTTTATTAACAAATAAAATATAAAATAAATATTGAATAAATAATTTTTAACTAATTTAAAAATTAAACTAGATGTTCCAGGTTTAACATAATAATAAAATCTTTCAGAACTCATTATATTAAAATAAAACGGCTTTAGGTTCTAGTTCTGTATTAATATATAATAATAATTGACGTTTCAACGAAATTAACGTATGTATTCATCAGGAAAAAAATCATTCCATTCTTTCATTCATGTAAAAGATCTTATAATGATCTCATACTGTAAAAATATTTTTCATATTCCCAAAGAGATATATATCTACACTATAGAATATATATAGTTTTAGAGCACAGCATTATATGTTGATAAGCTGCAAGTCAATATTTTTTGAAAGCTCAACTTTAAATATTTGATGTCCAAAAATATGCACTTTCAAGTTTCAACTCTCGGGACATTACAAATACATGTCAATATATTGAAGTATATTTTTATTTCAAACTTCCTGTTTCTTACGCAAATGTTCCAGTAGAATTTTATATGTATGTGTTTTTTTGTTATTTATAAAATGTAACTATAATTTTACAATTTTGTGAAATATTTTATATATTTTTATAATAATTATATTAAACAATAGGTGCAGGAAATCAATAAACACGGCAAATCATTAAAATTGCTTTGTTTTACTTTTTTTTTTGTTATTTATTATTTTACGAAAATGTAAAAAACTACGATATTAATATATATCTAAATTTAAATGATTATCTGTGATAACAAAATTTAAAATAGATATTATATGAACATTTTCTCTGTAAATTTCACTAATTGTCAGTAATTTCGTAAAAGCTTTGTTATAATATTTGTTAAATAAACTTGAATATAATTTAGCTATAACAATCAAGTAAAGTTAATAATAAACATGTTCTGAAACTGATAACAAGATATTATTTTTAAAATTAATAATTAACTTTCGAACAAAGGAAGCTGTAGGAACCATATTTTGTACATGTTATGTTATTGTAAAGTTTCTATATTAATAATAACAATGTTTGATAATTAATTTCTGTTAAATTACATGTAGAGTAGAATATTTATCTAAAAAATTCTTTAATTAAACTCACAATCAGTATAACGTAGTAAAAATTTTTTTAAAATTTATTATATAAAATAATTCACTGTTTTAGGTTTAAGTTCTGTATTGAAATTTATTTATAATCAACGTTTCGACGAAACTCAACGTTCGACTTTGTCAGATGAGCGTTGAGTTTCGTCGAAACGTTGATTATAAATAAATTTCAATACAGAACTTGATAAGATAAGAATTTTTGATAAAATATTATTTTGAACACCCCTAGTACGTAACCCCAAAAATATTGTATGAAACAAATTTCATCTCGAGGTAATCACTTATTAAATGCAAGAATTTATGACATCAAACATTATATATTAAATTCTTCATCTTATAATGTTAAAATCGCGCGTAAAACCGTGTAAAATCCTTACAACCGCACTTAAAATCATGTAAAATTGTTAAAATCGCGCTTTAAATCGTGTAAAATCCTTACAACCGCGCTTAAAATCATGTAAAATTGTTAAAATCGTGCTTAAAATCGTGTAAAATTGTTAAAATCGCGCTTAAAATCGTGTAAAATCCTTACAACCGCGCTTAAAATCATGTAAAATTGTTAAAATCGCGCTTAAAATCGTGTAAAATCATTACAGCCGCGCTTAAAATCATGTAAAATTGTAAAAATCGCGCTTTAAATCGTGTAAAATTGTTAAAATCGCGCTTAAAATCGTGTAAAATCATTACAGCCGCGCTTAAAATCATGTAAAATTGTTAAAATCGCGCTTTAAATCGTGTAAAATTGTTAAAATCGCGCTTAAAATCGTGTAAAATCATTACAGCCGCGCTTAAAATCATGTAAAATTGTAAAAATCGCGCTTTAAATCGTGTAAAATTGTTAAAATCGCGCTTAAAATCGTGTAAAATCATTACAGCCGCGCTTAAAATCATGTAAAATTGTTAAAATCGCGCTTTAAATCGTGTAAAATTGTTAAAATCGCGCTTAAAATCGTGTAAAATCATTACAGCCGCGCTTAAAATCATGTAAAATTGTTAAAATCGCGCTTTAAATCGTGTAAAATTGTTAAAATCGCGCTTAAAATCGTGTAAAATCATTACAGCCGCGCTTAAAATCATGTAAAATTGTTAAAATCGCGCTTTAAATCGTGTAAAATTGTTAAAATCGCGCTTAAAATCGTGTAAAATCATTACAGCCGCGCTTAAAATCATGTAAAATTGTAAAAATCGCGCTTTAAATCGTGTAAAATTGTTAAAATCGCGCTTAAAATCGTGTAAAATCATTACAGCCGCGCTTAAAATCATGTAAAATTGTTAAAATCGCGCTTTAAATCGTGTAAAATTGTTAAAATCGCGCTTAAAATCGTGTAAAATCATTACAGCCGCGCTTAAAATCATGTAAAATTGTAAAAATTGCGCTTTAAATCGTGTAAAATTGTTAAAATCGCGCTTAAAATCGTGTAAAATCATTACAGCCGCGCTTAAAATCATGTAAAATTGTTAAAATCGCGCTTTAAATCGTGTAAAATTGTTAAAATCGCGCTTAAAATCGTGTAAAATCATTACAGCCGCGCTTAAAATCATGTAAAATTGTTAAAATCGCGCTTTAAATCGTGTAAAATTGTTAAAATCGCGCTTAAAATCGTGTAAAATCCTTACAACCGCGCTTAAAATCATGTAAAATTGTTAAAATCGCGCTTAAAATCGTGTAAAATCATTACAGCCGCGCTTAAAATCATGTAAAATTGTAAAAATCGCGCTTTAAATCGTGTAAAATTGTTAAAATCGCGCTTAAAATCGTGTAAAATCATTACAGCCGCGCTTAAAATCATGTAAAATTGTTAAAATCGCGCTTTAAATCGTGTAAAATTGTTAAAATCGCGCTTAAAATCGTGTAAAATCATTACAGCCGCGCTTAAAATCATGTAAAATTGTTAAAATCGCGCTTTAAATCGTGTAAAATTGTTAAAATCGCGCTTAAAATCGTGTAAAATCATTACAGCCGCGCTTAAAATCATGTAAAATTGTTAAAATCGCGCTTTAAATCGTGTAAAATTGTTAAAATCGCGCTTAAAATCGTGTAAAATCATTACAGCCGCGCTTAAAATCATGTAAAATTGTAAAAATCGCGCTTTAAATCGTGTAAAATTGTTAAAATCGCGCTTAAAATCGTGTAAAATCATTACAGCCGCGCTTAAAATCATGTAAAATTGTTAAAATCGCGCTTTAAATCGTGTAAAATTGTTAAAATCGCGCTTAAAATCGTGTAAAATCATTACAGCCGCGCTTAAAATCATGTAAAATTGTTAAAATCGCGCTTTAAATCGTGTAAAATTGTTAAAATCGCGCTTAAAATCGTGTAAAATCATTACAGCCGCGCTTAAAATCATGTAAAATTGTTAAAATCGCGCTTTAAATCGTGTAAAATTGTTAAAATCGCGCTTAAAATCGTGTAAAATCATTACAGCCGCGCTTAAAATCATGTAAAATTGTTAAAATCGCGCTTTAAATCGTGTAAAATTGTTAAAATCGCGCTTAAAATCGTGTAAAATCCTTACAACCGCGCTTAAAATCATGTAAAATTGTTAAAATCGCGCTTAAAATCGTGTAAAATCCTTACAACCGCGCTTAAAATCATGTAAAATTGTTAAAATCGCGCTTAAAATCGTGTAAAATCATTACAGCCGCGCTTAAAATCATGTAAAATTGTTAAAATCGCGCTTTAAATCGTGTAAAATTGTTAAAATCGCGCTTAAAATCGTGTAAAATCATTACAGCCGCGCTTAAAATCATGTAAAATTGTTAAAATCGCGCTTTAAATCGTGTAAAATTGTTAAAATCGCGCTTAAAATCGTGTAAAATCATTACAGCCGCGCTTAAAATCATGTAAAATTGTAAAAATCGCGCTTTAAATCGTGTAAAATTGTTAAAATCGCGCTTAAAATCGTGTAAAATCATTACAGCCGCGCTTAAAATCATGTAAAATTGTTAAAATCGCGCTTTAAATCGTGTAAAATTGTTAAAATCGCGCTTAAAATCGTGTAAAATCATTACAGCCGCGCTTAAAATCATGTAAAATTGTTAAAATCGCGCTTTAAATCGTGTAAAATTGTTAAAATCGCGCTTAAAATCGTGTAAAATCATTACAGCCGCGCTTAAAATCATGTAAAATTGTTAAAATCGCGCTTTAAATCGTGTAAAATTGTTAAAATCGCGCTTAAAATCGTGTAAAATCATTACAGCCGCGCTTAAAATCATGTAAAATTGTTAAAATCGCGCTTTAAATCGTGTAAAATTGTTAAAATCGCGCTTAAAATCGTGTAAAATCATTACAGCCGCGCTTAAAATCATGTAAAATTGTTAAAATCGCGCTTTAAATCGTGTAAAATTGTTAAAATCGCGCTTAAAATTGTGTAAAATCATTACAGCCGCGCTTAAAATCATGTAAAATTGTAAAAATCGCGCTTTAAATCGTGTAAAATTGTTAAAATCGCGCTTAAAATCGTGTAAAATCATTACAGCCGCGCTTAAAATCATGTAAAATTGTTAAAATCGCGCTTTAAATCGTGTAAAATTGTTAAAATCGCGCTTAAAATCGTGTAAAATCATTACAGCCGCGCTTAAAATCATGTAAAATTGTAAAAATCGCGCTTTAAATCGTGTAAAATTGTTAAAATCGCGCTTAAAATCGTGTAAAATCATTACAGCCGCGCTTAAAATCATGTAAAATTGTTAAAATCGCGCTTAAAATCGTGTAAAATCCTTACAACCGCGCTTAAAATCATGTAAAATTGTTAAAATCGCGCTTAAAATCGTGTAAAATCATTACAGCCGCGCTTAAAATCATGTAAAATTGTTAAAATCGCGCTTTAAATCGTGTAAAATTGTTAAAATCGCGCTTAAAATCGTGTAAAATCATTACAGCCGCGCTTAAAATCATGTAAAATTGTAAAAATCGCGCTTTAAATCGTGTAAAATTGTTAAAATCGCGCATAAAATCGTGTAAAATCATTACAGCCGCGCTTAAAATCATGTAAAATTGTTAAAATCGCGCTTAAAATCGTGTAAAATCATTACAGCCGCGCTTAAAATCATGTAAAATTGTAAAAATCGCGCTTTAAATCGTGTAAAATTGTTAAAATCGCGCTTAAAATCGTGTAAAATCATTACAGCCGCGCTTAAAATCATGTAAAATTGTTAAAATCGCGCTTAAAATCGTGTAAAATCATTACAGCCGCGCTTAAAATCATGTAAAATTGTTAAAATCGCGCTTTAAATCGTGTAAAATTGTTAAAATCGCGCTTAAAATCGTGTAAAATCATTACAGCCGCGCTTAAAATCATGTAAAATTGTTAAAATCGCGCTTTAAATTGTGTAAAATTGTTAAAATCGCGCTTAAAATCGTGTAAAATCATTACAGCCGCGCTTAAAATCATGTAAAATTGTTAAAATCGCGCTTTAAATCGTGTAAAATTGTTAAAATCGCGCTTAAAATCGTGTAAAATCATTACAGCCGCGCTTAAAATCATGTAAAATTGTTAAAATCGCGCTTTAAATCGTGTAAAATTGTTAAAATCGCGCTTAAAATCGTGTAAAATCATTACAGCCGCGCTTAAAATCATGTAAAATTGTAAAAATCGCGCTTTAAATCGTGTAAAATTGTTAAAATCGCGCTTAAAATCGTGTAAAATCATTACAGCCGCGCTTAAAATCATGTAAAATTGTTAAAATCGCGCTTTAAATCGTGTAAAATTGTTAAAATCGCGCTTAAAATCGTGTAAAATCATTACAGCCGCGCTTAAAATCATGTAAAATTGTAAAAATCGCGCTTTAAATCGTGTAAAATTGTTAAAATCGCGCTTAAAATCGTGTAAAATCATTACAGCCGCGCTTAAAATCATGTAAAATTGTTAAAATCGCGCTTAAAATCGTGTAAAATCCTTACAACCGCGCTTAAAATCATGTAAAATTGTTAAAATCGCGCTTAAAATCGTGTAAAATCATTACAGCCGCGCTTAAAATCATGTAAAATTGTTAAAATCGCGCTTTAAATCGTGTAAAATTGTTAAAATTGCGCTTAAAATCGTGTAAAATCATTACAGCCGCGCTTAAAATCATGTAAAATTGTAAAAATCGCGCTTTAAATCGTGTAAAATTGTTAAAATCGCGCTTAAAATCGTGTAAAATCATTACAGCCGCGCTTAAAATCATGTAAAATTGTTAAAATCGCGCTTTAAATCGTGTAAAATTGTTAAAATCGCGCTTAAAATCGTGTAAAATCATTACAGCCGCGCTTAAAATCATGTAAAATTGTTAAAATCGCGCTTTAAATCGTGTAAAATTGTTAAAATCGCGCTTAAAATCGTGTAAAATCATTACAGCCGCGCTTAAAATCATGTAAAATTGTAAAAATCGCGCTTTAAATCGTGTAAAATTGTTAAAATCGCGCTTAAAATCGTGTAAAATCATTACAGCCGCGCTTAAAATCATGTAAAATTGTTAAAATCGCGCTTAAAATCGTGTAAAATCCTTACAACCGCGCTTAAAATCATGTAAAATTGTTAAAATCGCGCTTAAAATCGTGTAAAATCATTACAGCCGCGCTTAAAATCATGTAAAATTGTTAAAATCGCGCTTTAAATCGTGTAAAATTGTTAAAATCGCGCTTAAAATCGTGTAAAATCATTACAGCCGCGCTTAAAATCATGTAAAATTGTAAAAATCGCGCTTTAAATCGTGTAAAATTGTTAAAATCGCGCTTAAAATCGTGTAAAATCATTACAGCCGCGCTTAAAATCATGTAAAATTGTTAAAATCGCGCTTAAAATCGTGTAAAATCATTACAGCCGCGCTTAAAATCATGTAAAATTGTTAAAATCGCGCTTTAAATCGTGTAAAATTGTTAAAATCGCGCTTAAAATCGTGTAAAATCATTACAGCCGCGCTTAAAATCATGTAAAATTGTAAAAATCGCGCTTTAAATCGTGTAAAATTGTTAAAATCGCGCTTAAAATCGTGTAAAATCATTACAGCCGCGCTTAAAATCATGTAAAATTGTTAAAATCGCGCTTAAAATCGTGTAAAATCCTTACAACCGCGCTTAAAATCATGTAAAATTGTTAAAATCGCGCTTAAAATCGTGTAAAATCATTACAGCCGCGCTTAAAATCATGTAAAATTGTTAAAATCGCGCTTTAAATCGTGTAAAATTGTTAAAATCGCGCTTAAAATCGTGTAAAATCATTACAGCCGCGCTTAAAATCATGTAAAATTGTAAAAATCGCGCTTTAAATCGTGTAAAATTGTTAAAATCGCGCTTAAAATCGTGTAAAATCATTACAGCCGCGCTTAAAATCATGTAAAATTGTTAAAATCGCGCTTAAAATCGTGTAAAATCATTACAGCCGCGCTTAAAATCATGTAAAATTGTTAAAATCGCGCTTTAAATCGTGTAAAATTGTTAAAATCGCGCTTAAAATCGTGTAAAATCATTACAGCCGCGCTTAAAATCATGTAAAATTGTTAAAATCGCGCTTTAAATCGTGTAAAATTGTTAAAATCGCGCTTAAAATCGTGTAAAATCATTACAGCCGCGCTTAAAATCATGTAAAATTGTTAAAATCGCGCTTTAAATCGTGTAAAATTGTTAAAATCGCGCTTAAAATCGTGTAAAATCATTACAGCCGCGCTTAAAATCATGTAAAATTGTAAAAATCGCGCTTTAAATCGTGTAAAATTGTTAAAATCGCGCTTAAAATCATGTAAAATTGTTAAAATCGCGCTTTAAATCGTGTAAAATTGTTAAAATCGCGCTTAAAATCGTGTAAAATCATTACAACCGCGCTTAAAATCATGTAAAATTGTTAAAATCGCGCTTAAAATCGTGTAAAATCATTACAGCCGCGCTTAAAATCATGTAAAATTGTTAAAATCGCGCTTTAAATCGTGTAAAATTGTTAAAATCGCGCTTAAAATCGTGTAAAATCATTACAGCCGCGCTTAAAATCATGTAAAATTGTTAAAATCGCGCTTTAAATCGTGTAAAATTGTTAAAATCGCGCTTAAAATCGTGTAAAATCATTACAGCCGCGCTTAAAATCATGTAAAATTGTTTAAATCGCGCTTTAAATCGTGTAAAATTGTTAAAATCGCGCTTAAAATCGTGTAAAATCCTTACAACCGCGCTTAAAATCATGTAAAATTGTTAAAATCGCGCTTAAAATCGTGTAAAATCATTACAGCCGCGCTTAAAATCATGTAAAATTGTTAAAATCGCGCTTTAAATCGTGTAAAATTGTTAAAATCGCGCTTAAAATCGTGTAAAATCATTACAGCCGCGCTTAAAATCATGTAAAATTGTTAAAATCGCGCTTTAAATCGTGTAAAATTGTTAAAATCGCGCTTAAAATCGTGTAAAATCATTACAACCGCGCTTAAAATCATGTAAAATTGTTAAAATCGCGCTTAAAATCGTGTAAAATCATTACAGCCGCGCTTAAAATCATGTAAAATTGTTAAAATCGCGCTTTAAATCGTGTAAAATTGTTAAAATCGCGCTTAAAATCGTGTAAAATCATTACAGCCGCGCTTAAAATCATGTAAAATTGTTAAAATCGCGCTTTAAATCGTGTAAAATTGTTAAAATCGCGCTTAAAATCGTGTAAAATCATTACAGCCGCGCTTAAAATCATGTAAAATTGTTAAAATCGCGCTTTAAATCGTGTAAAATTGTTAAAATCGCGCTTAAAATCGTGTAAAATCCTTACAACCGCGCTTAAAATCATGTAAAATTGTTAAAATCGCGCTTAAAATTGTTAAAATCGCGCTTAAAATCGTGTAAAATCATTACAGCCGCGCTTAAAATCATGTAAAATTGTTAAAATCGCGCTTTAAATCGTGTAAAATTGTTAAAATCGCGCTTAAAATCGTGTAAAATCCTTACAACCGCGCTTAAAATCATGTAAAATTGTTAAAATCGCGCTTAAAATCGTGTAAAATCATTACAGCCGCGCTTAAAATCATGTAAAATTGTTAAAATCGCGCTTTAAATCGTGTAAAATTGTTAAAATCGCGCTTAAAATCGTGTAAAATCATTACAGCCGCGCTTAAAATCATGTAAAATTGTTAAAATCGCGCTTTAAATCGTGTAAAATTGTTAAAATCGCGCTTAAAATCGTGTAAAATCCTTACAACCGCGCTTAAAATCATGTAAAATTGTTAAAATCGCGCTTAAAATCGTGTAAAATCATTACAGCCGCGCTTAAAATCATGTAAAATTGTTAAAATCGCGCTTTAAATCGTGTAAAATTGTTAAAATCGCGCTTAAAATCGTGTAAAATCCTTACAACCGCGCTTAAAATCATGTAAAATTGTTAAAATCGCGCTTAAAATCGTGTAAAATCATTACAGCCGCGCTTAAAATCATGTAAAATTGTTAAAATCGCGCTTTAAATCGTGTAAAATTGTTAAAATCGCGCTTAAAATCGTGTAAAATCATTACAGCCGCGCTTAAAATCATGTAAAATTGTTAAAATCGCGCTTTAAATCGTGTAAAATTGTTAAAATCGCGCTTAAAATCGTGTAAAATCATTACAACCGCGCTTAAAATCATGTAAAATTGTTAAAATCGCGCTTAAAATCGTGTAAAATCATTACAGCCGCGCTTAAAATCATGTAAAATTGTTAAAATCGCGCTTTAAATCGTGTAAAATTGTTAAAATCGCGCTTAAAATCGTGTAAAATCATTACAGCCGCGCTTAAAATCATGTAAAATTGTAAAAATCGCGCTTTAAATCGTGTAAAATTGTTAAAATCGCGCTTAAAATCGTGTAAAATCATTACAGCCGCGCTTAAAATCATGTAAAATTGTAAAAATCGCGCTTTAAATCGTGTAAAATTGTTAAAATCGCGCTTAAAATCGTGTAAAATCATTACAGCCGCGCTTAAAATCATGTAAAATTGTTAAAATCGCGCTTTAAATCGTGTAAAATTGTTAAAATCGCGCTTAAAATCGTGTAAAATCATTACAGCCGCGCTTAAAATCATGTAAAATTGTTAAAATCGCGCTTTAAATCGTGTAAAATTGTTAAAATCGCGCTTAAAATCGTGTAAAATCATTACAGCCGCGCTTAAAATCATGTAAAATTGTTAAAATCGCGCTTTAAATCGTGTAAAATTGTTAAAATCGCGCTTAAAATCGTGTAAAATCCTTACAACCGCGCTTAAAATCATGTAAAATTGTTAAAATCGCGCTTAAAATCGTGTAAAATCATTACAGCCGCGCTTAAAATCATGTAAAATTGTAAAAATCGCGCTTTAAATCGTGTAAAATTGTTAAAATCGCGCTTAAAATCGTGTAAAATCATTACAGCCGCGCTTAAAATCATGTAAAATTGTAAAAATCGCGCTTAAAATCGTGTAAAATCATTACAGCCGCGCTTAAAATCATGTAAAATTGTTAAAATCGCGCTTTAAATCGTGTAAAATTGTTAAAATCGCGCTTAAAATCGTGTAAAATCCTTACAACCGCGCTTAAAATCATGTAAAATTGTAAAAATCGCGCTTAAAATCGTGTAAAATCATTACAGCCGCGCTTAAAATCATGTAAAATTGTAAAAATCGCGCTTTAAATCATGTAAAATTGTTAAAATTGCGCTTAAAATCGTGTAAAATCATTACAGCCGCGCTTAAAATCATGTAAAATTGTAAAAATCGCGCTTTAAATCGTGTAAAATTGTTAAAATCGCGCTTAAAATCGTGTAAAATCATTACAGCCGCGCTTAAAATCATGTAAAATTGTTAAAATCGCGCTTTAAATCGTGTAAAATTGTTAAAATCGCGCTTAAAATCGTGTAAAATCATTACAGCCGCGCTTAAAATCATGTAAAATTGTAAAAATCGCGCTTTAAATCGTGTAAAATTGTTAAAATCGCGCTTAAAATCGTGTAAAATCATTACAGCCGCGCTTAAAATCATGTAAAATTGTTAAAATCGCGCTTTAAATCGTGTAAAATTGTTAAAATCGCGCTTAAAATCGTGTAAAATCATTACAGCCGCGCTTAAAATCATGTAAAATTGTAAAAATCGCGCTTTAAATCGTGTAAAATTGTTAAAATCGCGCTTAAAATCGTGTAAAATCATTACAGCCGCGCTTAAAATCATGTAAAATTGTAAAAATCGCGCTTTAAATCGTGTAAAATTGTTAAAATCGCGCTTAAAATCGTGTAAAATCATTACAGCCGCGCTTAAAATCATGTAAAATTGTTAAAATCGCGCTTTAAATCGTGTAAAATTGTTAAAATCGCGCTTAAAATAGTGTAAAATCATTACAGCCGCGCTTAAAATCATGTAAAATTGTTAAAATCGCGCTTTAAATCGTGTAAAATTGTTAAAATCGCGCTTAAAATCGTGTAAAATCCTTACAACCGCGCTTAAAATCATGTAAAATTGTTAAAATCGCGCTTAAAATCGTGTAAAATCATTACAGCCGCGCTTAAAATCATGTAAAATTGTAAAAATCGCGCTTTAAATCGTGTAAAATTGTTAAAATCGCGCTTAAAATCGTGTAAAATCATTACAGCCGCGCTTAAAATCATGTAAAATTGTTAAAATCGCGCTTTAAATCGTGTAAAATTGTTAAAATCGCGCTTAAAATCGTGTAAAATCATTACAGCCGCGCTTAAAATCATGTAAAATTGTTAAAATCGCGCTTTAAATCGTGTAAAATTGTTAAAATCGCGCTTAAAATCGTGTAAAATCATTACAGCCGCGCTTAAAATCATGTAAAATTGTTAAAATCGCGCTTTAAATCGTGTAAAATTGTTAAAATCGCGCTTAAAATCGTGTAAAATCATTACAGCCGCGCTTAAAATCATGTAAAATTGTAAAAATCGCGCTTTAAATCGTGTAAAATTGTTAAAATCGCGCTTAAAATCGTGTAAAATCATTACAGCCGCGCTTAAAATCATGTAAAATTGTTAAAATCGCGCTTTAAATCGTGTAAAATTGTTAAAATCGCGCTTAAAATCGTGTAAAATCATTACAGCCGCGCTTAAAATCATGTAAAATTGTTAAAATCGCGCTTTAAATCGTGTAAAATTGTTAAAATCGCGCTTAAAATCGTGTAAAATCATTACAGCCGCGCTTAAAATCATGTAAAATTGTTAAAATCGCGCTTTAAATCGTGTAAAATTGTTAAAATCGCGCTTAAAATCGTGTAAAATCATTACAGCCGCGCTTAAAATCATGTAAAATTGTAAAAATCGCGCTTTAAATCGTGTAAAATTGTTAAAATCGCGCTTAAAATCGTGTAAAATCATTACAGCCGCGCTTAAAATCATGTAAAATTGTTAAAATCGCGCTTTAAATCGTGTAAAATTGTTAAAATCGCGCTTAAAATCGTGTAAAATCCTTACAACCGCGCTTAAAATCATGTAAAATTGTTAAAATCGCGCTTAAAATCGTGTAAAATCCTTACAACCGCGCTTAAAATCATGTAAAATTGTTAAAATCGCGCTTAAAATCGTGTAAAATTGTTAAAATCGCGCTTAAAATCGTGTAAAATCCTTACAACCGCGCTTAAAATCATGTAAAATTGTTAAAATCGCGTTTAAAATCGTGTAAAATCCTTACAACCGCGCTTAAAATCATGTAAAATTGTTAAAATCGCGCTTAAAATCGTGTAAAATTGTTAAAATCGCGCTTAAAATCGTGTAAAATCCTTACAACCGCGCTTAAAATCATGTAAAATTGTAAAAAATCGCGCTTAAAATCGTGTAAAATCCTTACAACCGCGCTTAAAATCATGTAAAATTGTTAAAATCGCGCTTAAAATCGTGTAAAATTGTTAAAATCGCGCTTAAAATCGTGTAAAATCCTTACAACCGCGCTTAAAATCATGTAAAATTGTAAAAAATCGCGCTTAAAATCGTGTAAAATCCTTACAACCGCGCTTAAAATCATGTAAAATTGTTAAAATCGCGCTTAAAATCGTGTAAAATTGTTAAAATCGCGCTTAAAATCGTGTAAAATCCTTACAACCGCGCTTAAAATCATGTAAAATTGTTAAAATCGCATTTAAAATCGTGTAAAATCCTTACAACCGCGCTTAAAATCATGTAAAATTGTTAAAATCGCGCTTAAAATCGTGTAAAATTGTTAAAATCGCGCTTAAAATCATGTAAAATTGTTAAAATCGCGCTTAAAATCATGTAAAATTGTTAAAATCGCGCTTAAAATCGTGTAAAATCCTTACAACCGCGCTTAAAATCATGTAAAATTGTTAAAATCGCGCTTAAAATTGTTAAAATCGCGCTTAAAATCGTGTAAAATCCTTACAACCGCGCTTAAAATCATGTAAAATTGTTAAAATCGCGCTTAAAATCGTGTAAAATTGTTAAAATCGCGCTTAAAATCATGTAAAATTGTTAAAATCGCGCTTAAAATCATGTAAAATTGTTAAAATCGCGCTTAAAATCGTGTAAAATCTTTACAACCGCGCTTAAAATCATGTAAAATTGTTAAAATCGCGCTTAAAATTGTTAAAATCGCGCTTAAAATCGTGTAAAATCCTTACAACCGCGCTTAAAATCATGTAAAATTGTTAAAATCGCGCTTAAAATCGTGTAAAATCCTTACAACCGCGCTTAAAATCATGTAAAATTGTTAAAATCGCCTGTGTGTGTGTGATGGTGTGTGTGTGATGTTGTGTGTATATGTGTGTGTGTGTTTGTGAGATATCGCATTTAAAAATTTAATATATGTATGTAATAAACATAGATAGCTATGAAAAAAAAAGAATCTCACTGCGATATTGAAAAATATGTCAAATTGTCAAATTAATATATCGAAATTGATAAAAATACCTTTTTTAGAAGAATTCCCCAAGAGAATCTCATCGTGCACCATTTAGCAGGTACGTTTAGCTATAATTTAATATGCGACAACTTAAGATTGACGCATTTTTACCGCCCGAAATCGCATTTTAATTGCATGCGCTTATAGCTCCCTTGTTTGTGTGACTCCTGCATTTATGGTTACAACACAAACAAATTCATAATTAATAAAAATCCTTGAACATCCTTTAACGTCGAGTGCTTACCTCATCGTGAGCATTCTTCTTACCAATGCTGCCGCCATGGCCACCTCCAGTACTTTGTACTGTGTTCATACTTGCACTTACGCGCACTCAAAATTGAGTATATTTTGAATGTTACAGTCCTTGACGATTTAACGTAGTATAACGGTCACATTTTTGAAATTGTATATGCTAATTTTCGAATATTTTATTGAAAATTACATGTAAATATTTTTGGCAAAATTGATTGTTTATTTATTTTATCATTTTTACAAATATACACTAAGAATCATTGAAAAATATAACACTACAATTTTATATTAAGTTATTTAAAATAAATGTACTCAGAACATATTGGATTAGCATATATTTAATTTAATAAATTACAAAATTTCAGCAATAAATATTATGGTATTTATAAATGCACTTGGTTACTTGGATACTTTCCACTGTAAATTAGATACTTTGCACTTTGTACAATCTAAACTTTAATTTGAATAATTTGTACTATAAATTTGATATATTCCACTATAAACGTTATCATCAACTGCTCTACTGTTGGCTTAGGGTAGTTTAGGTTAGGTTTAGGTTGTTTAGTTATGTTATTATTTAATATAGGCGCTTATCTCATCGGCGCAAATGATAGGTATCGACTGGCGTAAATAATTGACAGCTCCCAAAGTGGAAAGTATCCGTTTTATAGTGAAAAGTAATTAATACAAATGATAATATTTTTTTTGTGCATTATGTTTTTTTAAAGTTAAAATGTTTTTTTTTTAAGTTGAATAAATTTAATTATAGTGGATTATTTTTTTTTTCGTTATGAGTGCAAATTGTTTTTATCAAAGTAAATATGATCTAAATTAAAGTGAATATATTCTAAATTATAGTGCAGTTAATTCCAATCATTATAAAAATACCATAAAAATCATTAAAGCATTTTAACAATTTAACCACAAATATGTAACATTACAAGAACAAATTTACTGGAACCATATTGCTAAAATATATGTATAGGTAACCACATTTGCACATATGCATATATTTCTGTCTAACTGTATATGGCCAAAACTAACATGGTTGGTTTCAAACCGTCATACAAATATGCATAACATACGCACTTGCACCCATGCATTCATTCAAACATATATGGGAGACATTTCATACATACACATACACAGACATAACTACAATACGTATATAAATTTCTGAAATATCAACATTTCAAATTCTAACATATTTGGATTTTTGGATTTTTTAGGGTTATCGAAAACTCAGTCTATGGGTTTTTTATGAAGTTATTTATTCATTTGATTTACTTCTTTTATATACTCAACGTTTCGTGCTAGCCTGAGCACTTCTTCAGGAGGCTGTTATTTTAACAAAATACATGAATTAACACATTGTATGTCATAAAAAATTATTATAAATTACAAAAATTATATAAATATATAAGAACATTCACTTACGTTATAGCGAAGCTCAAATTCGTTAATATGAATAAAATAAAAAATCCAATCATATCATTGCAGTCGATACCATCGAAACAACTTCTAACATATTTGTTATATGCACATATATATATATTCCGATAATATTTATTTAAATTAAATTTATCTATTATCTTTAAATAAGTTATATTCAAATTATTCTAATCATTCATTTATAATTTTCTACGCTATTTATGAACATATCATAAAAAAAGGTTAGGATTTTTTATGCACGTTAAAAAACCATGAATTAACACCAGAATAGGACAAAGTAACAACCAGTTCGTAACTAAAACCTTTATTTATAACATTTTTCGATATGGCTAAATAATTTTTTATATAATTTTTCATATTTTTATGATATTCCGTAACTAGGTGGTATTTCAAGACAGTTTTATTTTTAGTTATCATGATGACTAGATTAGTTGTTGTTATACAAATTTTTCTATTCCATAAATTTATTTAATACGATAACTGTCGGTTCTGTGGTGGCAACAGCAATTTTTTTTACAACACATCTACACATGTGTAGTTCACATAATTTGTTTAGAAATATATATTTGAAATAATTTTTACTGTCTGTTTCAGTTACTATAACGATAATACGAGCAGACATGCACAGATTAAATTTAAGAGAACACATCAATTTTCTAAAAAGAAACTTGAGAAAGAAAATTTGAAAAAAGAAAAACATATAAAAATGTTGACGCTGTTATTCTTCAGACGGCATTAAAAATTCATTGTTTAAAGATATCTTTTATTAATAAAAGTTTGTTTCTTGTAATAAGAAGAAAGTAGAACATGAAGTAAATGTAAATTTATATAAACAGAACTTGAAAGTTGAAAAGATAAAGTACATGTGATTTGAACACTATTTGTAAGTTTAAAACTGGTACAAATTCTATATATTATGGTCGTTTAATTTTCAATTTATTTAATCTCACAAAGTTAACTGCTCAAAATATAATTCACTTGCTTTAACCTTAAATGTTTTTAAATTTTTGTATGCAATAAGAAAAATATATTACTCAAAATTTCAATATTAAATACTGTTTATAACATTTGACATTACAAATAAAATTTTATAAAATTAGAAAATGAAAATATGTACAAATTAAAATTTATAAAAACAAAATTCATTTCATTAACGTTATATCAACAAAATATTTGTTTAATACTACATAACCTAAAAAAAAAACATGAAATTATAAACGTAACAGTGAAAATAAAAAATATAATTTCAGCATTTGATTGTTCAATAAATCGAAATATCTGCTTGGCAATTTCAAAATACGCAGTTTACTCTGGCTCGGAGCGCGATATAATCAAATAATTTATAGATAAATCGAAGTCGATTATTTGGCAACATGAATCCGGAATAGAAAGCCAAACATAGACATGGCAACAATGTCAATTACAATAATTGCACGACCAGTTTCCAATACTGGTCACTATTGGCAACATTGCCTCTGGGCTACAGGTACTAATTATCTTAATTAAACAATTACCGAAATTCCACGACGAGAGAGAGGATCACTATATAGTGACATCTCTGGTTTGATGTCGGAAGGAATTCTATAGGGACGTGTATCTTTCAAGATGGAATTGAAATTAAATTAAGGACTTTTCTAGTAGATACTGTCTTTTTCTCCTGGCGATGTCCTTTAACGGCAAAGACGAATGTCTCGTGTTCATTCGGATAATTTGTCTTTTTCCAGACAATTTTCGTAAATCTATTTGATAACTTCTAAATGCTGGATTATTTTATTTTTTATGTTGGAGATTTATTTATCAAATTTATTTATGAAATACAAAATAATTTTGTGAAAATAATATTTAGAATTGAAATTATATTTATATAAATAATATTTATATTTTTATAGTAGCAGAAATTTTTTATTCTATAAATACGATGACGAACGGTTCTGTGGTGGCCAGAGCAAATTTTTTTTAAATTTTCAATGTTGTACGTTGTATATTTTTTTTGTTATTTGCAAGGTATAGAGTTTTATTTTGTTGATTTTTGCTGGTTAAAATGAATTTTGTTTTTGCATTACTTTCGTATCCTTGTTGTTTGTTTTTTTTTGTTGTTGATGTTTTTACTTCGCATGTGTTTAATTAACTATCTGGTTTTTCATGGTTTTCGCAAAAACTATTTGTTGCAAAGTTAATTTGTATAAAGAGTTAGTTTTCATTTAAAATAAAAGGAATATAAATATACATAAAATAGTTATTTAGTTAAAATTTTAGTAATAGTAGCATTGTAAAAACTTTTTGAGAACTCATTATATTGAAATAAAACGGTTTTAGGTTTAAGTTCTGTTGGGTACATGGCGTGATTGTGTATGTATGTACTCAACGTCCGTCTCCATCATAAAAATATATACAAATGACTACTAGGTAACAAAATAAAAAAATAAATATAAATTTTATGATCTAGTTACTTATTTTGTTATCTAGTAAGTTATTTCTATGTTCTGTTTATTTACTTTAAATGTCATTTGTATTATTTTTTTTGATGAAGATATATGTTGAGTTCGTCGAAACGTCGATTATTAATAAATATTAGTACACAATTTTTACTACTTTGACTGCAAGGAAAAGTAGTAAAGCGTTTGGTACGGTGTCTGTAACATTTTCAAAAAAAAAAAAAAATTGTATAGAAATCCTTCATATAGCCTGTAGATGACGAATCTGAACTTAGTTTATGTGGGTGTATGGATGTGCGTCGTCAGCTCGCTCGCTCGCTCGCTCGCTCGCTCGCTCGCTCGCTCGCTCACTCGCTCGGTCGTCAGACAAAATTTTGTGATCGCAACTCCTCCTAGACGGTTCAACCGATTATAATGAAATTTTCAGGATAAATTTGCCTAGTGCTCAAGATGGTCATGTGGTTTTGGTTTTTTCCAGTGATGCCAACTTTCCGAGAAAAAAATTACTAAAGTTTTTAAAAATTCATTGTGGCTACATTATTTATCCGATTTTGATCAAATTTTCAGAAAAGATTTCCCTAATGCTCCCATTAATTACATAATTTTATTAATATTCAGTGTTGCCAACTTTCCGAGAAAAAAATTACTATAGTTTTAAAATTTTTATTATGGCCATGTTATTCAACCGATTTTACTCAAATTTTCACAAAAGATTCTCCTAGTATTCCTATAATTTATGTAATTTTAACAAAATACAGTGTTGCCAACTTTCCGAGAAAAAAATTTGTAAAATTTTTAAAAATTTATTATGACCATTATATTTAACCGATTTTAATCAAATTTTCATAAAAGTTTTTTTTAGTGCCTAAATAAATTATGCAATTTTAACAAAATACAGTGTTGCCAACTTATCGAGAAAAAAATCACAAAATTTTTTAAAAATTCATTGTGGCTACATTATTTATTCGATTTGGATCAAATTTTCAGAAAAGTATCTCCTAATGCCCACATAAATTATAATATTATTAAAATTCAGTGTTGCCAACTTTCTGAGAAATGTCAAAGTAGTCTATATATGGGTTTATCCATATACTTCTAATCTTGTTATTTTAGTAATAGTGGTTAATTTTTTTATTAATTACTTTTTGATAAATAAATTGGCAATAGTTAAATGTTGTCAGTTGACGTGTATACAGCAAAATTTAATCTAAAAAAAATGTAAAAATTTTAAATATATCAACAAAAGTTATTAAAAAAAGTTATCTCAAAAAAAAAACATTTAGTGTAGTAAAAAAATCTTTCAGAACTCATTATATTAAAATAAAACGGCTTTAGGTTTAAGTTCTGTATTAATATTTATTAATAATCGACATATTCTACGTTCTCAACGTACGTCGATTATTAATTACTATTAATACTGAACTTAAACTTAAAGCCGTTTTATTTTGAAAGTATTTATTTAAAAAATATATAATAAAAGCAAAAATTAATATTGAAATCTTGACCGCTTTTAATTAAAAATGCTCTAAAAAAGGCTATGAATACATCCCAATATCTTTAGTACATGAATTGAAAAATTAACCAATGTGTTATTTTAAATATTAATTATTTTTTTATAAAATAAAAATTAGATCTAACTAAAATATAAAATTAATAAATTATTAATTAAAGATAGCCAATTTTTTTTTCTTTTTTTATTTTAATATAATGAGTTTTATTTACTATTTTTAAGTATTAATTACACATGTTATTAATAAGTATATTTATAAAATATATAAACAAATAAATTTAGTGAGAATATAATGTGCCGGAATGAAAAGAACATATGATAAATTATTTACGATTCAAAAATATATATTGACAAAAGTTTGATTTATAACAAAATGTTACACAAAATTTCGTAAACAATATTAAATATATAACGATCCTTGTTTGAAAATCATTAACTTTATCAAACATATCGTTAACACAATAAAGTTTCTGCAAGATAAATATATAAACGAAACATGTATTATTTATGAAGGGACTGTAAACACTGCATTGGAAAACATTTATAAAGCACAGTTTAAACTGTCAAATGTGTGCTAATAACTTTATCAATTTAGGTATAAATAAAAACATGTTTTTTGTTTTAAATCTTACAAATATTGTCATAGCTATTAAAAATTTACAATTATAAATTTTCAGGATAATCTTTATCATGTCAGGATGGGGTTATAAATTTGTATGGAGCTAGTAGAAATTATTTTATACATTTTAGCCCGTTTTAGAAACGTGGTATATTAAAATTATTATTCTCTTTATTTAAATAATTATTTATTCTAGATCTGGTTTCATAAACACTGGTTAAATTTACTTCAAAATTAAATGTATTTACTCTCTTGATTTTCATATTAAAAAAATGGAATAAATTTAATTTAATAGTACTAAAAAATGTTAATAATAATTTGGTAGTACATTTTTCAAATATGATTTGTTTTCAAGGTTATTTAATATATACATACATACACAATCACGCCATGTACCCAACAAGGTGTGGCAGAAACTTTTTTTATCATTCTGTAATCAGTCTCCTCCAAACATTCCTATCCAAACAAGCAATTTTCGCTTTATCCACATACATAATTCCTCTCATACATGCTTTTTTATTCAGAAATGATAGAGTTTATTTAGAGAAACATTTTTTATTAATAAACTAGTGTCCGGAAATTTCTCCGTGTCAAGATACACTAGTTATCGTTAAAAACAATCTTAATCAAAACATCAAAGAGTAGTTAAGTTAAGGAACATTTTATTAGAAATTTTAGAAAATTAGAAAATTTTTGATACACAAGTTGTAACGATGTACAATCGACTGCAAAAAAAAACAAAAAAACAAAAAAAAAATTCTGGACACTAGTTTATTAATAAAAAATGTTTCTTTATGTGCCCTCTATCATTTCTGAAAATTAGGAATAGTTATTCTGTTACACCCTGTAGAACCATGCAAGTTTAATTTATACATTTAAATTGCTTAAATTTTGGATTTGATGATTATTATTCGTTGAAATTCAAAACACTCAGTTATTCGTAAATACATGTTATATTTAGAACATAAAAACCTTTATTATTTCCAAAATATATAAAGTCCCGCATTGAAAAACGTTGAATAAAGCCATGTTCACACTGTCAAAGATAAGTGCGGCGATGTATGTATGTGTGTGTGTGTGTGAGTATAAAATTTTCTGTACAAACAATCGCTGAAGTGCCCGTATTGTTAGTTTCAACATGTAGATGTCATCGCCAAAGGAAATAACGAGCAACAGCGCCACCACTACCATTGATACCGAAGCTTTATTTTCCGGTTACGTTGCTTGATCTAGTGTGCCATGTATAAGTATTTCTACCGTTACCGATTGGCCTATGCGAGATAAATGACAATCGCTTTTTTTGGTAAATGGAAATGTATTTCAAGTGGATATAAATATATCGCTCCGTTTATACAGAAATCTCCGTTTTTATTTCGTATATCTTTTATGTGCTAACTTTGTATGTTTGCTTTCAAAAATGCATTTTAGATGCATTTTGAACACATTTGTATAAAAATTTACAAGTGTCAGATATGCATTGTGATAAAATGCCACTCTCATGAAACTTCTACAAATTTACTTTTCTATACACGACACGATATTCTCAGATACAAGAAAAATAATAGTGTCGTTTTGATAAATTGTACTTTTATCGCTATATATATTATAAATATCTTGCTAACAGGCAATTGTAGGCCAGTGGTAGCGTGTTTTACTTGGACTCTAAAAGTATAGTTCATCCAAAGAACGTAAAACACTCATTAAGAGGAGATTCTCCTTCTCTGAATGACTAAAAAGTACGCAAAGTTTGGAAATTTTTTATTTGCAAATGAAAAAACATAGAAGGAAACGGTTTAGGGATTCGAAAAATTGTTATTTTGGTTTTTATTTTCAAAAATTGTCGTTTCATAAAAAATAAAATGGCGCCCCAAAATGCAAAATATAAAAAAAAAACTAGTCATAAACTTCTGAATAATTGTGAAATTACTGATTGATTTTCTACCATTTTGTTTAAACACTAGTAAACCAATTTACTACTTATGACTTACTGCGTCCCGACAAAATTTGTCTTCAATTTTTAATTATTGTAAATTGTTTATTAAATATTTATTACTAAATTATTAAATTGATAAACTAGTAAATTGGTTTATTAGTGTTTAAACAAAATGTTAGAAAATCAATCAGTAATTTTACAATTATTCAGAAGTTTATGACTTGTTTTTTTTTCCTGATATAATAAATAAGGCTATCGCGATTGATGTTACATGTACTCGTAATAAACTTCTAACGGCTACAGTTCCGTTAGAAAGCATTTTCGGACATATGTTTATTTGAAGTTTTTTTATTTAGATTACTCATAGGAATCATCCGGTGTAGCTTTTCCCCGACGTCATAAATCACCCTGTATATAAGTATTTAATATGTTTATTAAAGTTTGACAAAAAAAACCGCAATAATTGAAACAGATTTCAAAAATAAAATTTGTCTCAAGTTAAAAGAAAAATATAGCATAGGACAAAAATAGAAGCAAAAAAAAATAATCTTGTAAATATCTTGAATAATTTATTTCTTATACTTTTACCCTTCTTTTATTATTGAAGCTTATTTTAGTACTTTGAGTACTGAGCGACAAACACATTCGAGTATAAACGTCAAGTTTGGAGAGAGATAGAAGATTAGTTGGCGATCAAATCGCTAGAGGGACGGTTATAAAATGTTGGACGACATGTTTCGATATATTTCGATCGACACAACACAAATTTTCATTTGTTTTACGTTTTGTTTCTTGCAACATATTTCACTGGTTCTGTGTTTATTTTGTTTGTGAGCAATGTTTTGTTTTTGGACAAAAAAATACTGGAAAAACTAAACACATTTTCCGGATTGTTGTGTATCAAAGAAAAGTTTTTATTGTGATTGAAATACTATATGAGAAAGATTTAAAAAATGTTGGTGGAAATTTTTTTGTCAGAAACTGAAATTTTGTTTGATAAATTTTAATATATTTTTTATACATAAATAAACCTATTGAATAAACATATATTTTTATTTATTCTTAGTTTAGTGTCTTGTTTAGAACGCTTAGAGAAAAAATCGTATAATGTCACTCGGAATAGAAAGCTTTTTTGTGTTTTGCTCAGACTTATCTAGAATAAACACAATAATCGTAACATATACTATTTTTGTTTTATTTTTAGTTACCATAATGACTGCAGTACTAGTTGATATATAAATTTTTCTATTCCATAAATTTATTTAATCGGTTCTGTAGTGGCGACAGCAGTTTTTTTTTTAATACTATATTTAAACAAGATTAGATGTATATGGGTAAACCCATATATAGACCACTTTGACATTTCTCGGAAAGTTGGCAACACAATATCTTTAATAAAATTATAATTTATGTGGGAACGAGGAGAAACTTTCCTGAAAATTTGATCAAAATCGAATAAATAATGTAGCCACAATAAATTTTTTTAAAAAATTGTGATTTTTTTTGATAAGTTGGCAACACTGTATTTTGTTAAAATTACATAATTTATTTAGGCACTAGGAAATTTTTTTATGAAAATTTGATTAAAATCGGTTAAATAGTGGTCATAATGAATTTTCTAAAAATTTAGTAATTTTTTTCTCGGAAAGTTGGCAACACTGGACATTAATAAAATTATATAATTAATGAGAGTATTAGGGAAATCTTTTCTGAAAATTTGATCAAAATCGGATAAATAACGTAGCCAATATGAATTTTTAAAAACTTTAGTAATTTTTTTCTTGGAAAGTTGGCATCACTGGAAGAAAATAAAACCACATGACCATCTTGGATACTAGGCAAATTTATCCTGAAAATTTCATTAAAATCGGTTGAACCGTCTAGGAGGAGTTGCGGCCACAAAATTTTTACTTACGACTGAGCGAGCGAGCTGACGACGCACACACATACACCCACATAAACTAAGTTCAGATTCTTCTGATCTAGAGGCTATATGAAGGATTTCTATATACAAATTTTGTTTTTTGAAAATGTTACAGACACCGTACCAAACGCTATACCACTTTTCCTTGCAGTCAAAGTGGTAAAAAATGACAAATACGTCTTTAATAATAAATGCCTTAGAATTTATCAAGAAAAACGACTTATATGTTGTATATTATTTATATTCATTTGAAAAATAAAGTAGAAAATATCATTTAATATGTTCAAACCTACAATTTTCTAATTTCCAATTATAATTAAATAGATACATTATACAATTTATTGACTATACATATTCGTATTTATGAATTCAAGAAGAATAATCAGCAAAAGATAGTTTATACTAAACGGGATAAACCAATTTAAATTCTTGATATCAAGTTATTGCAGTTAAATCTTTGCTGATAAATGAGATTACTGTTGGGTATTGGTTATTGGTCGTTTTGGTAATAGAGAAAGCTTTTAACTTTGTACCTAATATACTGATCTCTATTAGCTAGTTTTGGTTACATATCATCGTTATTGTTCATAGCGAGTTAAGTTAAGCGTTAACGATTTTATATTAGTTACTAGATTAATTTAATACACAGTTGTGTACTAAGAGTAATATAATGTGTTAGTATCTCATCTTATGATAAATTTAGAAGAAAAAAGTTAGAAATAAATGTTTTAGGCAATAACTTGAACTATGAATCTGAAATAATTATAAATATACAGAATGATTGATAAATAGTGTACTAAAGTTAATTTTTTTAAATGATACATCCGGTATATTTTCCTAGTTTTAGATCTAATATTAAATTAGGGTGACTGGACGACTGAATGTAATGTATATATTGATGGTGAGCGTTTAGAGCAGGTAGAAGAATTTGTGTATTTGGGTAGTTTGTTGTCTAGAGATGAAATTGAAAGGAGAGTAAATGCTGGTTGTAAGGTACTTTGGGTGCTTTGGGAACTTTTGCTAGAAATGTAAATGTTTCCAAAGAAGCCACCCCGTTTGAGTATATGCAATGCAGTTTTGGTCCCTACGTTGATGTATAGGGTATAGTGAATGTTGGTTTAGGTTGCAAAAGCATAAACGGAAAATGACTGCTATGGAAATGAGATTTTTAAGTGGGGTATGTTGTGTAAATAGGAGAGATCGGGTACGAAATAGATTAGTGAATAATGAGTGTGAAATTGACAAAAATGTTGTAGCAAAAGTTGGTGTTAATCAGTTAAGATGGTTCGGACATGTTGAGCGAATGTCTAATGAACGTTTGGTTAAAAAGATTTATTTAAATGATTTTGATGGTATACGTTTGCGTGGACGTCCGATAAGTAGCTGGAATGGTATGATTGAGACAGTGGCTTGCGTGAGCGAAATTTTCCAAGTAGTAGGAATAGAAGAGCATGTATAAGAAATTTCATGAATGTGGATGAAGTTAGTGTTGTTCGTCTGGATAGAAATATTTGGGGAAAACTGATTTCAGGATAGTGGAAAAAGTTTGTGCCACACGCTTTCGAGTACATGGCGTGATTGTATATGTACGTACAAATTATATTTATTTAAAATTTAATGAATGAATGAAGCGAAAGTTGCTTGTTTAGATAGGAATGTTTGGAGGCGACAGATTTCGGGATGATGAAAAGAGTATGTGCCACACCATTTTGGGTACATGGCGTGATTGTGTATGTATCTATGTAAAATTTAATCGTGTAAATTAATTCATTACAAAAATATATTTCAATGAACAACGCTTTAACAAATATATAAGTCTTTAATGCATTTGGCTGGATATAAATAACAATAACTTCAAATAACTTCTGATAACCTAATCCAGAACTTAGTAAAACAATTACGCCGACAGCTCAACATTGTCACCGTCCCGTTTTGTGCGCTGAATCACAATTTTAGAAATTTCGCTTGATCCTGATTTTGCAAAGGACCGCTATTTTAGCATCGTTCAAATTCCCGCATTCTTCCCTTTTAAACTATGAATCCTACGGTACGCAAAGTTTGAGAACTACTAAATCGGGATGCATATCAAACAGATAGTTGAAAAACATTGTCAAAATCTTACGGATAATTTACGACACGCTCCTGCCTGTAATAAAAGGATAAACAAAAATGCTGAAATGCACCGACAAACAAACAAAAAAACTATCTAACAACAGCAATAAATGATTTAACAAAATAAGCACGTAATATATTTGATTTTTTTTTTGTTTGTTTAGATTTGGAGCTGCAAAAAGTTTTGCATGTTTTTGATATAAATGTTAAAATTTATATCGTTAGATTTTTCATTCTTTCAACCCTAAGAAAAAGTCATAATTCTTGTTGCATATTGTAAATGAGTTTAAGATATATGCTCAAAAATGTAAGCATAAAATGTATACAAACAAGATTAGAAGTATATGGGTAAATCCATATATAGACCACTTTGACATTTTTCGAAAAGTTAGCAACACTGTATTTTAATAATATTATAATTTATGTGGGCACTAGAAGAAACTTTTCTGAAAATTTAATCAAAATCGAATAATTAATGTAGCCACAATGAATTTTTTTAAAAATTTGTGATTTTTTCTCTCGATAAGTTGGCAACACTGTGTTAAAATAGCATAATTTATTTAGGCATTAGGAAAATCTTTTATAAAAATTTGATTAAAATTGGTTAAATAAATAATAATAAATATTTAAAAATTTTAGTTATTTATGATATACCTAACTCATTTTCCAATAAAAATTAATTTGATAATTCCTTTTCCTGCATCATTCAAAGTTATTTTTTTAAATATTTCTAATAAATATTTAGTAAAACAAAACTAGTACAAAACTAAAGCTATTGATTACTACAAATCAAACGGTTGGAACAGGGCAGCAATAAACTGTTATGCCTAATAATTCAAAAACGAATTAATATTTTTTTGTGTGGTTGTTTGTGGGGTGTATAAATTCACAGATAATTTTTGCTTTGTTTTTTTTTTCTTTTTTTAAAATGATTTCTTGCAGAATATACTGTATTTATCTTAAAATATATGAGGAATCAGTCATTCTTTCTTCAATAATATAATAACAATTTTAAAATATATACAAATTATGACCCTTGACAAGTTATAGCAATAAAGTTCTAGCAATAAATCCTATACCTTGTCATACTAATGCTTTGCTTAATAACTAAGAAAACTAATTATAGAATTTTAATTCGGTTTACAGCATTTGATAGCTTACATCTTCCTCTAGTTTTGTTTCACGAAATATTTATTAGAAATATGAAAAAAAATGATTTTGAAAAAACTGCTTTCAAATAATTATTTATATTACCATTCAATATTTTTCAAATCTCTAGTAGTACAAAACTAGTACACAATAAAAGCTATCAATTGATTATAATTACGTTCTTAATTAATTACAATTTTAACGATTTATATTGAATTCATTTGTTTAATATATTAAATAAATTTAATAAAAAATAAAAGTAATATAGATATTTATTCAACTAAATAAATAAAATATTATGTCTGGTACTTGTCTGCGTAAACTTGTTAAATTTTGTCTGTTTTGTTTCTATAAGCCAAACAATATTTATACCTGTAAACAAAGCATTACAAGAATTTCAAATAATTGAAATATTAGCCAATCAGAGTTGAGCAGCGAATTGATACAAGTTAATTTATGTTTTTAATAAAATTTAGTTGTGAAAAATTAGTGTATTCTGTTGCATCAGATCGTGAAAATTTCGTGTTTTTCATAAAAATATTGTATAAAATTTAGTGTATTAATGTTTTGTGACTAAGTTTAATAAATATAAGTGTATTTTGTTTATAAGAAGTGCAACAAATATCGGATTCTAATTGATACAATTAACTTTGTGGAATTTTATATGATAAAAGTGGACAGACAATGTTGATCTACGTATTTCATATTATATAGACATAATTTTGAGTGAAGAGTATTGCAATTGAAGCTATAATAATTCTGCAAATAAAAGTAAGTAATAATTTTGTAATATCATCATTTTATTTAAACTATATTGATATACTGGGACTGTTTACGGGTGGGGAGACTACAACCAGGGACTCTTAACATTTTAGGGCTTTATATAGATATAACTCTTTTTCTAATTCAGATAATTTGATAATTATTTTGCCATAATTAGATAATATTACGTTCTATGTATAAAAATTTTATCTATGCAAAATTTCAACAAGAAATATATTAATTTGACGGAATTTGATAAAGATTATGAAAAAAAATTGTTAAATAACTTCTTATCTAGTTCAAATTTTTTGAAATTTTTTTTAGCATAATTAGATAATTTGATTTAATATTAACATAACTTTTGTCCATACTAAATTTGAGAAATTCAAAGGTTGATTTTAAGTATTTCATTACATGTGTAATTTTCGAAGATATTAAATCGTTAAAATTGTATTTAATTAAGAACGTAATTATAATAAATAATAAATCAATTGATAGCTTTTATTGTATACGAGTTTTGTACTAGTAGAGATTTAAAAAATATTGAGTGGTATATGAATAGAATAGTAGAAATTATAAATTTTTTAAAGCGCTTTCTTCAAAATAATTTTTTTCATATTTCTAATAAATATTTTGCGAAACAAAACTAGTACAAAACTAGATGAAGATGTAAGCTATTGAATGCTGTAAACCGAATTAAAATTTGCTAATTAGTTTTTTAGTTATTAAGCAAAGCATGGCGAGGTATAGGATTTATTGCTAGAACTTTATTGCTAACTTAGGGGTATACAATTGTACGTTTATTTGATATTTGAAAACTATAATTACAAATTAAGAAAAAAATTTGGAAATATAATAAAAAATTGGCGTACGATAATAAAAAGTTTATTTAATACAGCAAGCACGTAAAATATTTGATTCTTTTTAGTCGTGTTTGGCTTTACATGTTTTTGATAGTAATGCTAAAATTTATATCACTTGCTGTTTTCGCTTAGCGAATACTGAGATGTACCGAGTATTTCTTTTTACTGCAGAATAGAATAAATTATTTTGTAATGTACAAATGCTATGAAAAGAAATAGGGTTTAATATTTATGAGAAATGTACAGTGTATAGCCGTAGCAACTGTACCGAGATAATGTAATATATTCATAATGGTTTTCCTCTTTTGGTTTTAGCCTAGAATAATTATTATTCTACTAATGTACAAAAAAGAGAACTAATTTTGCTTATTATCAGTTTATTTTATATTCAATTTTGTAAATACCATATATACATACATACATAATCACGCAATATACCCAAATGATATGGCGTGAACTGTTTCCACTACCACAAAATTAGTTTTCTGCAAACATTTTTATTCAGATAAGCAACTCTAGCTTCATTTACATTTATACTAGCTATTACTTAGCTATTATGTAGCTAATTTTTTTCTTTATTTTACTGAATTTTTTCAGATTTTTTTGAGCAAATTTTGAAAAAAGTTTTATTTTGAAAAAATTCCAAGAGTACTTACCCCCTTGTCAAATTTTCAAAAATTCAGTTTTTAATTTTTTTCTAATAAACGATGCATCGTAGAATAATTATCGTACTCATTATTTCGAAATTTTTCCATATCATGCTTATTTTCCTAGACCTCATAGTTTTTGAGAAAAAAAAAAATAAAAACCAAAAAATCAAAAAAAAAATTCTAGCGCCAAAACGGCACATGCTAGTAAATGAAAACTAAAACCAAATTATAGAACTTTTTATTGTCTATCAAAAAGTATTCTAAGTATTTCTCCGAATTTAACTCGAGAAAGAAGTATATCGCAAATTATCGAATTTGCATATTAAACGCCCATACGAACTTAACGAACGAACACCCGGTATATATATATATATATATATATATATATATATATATATATATATATATATATATATATATATATATTAAATAGTCAAGGAGACATTACATGGTCCTATTCCACACCAACAATAAAAAACAAACGAACAAGAAATATTCTACAAATATCATATGTATATGGGCTCCTCCACCAAAATACCTGACCTGTAAAATATTTTAAATAATTGTTGAAATATAACCTCGGTTTTTGAAAATTTTAGTTTGTTTATTTAATCCTGCTATTACGACAATTACATTAGGTTAAAACAGAGTTTAATACCGAACTGGTAGTACCAGCCAATATGTTAATTTCTTTTAAATATTCCCTAATTCAACTCTTCCTTTTGATTTAAAATTAAATATTTTTTTAACTGATTAATTAAAATCTTAAATATATTACGAATAAAATTGCTAATATTAAAATAAAACAATAAATAAATAACTGATATAAAAATATATAAAATAATTGATACGATTTTAATGTGAAACAACGAAATATTTTATGACAATTTTACTACAAAGAATAATCCTATTTCTCTTTGCAATAAAAATTTATGTAAACTCATGTCATTTTTGTAAAATGTAAGTATTACGTGTGTTAGAAGTTCATAAATTTTCTTATTGTAATAATTTTATGATGTAGTTTCTTTACTCTATTAAAAAATCCCATTTCATTCTAATTTAAAATTGTATACTTTGTTTAATTTACAAATACAATAGTTACATTTATATTAAACAATATTTTAGAATGATAAAAAAATTTTCAGAACTCATTATATTAAAATAAAAAGGCTTTAGGATTAAGTTCTGTATAAATTTTAATTAAAAATTGACGTATATTATCAGAAAAATAAATTATGCAAAATAATAATAATAATAATTTTTTCTGATGATGTTATAGAAAGAGTATATCGAAAAATTGACTTTTAATTAAAATTTAATCGGAACTTATGCCCTAAATTCATAATATATACTTTAAGTAAATTTTAAATTCTACTAGCAAAATTATTATTACTTCTGTCAATTATTTTGTCAACTTTTTTAAACTTATAAGAGCATAATTATTTAATGTTGCCAATAAAATTATGATTTTTAATTAAATTGTTTATTATGAAACTGGCCGTTAAGGGCGTCAAATTTTATTTAAATAGATGACTTAATTAGGCAACTAGATTTTCAACTGTTTTAAAACACCTCTTTCATTTGTTAATAAGGTCAAAGTTAAGTTATAATTCAGTTTTTATCAAATCGGCTTTGAATTCAATTAAAAATACAAAAATTATCTACCAAATATATAAGCTCATTATTTTCATTTTAAAATTAACATATTTCTTTTACAATTTACTAAAAATATTATTATAAAATTAGCCAATATTTTAATCAATAGCATCTCAAATACATTGTAAAGTATTCTAAAAATTTAAATTAGTTTCTCTAGGAAAAAAAACCCTAACTTAACCTTAGGACGAAAGGTTATCTAGCGAAACGTACAGGTATTAATCGCGGTGTGCGTTGAAAAGACACGTACACTCTAAAAAAAAAATTATGTGATTTTTACCTACAAACACACACACTATGATGCCCAGTATAATTACTAGGTATAATTACTTAACTACTGTAATTTTATTCATAATTGTTTAAAAATACATAATATCAGAACTATTACAAACATTATGTAATATATTAACAACGGAATGGAAAAGTACATATGTATGTAATATTACAGTTTTTTAGTAAAATTTATTTTAGTAAATTTAAAGAACTTCCATAAATAGTTAAAATATAACATTGAACAAAAAAATGTTCATAAGTGTATATCTGTGAAATAAACTAATATAAACTAAAGTTAAGATTTTTCTCAAAATTTTACAAGTTACTCAGTCATTGAATCGGCTAGCTAAGCTGGCTCAAGCATCAATGAAAGGCCAGTTAACCATAGCCAGAATTAACAGCGGTTTCAGTTGTCTTCAGCAACTGATCAAAGCACTATACTGACGAGATTCTAAAGATCAAAACACGTGTCTAAGGTTAACTGGCCTTTCATTGATGCTTGAGCCAGCTTAGCTAGTCGATTCAATGATTGAGTAAATTTTGAGAAAAATCTCAATTTTACCTAAAACATGTTTATTTCTGTAATAGTATTGTTGGTATAATTACATATATTTAGAAATTTACATACAAGATGTATTTTGAAATGAATGAATTTCACTTAAAATATATTATTAGTATTATTACACAAAATATGTACTAAGTCCCATTATTTTAATGAATTATTACAGATATTAATATACAAACTGTAATTTTACATAATTTAATAAACTACGTAATTGTACATTAAGTATGTGATGAAATTTGAAGAAAGTAAGCAATTTTACATACTTATTAGGTCATTTTATGTGATTATTATGAATTACGTTAAAAATTAAAGAATTTTGAGGTAGAAATACATAATATTTATAGTAAAATAAAATTACAGAATTTTTTATATTGAAATTTTACCACTATGTTTGTGAAATTTCGCTAATTTTTTTTACAGTGTTCATTTTAACATCCAACAGAAGCAGCAGTGACATTAGCGCAACGCTACTGACAAACTGGTGCGTAATACGACTGTAAACTTAGCGATGTGCTGCAAATTTACGAATGACATCTTTTTTGCGACAGCATTCTTAGAACATCTGACAAACGAGGTTACGTTATGTTACATTTTCTCAGATAAGATATTCTTATAGATCCGTATTACAAGTTCGATTTTTAACTAATACGTTTTATTTCAATATAATTTTTTACTATAAAAAAATATTTAACAAAAGTACTAAACAAGTTATAGCTAACAACTTTTATCTGGAGCATTATTAGATACGGCTAAATAATTTTTGTATAATTTTTATGATAATTCTGTTAATAGGTAGCATATTTATATCAAGACAAATTTTTCTATTCTATAAGTATATTTAATACAATGGTTGAATCTGTGGTAGCAACAGTATATTTTTAAATTTATATTGCTATGCAAAATAACTTATATTTTAAATTATTTATATTAGAAATAATGTTCTATAAACTTTGGTACAGAAGTTTGTGCAATATTTAAAAATGAAATATGCAAATAATTTGATGTAACGGAAATTTTTTACTTAAACATAATTGTATTTTAAAATCAATAAAAAAAAGTATTTTGAAACAAAACTTGAAAAAAGTGGAAGTTTAACGTAAACTTTATAAACTTTATTACTTTAGTTTAATTTAAGTGTAGTTTAACATTTGGCATTTATTTTCAGGGTGCACGATATTCAAGATTTTTTTATTCCTGTTTATATCTTTTTCGTTAGCTAAAAATAAATTTTATTTGTGGCATTTAAGACCTAATGTAAGTCAATTTGAAACACGAACAAAAAAATCCAAACTAAATACGGAAATAAATTGTTTCATTTAATCTAATTCAGTGATAATAATAGTTGTTAGGTAATTGTATAGTTTTTTCATAGTTATATAAAAATTATGTTAGTTGTAAGTATATATATATATATATATATATATATATATATATATATATATAATTTGCTGTGGCCATCACAGAATCGACCGTTATCGTATTAAATAAATTTATGAAATAGAAAAATTTATGTAATAAGAATTTCTGTACACTTAAAAAATGTTGTCATTTTACATAAAAACCATAGTTTAAAAATTACATATTATTTCAGCAAAACGATAAAATTTCTGTACAAATAATGTAATTTTGTAATTTTAAGTAAAATAATTAATTTATCATATTATACATTATTTTTTTTACCAAAAAAGTAAATAAACTTACATGAAATATACGTATTTTATTAAACTCAATGCTGAAGATTGTGGGTTCTCGGTGAAACATTTTGAAATATAAAATAAATAAAAACATTTGCTTGTTTCACAAAATTGCAATAAAGTAATATTCTTTAATTTTAGGAAACAAAATTTTATTTTATATGTATATAATGTTAAAAATTTCCCGTAGTTTTTATGTAAAAAAATTATTTAGCCATATCAAAAAATATTTCAAATAAAAGTTATTAATTATAACTTATTTAGTAACTTCTGTTAAATAATTTTTCTCGATATATGCCTCAACTGTTGCAATATATTCGTAAAAGCAATATGAAAGTGACATCAATAAATTACCACTTCCAGATGGAAGATCTTTGTAGATCTTTACCAAAAGTTCAGCATCTCCGAAACTTAAATTTTATAATAATCTGTTCGGCCGAATTTGCTCTACACGTGTCCACAGACCGACAACCGGACATAATGCTAAAACCACTTGATTCATGTTACTATAAGTCTAGTTCGTGTTTATCTGTAAACATCTCAACATATCAAATAGATATGATTACTATACCTCCCTTATTATATGTGATATAACGGTCGGTAGAAATGTTATTAAATACTAAAAAATTACATATAAATTTTAATGGTTGATTAATAATTTCATACAATTTGTTTTTGTGGACGTTAATTTTAGAGTAATTTTAACAATAAAGTAAAAATAATATAAAAAATATCGTATCTTGCGCAAAAATATCAAACGAAATAAAAAATGCTTCTTTCAGTAAAAACAACGTTGAAATGTCTGGAATTGGAAAGTCTAGCATGATGGAACACTGCAATTATTCTATTGTCTGAATTTAAGTCAGCATAATTCCGCAAAACTTCCAACTAAATCTTTTAAATTTTCGCGTCTGACTTGACTTCCAAATCCAAATCGTCATGATAGTTACGAGTTACAAGTTACGATTGAATAACGGCCGATTTATTTGATATTTTTTTTAGCAATTTATTAACATTCGTTTTTGTTTTGCAAAATTTATTTTTCATTAAACCAATTTTGTAATATGTCATGATTATAGTTTATTTAATTATATTTTAATAAGTTTTGTTTAAAACTGTTAATTATGGAATTAAATTGCCAATATTAATTACTTTTTAACTATTAAAATAAATAGCCTTAGGATTTAGTTCTGTTTCAATATAGGACATATATTCATATGATATTTTTCATTCAAAATGACCTCCCTAATAAACTGTTAAAATTATTGTAAAATTATTAACATAGTTAAAAATCTTTAAGAATTCATATTAAAATAAAATGGCTTTAAGTTCTATTAATATTTATTAATAATCAATGTACTCAACGTACGTCTTCATCAAGAAAAAATATACAAATGACATTTATAGTAAATAAACAGAACATAGAAAAAAGTTACTAGGTGACAAAATAAATACATTAAAAAAATTATGAATAAAAAAGTTACATAACTATTAGCATATTATATAAAAGAAAATGGCTTTAGGTTTAAGTTCTGTATAAATATTTATTAATAATCGATGTTTCGACAAACTCAATGTCCGTCTTCATCAGGAAAACTGATACAAATGACATTTACAGGAAATAAACAGAACATAGGAATAAGTTACTAGGTAATAAATAACTGGATTATAAAAATTTTATAAATTTTTTACTAAATTTGGCTTCCATTAATTAAAAATTTATGAAATTTATATGATCTAATTACTTATTTTGGTAACTTGTTTCTATGTTCTATTATTTACTGTAAATGTTATTTGTATCAGTTTTCTTGGTACAGACGGACATTGAGTTCATCGAAACGTCGGTTATTAATAAATATTTATAAAGAACTTAAACCTAAAGCCGTTTTTTATTTTACATAACTATTGTTTAATTAGATTCTGTCAATATATTATTTAGAGAAAATATATTTTTTCTGTATGTTATAAAAAAAAAACAATTATTATTGTTTTTGTAAAATAATTAAAAAAATAACAAAAATAAATTGTGTAATAATTAATTGAAATGTTAATTTATTATTTTACTTTTTTTAATTTAATTTATAAATATCTAATTTTTTCAAGTAACAGTAAAAATTCTTTCAAAACTCATATTAGAATCAAACGGCTTTAAATTCTAGTTCTGTAATATTTTATTAATAAATCAACGTTTCGACGCACTAAACGTACGTTTTCATTAGGAAAAATGATAAAAACGATATTTATAGTAAATAAACAAAACATGAAATCATGTTACTAGTTAACTTGCCAATTTTTCAAATTTAAATCAGTGCCTTCCTTTAATCAAAATTTATAAATTTTATGATCTAGAATACAAAACTTAATTCAAAATTTTTTTTTTATTTAATAATTAAAATTTTTAAAATCTTAGAAGAATATAAATATGTATCATGTGTGATTTGAATGTTATAATAAATATGTTGGAAAAGTGATATTTCAGAAATTTCAATAAGAATAATTTAAAAATTCATACCCATTCATTACATTCAAAAAATACATACACAATGTCAAATAAGTGTTGACAACCGTTCATTGAAGTGTCAAAAAAATGTCCGAAACATGACTGCGTGTGATTAGTGATACATTATCACCTGAAAGTGCAAAGAAACACTGTAATAGTTGAACGAACTAGCGTGCACACTGAAAACTGAAAATCCGTATATTGGTATGTATGTTTTGGCAGCCGTCTTAGCCAACATGCGCGAGCTTACTGAAAAAGCTACAACCGAAAGCTGTGCTTTTCAGCAGAGTCGGCGCTGACGCGCTACGCGCAAAGCTGCAGTACATTCGCTCGGTCACGCTGTCGCATCTATGTAATGGCATTGATGTGCTTTGAAGCTTTTAAGGAACTTGTCACTTTTCTTATTTATTAATAAGCAACTAGTTTCTATGTTCTTGAGATGTTTTAGTTTATTCGGTTCACATCTGTAAGGTCTGTAGCGTTAGAGAATATTTAGTTTCTATACATCAAAAGAAAAATTCTATTGACTAGAAAAAAATATAAGATTCTGTAAGGCTACAGTTCTTACAGACAATTGGATCTATTCGCATCATATCTGTAAGAACTGTAGCCTTACAGAATCTTTTATTTTTTTCTAGTCAATAGAATTTTTCTTTTCATGTATAGAAACAAAATATTCTCTAACGCTACAGACCTTACAGATGTCAACCGAATAAACCAAACTAGTTCAAGAACATAGAAACAAGTTACTAGGTAACAAAATAAGTAATTAGATTATAAAATTTATAAATTTTTAATTAATAGAAGCCAAATTTTAGTCACTATGGTTGATGTTATCTTTTTCTTTATAAATTTCTATTGCTTCTCTTATCAATCTACTGTTAATATTAATACATACTGTAATAATCATCTATCACCCACCATCAGGAAGACGTACGTTAAATCCGTCGAAACGTCCATCATAAATAAATAAACTTTAACCTGCAGCAGTTTTATTTTGAACATAAATTAATTTAACGGTATTTAAATTAATATATTATTGAAGAATATCAAATACTCAGTCTTGTGTGTAGATTTTATTTTAATAAATCATTTGTTTCTCAACGTTTCGAACAAACATGCGTTCTTTATCAGGAGTTTTGAAAACACATATTTATATATATATATATATATATATATATATATATATATATATATATATATATATAATACTCATAATGATATGCTTAAAAATAATTTAACATACAATGTAGTTATAAGAAATGTATTAAATTGTTTGATTAATATTTGAATATTAATATATTTTAAACTATATATAACAAACTAAATTTAGATATTGCAAAAAAAAACTCGAAATACTGTAAAATCTAAATGAAATCAATACTGAAGCATTTCTGGAATAATTTACCAAGTATGCAAAAAATTTCATTAAAAAAAAACATTTTTAAATAATTTTATGACGATATTTGAATTCGGATAATTTATTTATTTTCATGCAATTTATTAAACATATTATTAATATATATTTATTTTTACAGACATTTAATTATTAATTATCAATTAGGAAAAACAATTAGTAATTATAAAACTATAAATAAATTATATGGTAAATATAACATATGAAAACGAAAGAAGTAAACAAACATTAATTTATTTATTCTAGTGGAGTATGTGGTGTAAATAGGAGAGATCTGGTACGAAATAGATTAGTGTATGATGAGTGTGAAATTGCAAAAATATGTTGTAGCAAAAGTTGCCGTGTTAGAGTCAGTTAAGATGGTTCGGATATGTTGAGCGAATGTCTAATGAACGTTTGGTTAAAAAGATTTATTTGAATGATTTTGTTGGTATACGTTTGCGCGGACGTTCCATGAGTAGTTGGAGTGATGTATGATTGAGAGACTGGCTTGCTTGAGCGAAAGTTTCCAAGTAGTAGGAATAAAGAGCATGTATGCGAGGAATTATGAATGTGGATGAAGCGAAAGTTGCTTGTTTGGATAGGAATGTTTTACATAATAATACATTTTGTATGTAAAATTACATAAATTTTTACAGTGTAGAAATATTAATAAAAATTATAGAATATATAATGACTGTTGAGTCATAGTTCAAGTAACTTGATCAGCACCGAATACCAAATTAATTACAAATGTATTGAAATTGAAAATCAAAGGACGAATAATTTCTCTATTACATTTATATTTGAAAACTAATTAATACATCCGTACATTAATCAAAATTTAATTAATGCGAAGATTAAATTTAATTTTATTGAAAATTTTCAAAAATTAATTTAAGTCGTATTTAATAAATTAAATTAAAACATGTTATATGAAAGAAAATTAAATAAATATTAGAGTTTAACTTTTTTCCGTTTGTAATCAAGAGAGTTCTCAAGAACATCTAATTTTATATGAAGATATATATGTATTTGTAGCAGTCTCCATTTTAAATTTCATTTACGTTACCATGGAGATATCTTCAGTTTGCTTTTAAAGACAAAAATTAGGATCAAACAAACTTGATTTAATTGTATTTGCCGGAAATGTTCAAATTTGTTTTATTGATACATACTAAGAAATATATAAAACAAGATTAGAAATATATGGGTAAACTCATATATAGACCACTTTGACATTTCTCGGAAAGTTCGAAACACAATATCTTTAATAAAATTATAATTTATGTGGGCACTAGCAGAAACTTTCCTGAAAATTTGATGAAAATCGAATAAATAATGTAGCCACAATGAATTTTAAAAAGAATGTGATTTTTTTCTCGATAAGTTGGCAACACTGTATTTTGTTAAAATTGCATAATTTATTTAGACACTAGGATAATTTTTTATGAAAATTTGATTAAAATCGGTTAAATAGTGGTCATAATGAATTTTCTAAAACTTTAGTAATTTTTTTCTCGGAAAGTTGGCAACACTGGATATTAATAAAATTATATAATTAATGGGAGCATTAGGGAAATCTTTTCTGAAAATTTGATCAAAATCGGATAAATAATGTAGCCAATATGAATTTTTAAAAATTTTTGTAATTTTTTTCTCGGAAAGTTGGCATTACTGGAAAAAACCAAAACCTCATGATTATTTTGGGTATTAGACAAATTTATTCTGAAAATTTCATTAAAATCGGTTGAACCGTCTAGGAGGAGTTGCGGCCACAAAATTTTGACTTACAACCGAGCGAGCTAACGACGCACATCCATACACCTACATAAACTAAGTTCACATTCGTCATCTAGGGACTATATAAAGGATTTCTATACAATTATTTTTTTTTGAAAATGTTACAGACACCGTTCCAAACGCTATACCACTTTTCCTTGCAGTCAAAGTGGTAAAAAACAGATTGTATTTAAAAAATATACAAAACATTTTTGTAAGTAATACTAGAAATAATGCCCGATGAAATTTCATCAAAAATTTTAAACTTAATATTTCGTTTTTAACGATTGTATTTGGTCAAGAAACAAAAATCAAACAGAAACAGAACAACATCGCAAAACTAGTTTACAGGACGAAAGTTCTCTTTTAATGGATCCCAAAACATCTGTGATTTTTTCATTCACACTTCGTATTATCGTTTTTCGTTGGAAACAAAACGATAAAATCCGTGACATTTTGGGGTTTACATTTGTGTGTCACTGTGTGTGTGTGTGTGACTTGGCAGCTAGCCAATCGTACTCTTCAACTATCATTTGTCAATTCTAATGCTGAACACATTTAACCGCGTAATGTAAATATTCCGATTTTAATAAAAGATAACGAAACCTAACAATTTTATATCAGACTTCATTTACTTTGCATTAAGTTAACGTAGGCTGCGCCTAGATAATGATAGAAATCTGTTTCTTGATAAACATTCAGAAATAGTCCTATATTTATTTTACTTTAAGGGGAGGTTCTCATCTAAATGACTAAAAAGTACGCAAAGTTTGGAAATTTTTTATTCGCAAATGAAAAACATAGAAGGAAACGGTTTGGGGATTCTAAAAAATGTTAATGTGAATTACGGGCGCCATTTTGTTTTTTATGAAACGACAATTTTTGAAAATAAAGACCAAAATAACAATTTTTCAACCGTTTCCTTCTATGTTTTTTCATTTCCGAATAACAAATTTTTTAAACTTTGCGTACTTTTTAGTCATTTAGATGACTAGGTAATGATAGAAATCTATTTCTTGAAAAACATTCAGAAATAGTCCTATATTTATTTTACTTTAATTTTAATATTGTACAATAATATTTATACTAATTTCTTTATTAACACGTTCATATTAACTCGCTTTGTTTCCTGTCTATTTGTACATTAATATAATATAATTAATAAGATTATAATTAATGAAATTAATTAATTAATTTAAAGTTAAATAAGATTAAAAAGCAGCAAATAATTATTTAAATAAAAACAATTTAATATACCACGTGTTTTTAACACGGACTAAAAAGTATAAAATAATTTGTCTTAGCCCCCATAGAGATTTATAACCCCATAGAGAAAAATATGGATCGTATGCAATAGATATAATAGTAAGGAGTGTAGGGAGTAGCTGTCTCGTTACCACACGTTTTTGTGTATGGAGCTATAAGTTTGTATGGGTGCTGTGTGACTGCTGTGGAAATGAGATTTTTACGTGGGGTACGTGGTGTAAATAGGAGAGATCGGGTACGAAATAGATTAGTGTATGATGAGTGTGAAATTGAAAAAAAATGTTGTAGCAAAAGTTGCCGTGCTAGTCAGTTAAGAAGGTTCGGACTTGTTGAGCGAATAAACGTTTTATTAAAAAAATTTATTTGAATGATTTTGATGGTATACGTTTGCGTGGACGTCCGATGAGAAGTTTGAGTGGTATGATTGAGAGTGTTTTGCTTGAGCGAAAGTTTCCAAGTAGTAGGAATAAAAATGCATGTATGAGAGGAATTATGAATGTGGATGAAGCGAAAGTTGCTTGTTTGGATAGGAATGTTTGGAGGCGACTGATTTCGAGATGATAAAAAGAGTTTGTGCCACACTCTTTTGGGTACATGGCGTGATTGTGTATGTATGTATGTATGTAGGCACTAGGAGAATCTTTTATGAAAATTTGATTAAAATCGGATAAATAAAATGGCCATAATAAATTTTTAAAAACTTTAGTAATTTACTGGAAATGATATTAATATTTCAAATTCGTTTTATAGAAACAATAAGATTTAATTTGTTTAAAAACAAAAACGCGAAATATTTTTCGAAATTTTTCAATTAAGTTCTTCTTGTTCTAATATTTGAACAATATTTTAAGAAGCCGGATATTGAAGTACAGTATTTGTTTACATTTGTCGTATATTATAAATGGTCTCTTGAAGATTTAATCTATTTATGAAACCATTTTCTTCTCTTGCTATGAGAAAATTCTAACAACAAACTACACTATAATATTGTAATCTAAATATAAAATTTCAAAAAATGACTAAAGTTTTATAAGAATGAAATGCAAAATGTAAAATTGTAAATTTAATTTAAATTTTAATTAGTAAATTTCTGTATTAAGTATAATATTAAAACATTATATAAATATAATATAACAATAAAATTTATCAAAAATAAATGAAGTAAAATTCGGAGAAATACTTAGAATACTTTTCGATAGGGAATAAAAAGTTATATAATTTGGTTTTAGTTTTAATTTGCTAGCATGTGCCGTTTGGGCGCTAAAAAATTTTTTTAAATGTTTTTTAGAACTCTCTATAATTTTTCCTGCTAAATCAGAATGAGTTAGAGAAAAAGTTACTTAGCTATTATGTAGATAATTTTTTTCTCTATTTTATTGAATTTTTTCAAATTTTTTCAAAATTCAATAAAATAGAGAAAAAATTTAGCTACATAATAACTACGTAACTTTTTTCTCTAAGTCATATTGATTTGGCAGGAAAAATTATTGGAAATTCTACAAAACATTTTAAAAACAATTCTAGCCCCCAAACGCCAAATGCTAGCAAATTAAAACTAAAACCAAATTATAGAAATTTTTATTCCCTATCGAAAAGTATTCAAAGTATTTCTCCGAATTTTACTTAAATTAAATTTATATATATATATATTAATAAATATTAAAACAGAACTATTTATTTTAATAATCTTTTATTTAAAATCTAGTATTTTTAAATATAAAAATAATGAAACTCATTGAAATATTTACTATGTTTCAATCAAAATCAATTTGAAAACTGAACATATATTATTCAACGCATTTTATAAAAAGACCATAAATATACTTAAGTTTAAAACGTCATTTTAACATTTTGAAATTACAAGATATTTTTCATAATATAGTCAAATATCATAACATGTACGAACTCGCGAAATCCTATTTTCCTTTCTATAACGAAAACCGATGTAAAATTCTTAGAACAATGAATACATTTTTTGAAATATGATTAACATTATTTTTTTTCCTATTTCGTTTCGAAACTTTTCCCATTTTGTTCAGCATCATGGATATAACCTGCTGTGCTTTTATGCTTTGTTTGGCGATGGCAAGGGGGTGGGGGCGTAGCGTACAGAATCCTTGCACATCCTTGCAGCCGCATTACAGCCTGTTGATGCCGCATTCGGGATGCTGCTGCGACAAACCCCGGTTGCCATGGAAACAGCGTCCCGGCGCTACCAGCGACAGACCCATCTAGCGGATGGTGTGCGAATTTCAATACTGGAAATATGTATTATCTAGTTTGGATGCTGGACAAATGGAGACGCTACATGTTATAAGTTTGTTAAGTTAGAAAATAAAACAGCTTTTAGTTTAAGTTCTGTGTTAATATTTATTATTCAACGTATGTCTTCAGCAGGAAAACTGATGCAAATACAACAAATAAACAGGACATAGAAATAAGTTATTAGCTAACTAAATAGGTAACTAAATTTGTAGAAATTTTTACTTAATGGAAGCCAAATTTAATTTAAATTAGTGATTGATGTTATCGACTTCTCTATAAATTTCTATTGCTTCTCTTATCAATCTGCTGTTTAATATTGATTGGTCTTGCAATTATTACAGTATTTTTGAAGATACTCTAAGTAATAATAATAACTTTATTTGTAGCACGTGACTAAAAAAAAATATACATGTAAAAATATTGTCAATTACATTTATAATATCTATAAAAACCAAACTAAAGTAAAAAAAATAAAAAGTCTAATGCATGTTGATAAAGAAGCCCGTTTGAGTATATACAATGCAGTTTTGGTGCCTACGTTGATGTATAGGATAGTGAATGTTGGGTTTGGTTGCAAAAGCATAAACGGAAAATGACTGCTGTGGAAATGAGATTTTTACGTCTAGTATGTGGTGTAAATAGGAGAGATTGGGTACGAAATAGATTAGTGTATGATGAATGTGAAATTGAAAAAAAATGTTGTAACAAAAGTTGCCCCGTGTTAGAGTCAGTTAAGATGGTTTGGACATGTTGAGCGAATGTCTAATGAACGTGTTTAATTAAAAAGTTTTATTTGAATGATTTTGATGGTATACGTTTGCGTGTACATCCGATGTGTAGTTGGAGTGGTATGATTGAGAGGGTGGTTTGCGTGAGCGAAAGTTTCCAAGTAGTAAGAATAAAAGGGCATGTATGAGAGTGGAATTATTAATGTGGATGAAGCGAAAGTTGCTTGTTTGGAGGCGACTGATTTCGGGATGATGGAAAGAGTTTGTGCCACACTCTTTTGAGTACATGGTGTGTTTGTGTATGTATGTATAACTTTTAACTTAATAGATATAAAAAAATATAATCATGTTATTATACAATATGACTACTATGCAAAAACAGTTCTTCTAAAAGTTAAAATTTATTCAACTACTGTTTATAAACTTCTAACTAAACTTTGTTCGTTATACTAGATATGCACATCTCATGAAATATGAATTGTAAACGATGTAATGAAAAAATAAATTGTTGTTCTTTATCTATTATCATAAATTATTGTCTAGTTTCCGACAACTAAAACTTGACTGCAAGTTACAAATAAATTAATTAGTTTACAAATTAAACAAAGTAATTTACATAGCTAATTAAAACAGACAATGTTCGCATAATGTTTATAAAGTTTTTATTAACATTCAAACTTTTACATAAGTCACATCTATAGAGAAATGTAATATGTCAAACAAAAATTATTTTTATGTTCTAGTGTTTACTGTAAATGTTATTTGTGTCAGTTTTCCTGATGAAGACGGAAAATATTTGTCAACTTTCGGAGAAAAAATATAAAAATTTTATTTCTATTTGTTAGTATTTATATGATAATGTCAATGTGGTCTATATATAGGTTTACCCATTTGCTTCTAATTTTGTGTTATATTTATTTATTTTATAAAAAATGTACAAATAATGAATTTTGATATTAATTTACTTTTATATTCTTAGATAATATAAATAACTTGAAATTGTTATGAAAAAGATGGACGATAAAATTCTAATATAATAAACTTGTTCGAAATATTACGATAATAAATTTAAGTCACTTGTATATTTTTTCCGCATTTATATTTTCACAAATTTATACATATATGCCACGCAAATAATTAAAATTTGCTAGAAAACAAAAAAAACAAGATTAGAAGTATATGGGTAAACCCATATATAGACTACTTTGACATTTCTCGGAAAGTTGGCAACACTGTATTTTAATAATATTATAATTTATGTGGGCAATAGGAGATACTTTTCTGAAAATTTGATCAAAATCGAATAAATAATGTAGCCACAATGAATTTTTTAAAAATTTTGTGATTTTTTTTCTCGATAAGTTGGCAACACTGTATTTTGTTAAAATTGCATAATTTATTTAGGCACTAGGAAAAACTTTTATAAATATTTGATTAAAATCGGTTAAATAAAATGGTCAAAATAAATTTTTTTAAATTTTACTAATTTTTTTTTCGGAAAGTTGGCAACACTGTATTTTGTTAAAATTACATAAATTACATGAATACTAGGAGAATCTTTTGTGAAAATTTGAGTAAAATCGGTTGAATAACATGGCCATAATAAAATTTTTAAAACTTTAGTAATTTTTTTCTCGGAAAGTTGGCAACACTGAAAATTAATAAAATTATGTAATTAATGGGAGCATTAGGGAAATCTTTTCTGAAAATTTGATCAAAATCGGATAAATAACGTAGCCAATATGAATTTTTTAAAACTTTAGTAATTTTTTTCTCGGAAAGTTGGCATCACTGGAAAAAAACAAAACCACATGACCATCTTGGGTACTAGACAAATTTATCCTGAAAATTTCATTAAAATTGGTTGAACCGTCTAGGAGGAGTTGCGGCCACAAAATTTTGACTTACGACCGAGCGAGCGAGCGAGCGAGCTGACGACGCACACACATACACCCTCATAAACTAAGTTCAGATTCGTCATCTACAGGCTATATGAAGGATTTCTATACAATTTTTTTTTTTTTTTGAAAATGTTACAGACACCGTACCAAACGCTTTACTACTTTTCCTTGCAGTCAAAGTAGTAAAAATGTAAATATCGCATTTACTCTATCTATACTTTACAAAATCAAGGTTACACATAAAATAAAACAAAATATTGAGGTTAAAACCCTCACATTTATACTACCGGGTGGTCTAAAAGTGACTGGACCATTTTAAAAATTTTACAAGTCACTACTCAGTCAGCCGATTCAATGACTCAGTAACTTGTGAAATTTTTTGGGAAAAAGTCTCAACTTTAGAATAAACTCTTTTATTTATTAATAATTCACGTTTATACTTTTTTTCTTTTATTCGAATTTTGAATGATCTAACGACTTTTGGACCATTCAACCACCCCATTTTACGTTATATAAGCAAGTATGTATGCGTGTTAGGGCAACTATATTGCATTCTTGTCAGGCAAGCAGTATGCATACGGGGCTTCATTAAAGAATAAGTTGCGTGTTCTCTAGAGTCTTTTGACGTAATAAATGAGTCCAGTGGTCCTTGATTTACGATTTCCCGGTGTAGGGATTTTTTTTTATTTTTCGTCGCTAGGTTTAGGGTGACGCATTGCGTGCGACGCGTTATCTTGGGTGTTGTATATCTTAGTTGGCTTAGTCTCTGGACTTATATGTATAGTTATGTGTTCTTTTTTTACTTTTTGGACTTTGGAGGATTTGAATTTCAATTAGACGTTATTTTTGAAACGACCGGTGGTTTACTGCAATAAAATTATTAAGTAGTCAGTTGAGGAAATGCAAATATGAGTTTTATTGCTTTATATGAATTATGTTTTGTTAAGAAATTTTAGTGCAAAATTAATATTATTTAAATTTTATTATGACAAAATTCTTAAGGGATTTTATATCTTTATTTTAATTAATTTTTGTTATTGGTACAGTATTTTTACAAATTTGACTGAAAGGAAAAAGAAAATCAAAAAACATTTTTTTTTATCTACATACATACATACACACATAATCACGCCATGTACTCAAAAGGGTGTGGCACAAACTGTTTTCATCATCCCGAAATCAGTCGCCTCTAAACATTCCTATCCAAACAAGAAACTTTTGCTTCATCCACATTCATAATTCTTCTAATACATGCTCTTTTATTCCTTCTACTTGTTGTTTATTTACTCAATTATAGTAATCATTATTCCGCTTTTTTTCCATATTACGCTTATTTTCCTAGACCTCATAGTTTTTGAAAAAAAAATAAAAACAAAAAAATCGAAAAAACAATATTGTCTATCAAAAAGTATTCTAAGTATTTCTCCGAATTTAACTCGAGAAAAAAGTATATCGCTAATTATCGAAATTGCATGTTAAACGCCCATACGAACTTAACGAACGAACACTCGGTATATATATATATATATATATATATATATATATATATATATATATATAATATTTATAATTACATACGTACACACACAATCACGCTGTGTATCCAAAATAGCGTGACACAAACTCTTTCCACTATTCCAAAATTAGTTTTCTCCAAACATTCCTAGCCAGACAAGCAACTCTAGCTTCATTCACATTCATATTGACACTCTCTCATACATGCTCTTCTATTCTTACTACTTGGAATCTTTCGTAAATTACGCTGTAATTTACTGAATATAATTTATTGAGTATATAAATAAAGTAACATATTGATTTTTTCGTAAGCAATAACAATAACATAAGTTCCTAAAAATGTTTATATCCATAATCTAAAAATTTATGCAAAAGCATTACGAGGTATATGAGAAACCGATGTAAGAAGTAATAAATTTAGCAATTTGACGAAATACGTTTTTTTATTGTACAATACAAATCAGATATTGTATTTCGTTTTATAGGAACGATATTTGCAAAATGAAATATTTTATTGGTCTTAAAAATAGTTGATTGAACTTGCAATGCACTCTTTTATTGCGTTAAAGAAACTTGATATAAAAATGTTAAATATCAAAGAATAAAAACGAAGATAAATTTTTCTCTACAAAAGTCAACCAATATTATTTCTAACGTAGTAAAAAATCTTTTAGAACACATTTTATTAAAATAAAACGGCTTTAGGTTGTAGTTCTGTATTAATATTTATTAATAATCTACGTTTCGACGAACTCAACGTTCGTCTTTATGAATATGAACCTTGAGTTCGTAAAACGTTGATTATTAATAAATATTAATACAGAACTACAATTTAAAACTGTTTTATTTTAATATAATGAGTTCTGAAAGATTTTTACTATTTTAATATTTTAATTCTTTTTAATACTTTCTGCATTTTTTTTTGTCTCGTATTTAAATCAAATTTTTAAAAATTCATTATGGCTACATTATTTATTCGATTTTAATCAAATTTTTATAGAAGTTCTCCTAGTATTTATAGAAATTATATAATTTTAGTAAAATACAATGCTGCCAATTTTCCGAGAGAAAATTACTAAAATGTAAAAAAATGTATAATGGCTACATTATTTATATGCAATTAATCAAATTTTTACAAATTATTGCCCATATAAATTACATAATTTTACTAAAATACAATTAATTAAAATTATAAAATTAAAAAAAAATAATTATGGTTACATTATTTATCTAAAATTAGTAAAAAAATTTATAAAATATTCTTGTAGTACTCACAAAAATTATATAATTTTATTGTTGTACAGTATTGCCAACTAATGATGTCAAAATATGGGATTACCCATACGCTTTTGTTCTTGTTTTAAACAATAACTGATACTACAAGCTCAGATTTAACTAATACTGGTTTTAAGATAATTGCAACTGTCATAAGAGCAGAAGTAAACAGGTAAATGAAAACACCTACAAACGAGAAGTATCAGTCAATATGTTTATTATTGCTGTAACAAAAAAAAAACTTTTTTCTAATTTTATTTTAGTTTGTAGTTTAGCTGTAACATGGATTTTACATTATAGTTTTGCATAATGTGTAGATGCATATTTTACAAATGCAAAACAAGTAATCTCCCTTAATTACATTTAACTGTAATTAAACTCCTATTTAGCCAAGCGTAATTCCAGATGCTGTTTCCCTATTGTTTCTGAAAGTTAATCTAATGCATTGTATAAAACTGACATATATATATATATATATATATATATATATATATATATATATATATATATATATTATAATACCGTGTATTTATGTATATAGTCTTGCTTTTAAGAATTGAACAAAATTAAATTATTATACAAAATTTATTTGCTCACTAAATTAATATTTCTTTGACTGAATATATAATTATACATGTACTTCCTCACACATTTTTAATTATCATATTTAAATTCAAGCAAAAATAAAGAATGCAATTATTGTTAGTTAACTTTTTAATATAGCTATCGGAGATGTTAAATTAAATACACTTTGACCGTATTTCTTTGATTGAATATGCAGTTTTTGATTAGCCTAGACGGTACATATTGTATTTCTTGCACTTCTTCACACATTTTCAATAATCAAATTCAGATTCAAGCGAAAATAAACAATGCAATTGTCAATTAACTTAACTTGACGTAATAGTTTTCTCAATATGACCAACGAAGATGTTAGATGAAATACGCTTGATGTTGTAGTTACGTTCATGTTTGATGCTGCTGTCAGTGGTATGTGTGTGTGTGTGTGTATATAGTTACTAACTGCTGTATAATAATGTCATTATTGTACTAGTAACATACTGACCTTTTTCTATATAAGCAATATGGTTATAATGTAAAATTTGAGATAAGTTATATAAAATTCCAAAAACTTTTACAAATATTTTGAAGTAATTTAGAATCCTACATTAGTAAATTTATATTTTTAATTATGGTAGAGTTTTGGGAACCAAAATATAATATTAAAATATATAGGTATAAATTAAAAATTTCACGACTAGACGATATTATATTGTAAAATGTTTTAACGGGAAGATAGTCATTTTACTATATATATATATATGTTTTTATATGAAATAAATATAAAATGTAGCAAATACTACGTAACATTCTGTAGAAAATAAACTTAGTATGAGGCTTGTAATACCAGCCAATATGTATAATCCACATCGAAAATCAAGCAACCGCTGAAACTCATCTATAAAACACCAGCTTTATTTTATAATACTTTAGTGTATAAATTCTCCGACAGTTTACACTAAAGAGATTTAAACTCAAAACCCGAGAAAAAAGAAAGGCACAGAACAAAAAGAAGCTGCTGCTTTTAAAACATCTGAACATTTACGCGTGCAGAATTCTTAATCGTAGTGTGCCATGACGCGTGGCGACTCTTCTTCTTATACGGTTTGGCACGAATTTTCGCTGACGTCGCGTGCCAAAATGCCACGGCACGCCAAGCGGATATCGTGCATGGAAATGGTTCGTTTTGCCCTCTCGCCGCGTGTAATTTATAAGTTTTCCGAGTGGTACTTTTCTAGTTCGTCGGATCGGACGAACACGAATTTCGGGAGCTTTTAAAATAATTGAGATTCATCACCAATGCAAGGTCGGCAACTCCATATTGCGTAACCGAATTGATAAAAGATAGGGTGAAATTTTTGTTATAACACTATAGCTAAATTAAATTTATTTTTTATTTTTTAAAATTTTGATCTGAATGGAAAGCTTTATGAATTACATGAAAACATATTTTGGTTCTTGTTTTATTATTTTAATTTACAACTTCACCCATTTTATAGCCTGTCAGAAAAATATTAATCCATTAATAATATTTTACCATTTAAACTTTATTTTTGCCATTACCAGTAAAATACATTTCAATTTCAATTACTTATTATTCTGTCAACATCTTTTTTTCATACTATGTCAACTCTAGCTCCCTACACATTCATTACGTACATTTTAACATGATTATTCACAAAACTAATTTTTAGAAATTTTTTACACTTATCAGTAAATCTAAGCTAAGATTACTATACAGGGCGATTTATGACGTCGGGGAAAAACTACACCGGATGATTCCTATGAGTAATCAAAATAAAAAACTTCAAATAAACATATGTCCGAAAATGCTTTCTAACGGAACTGTAGCCGTTAGAAGTTTATTACATGTAACATCAATCACGTTAACCTTATTTATTAAATCAGGAAAAAAAACAAGTCATAAACTTCTGAATAATTGTAAAATTACTGATTGATTTTCTATTTTTTTTTCCAATTAAAATATTAGCATAATATATCAAAGAATAATCTGTTTTTCAATTTCCAGCAAAATAATCAATACACATGAAACAATGTTCGGTTTAAAACAAATATTTAACTAATAAAATTTCAAGGCCAATTGATCGCGAAAATATTTTATCCGTCTCGAACAGAATCAAAATTTATCGACGGTATATATTATTACAAAGTTATTGGAAAATTTAATCAGTTTTGAATTAAAATTAACTATTCTGTGTTAGTCTCTAACTTTATTCAGAGCTATTTTACGTACTCATATAGAATTTGTTTTCATATGGTAGAAACAGTCAGTTGTGATTTTTGTTTTATGTCAAAATAAACTTAACATGTTTGTAAGTTGTATTCATTTGCATTTTTACCACTGAATACACACACACACTCACACAGAGAAAGAGAGAGAGAGAAAGAGAGAGAGAGAGAAATGTAGTTTATATAGTGCCTTTTATGCAAGTTTTTGTTTTGTGTAGAATAAAAGATTATATATATACAAAATGAAAAAACAATGTGTAGTTGGTTTTTTGTTTTTGTTTTTTTAGTGTCCGTAAAAAAGAGCAAATTCCAGTAAGGCTAAAATCGATAATTTTACATCGAAAAAACATCAGAAATAATATTTTTTGTTTGTTTTACTAAAATTTTTGAAAAACGCATGTTAAAAATACGCGATATAAAAGATATAATATATATTTACACGCGTTTTCTGAAAATTTCAGTGTAGATAAACCTGTTTTTTTCGTAAAAATAACCAAAAAATATTATTTCTGATGTTTTTTCGATGTAAAATTATCGATTTTAGCCTTACTGGAAATATATATATCTACTATCAATTGGCGGCGCTGTATAACAATACAATTATATAATTTTTCTGAATACTAAAGGAATATTTCGTAAAAATTTACTAATTTTGGATAAATAATATAGCCATAATTGATTTTTTTTTAGATTTTGGTACATCAACTTTTAAATTTAAAATAAAATTGTTAAAAAAAAAACTTTATAACACATTCACAAATTAGCTCAAAAACACCCACTCATTTTTAATTAAAAAAATCTAACAACTTGCTAAAATATTAAAACATAATTAAACTCACACTGCCCGTAATCATCTTATAACATCCATCAGCACCAAATCCACTTTGGAATTTTCGTTAACCACTGCTAGATGTCAGTACATACACAATTTAATTATCACGCCCATATGGGTAAACCGATAAGCAACGCAACACACCGGTGAACAAACATTGACATAAACACGTATTTGACAAGAATTACGACATTTATTATACTATTAAAGCAATGTTTCCTGCGTTGACACTAAGATATTTTATGTACAAATATTCGGTTTGATTCTCTAACAAAGTTGCTAAGTTTTAGCAACGTTGCTAACAACTCTAACCAATAGAAACAAATATAACAGCTGGCTTTTAGATTTTTTATTTAGTGTCAGCTAATATTATTGGCTAATGTTCTTAGCAACGTTGTTAAAACTTAGCAACTTCGTTAGAGAATTAGGGTGATTATAATTTAATAAATTTGTAAAAAAAAATTTATTGGCCTCGTCGGAATCCAGTGGTTTCCAAACTGTACATCTCGGCGTCCTGGGAGTCCGCAACTTCCCCATAAGGACACCGTGAAATATTATAAAATTTTCATAATTTTATTTCCAATTTTCAATTCACTGTCATAGGGCGCGATATCTACCGAAGCTGGTGCAAACTACTTATTTTCTATAGTACAATTACATTACATTTTTTTGTTACTCTTGCAAAAAAATACTGGGCATTTTGCAAAGTGTATTTGTTAGAATTTGATATAGGATGGGCCTTGAGAAAATCGGGATTCAGCAAAAGCGCCAAGAATCGAAAAAGTTTAGGAACCACTGTCCTAACTACTAGACTACGAGCCCACGACGAAACAAACCCATTTTTGTCAGTTATATTGTGTTTGATTAGTCATGATTAAGTCATGCATTAACCTAGTTGGTTGTATTAGAATAATATGATATTAAAGCAATGTTTTTTCTGATGACACTAAAAGTTTGTTCATTTGTTTTATCGTGGGCTCGTAGTCTAGTGGCTAGGATATCTGCGATTAAGTGGAAATATCATATTACTGTAATACAACCGATTAAGTTAACGCATGACTAATCAAACACAATATAATTAGGAAAAAAGTGTGGGTTTGTAGTCTAGTTAGAACGTCTGCCGCGAAAGTAGAAAATCATTGGTTCGAATCCAGGCGAGACCAATACATTTTTCCAAATTTATTTAATTTTTTAATTATATATTAGTTCACTGCGGTTAAATAGAAATTAAAATATTTGTTAAAATTTACTATACACACTGTTCGAAAAAAAATACCCTTATTAGTGCCTATATAAGTCCGTTTCCTAAAAAGGGTAAATATGATTACCCTAAATAGGTAAATTCAAAAGAGTACTTTATTATCCCAGAAAAGGGTAAAAAGGCAGTTATTTACCCTTATTTTTCGTATTTTTTGCCCTTCCATCAAAGTAACAAGTCAAATATTTTAAAATACACAAAAACAGGGCAATTTTTTTGCACTAATAAGGCTACAAATTTAATTGCCCTCGAAAATTTTTACTCTTTTACTCTACTATTTTGAACAGTGCAGTTATTCTCACAGGATTTAAGTCCTGAGTATTTGTCGGGATTTGGACAGTCATGGAAAAGCCCGTCAGAGATGAATAAGATTAAAGGAAATTTATGGATTGTTATACGAAGTTTGAAAGAGAGAGAGAGGGAGAGAGAGAGAGAGAATTGAGAGATGAGAGCAAGAAGGTTCCTTGGCAAATTTGCGGCAAATCTTGTAAATTTGTTCCGGTCTTATCGGGAAACGTTTTTGTGCTGTCGTTTAGCCCTACGGGTTTAACAAGAAGACATTGAGAATAAGATTTTTTTGTATTGATAATAGTCTTTTTATAGGTAATTTGTACTACCATTTAGTGTGAGATTTAGGTTCGGTTGCACGAAGTATTGTTAACTTAATCAATAACTTAACTAGGCAACTAGATTGTCAACTGTTTTTAAACCACCTCATTGATTGGTCAGTTGAAAAATTATTTAATAATAATAACAATTTTTTCTGATGATAATATACAAAACATTAAATAAATTAAAATAAAACTGCTTTAGGTTAAAGTTCTGTATTTATAATCGATATTTCGACGAACTCAACGTCCGTTTTTATCAGTAAAAATGATACAAATGACATTTAAAGTAAATAACCTATCATGAAATTTATAGATTTTTAATTAGTAGGAGACAATGAGTTAAATAAAATTTGGCTTCTATTAATTAAAAAATCTACAAATTTTATGATCTAGTTACTTAATTGTTACCTAGTATCTTGTTTCCATGTCCTGTTTATTTACTGTAAATGTCATCATTTTTTCCTGATGAAGACGTACGTTCAGTAGGTATATTAATACGACTATTAATAAATATTAATACAGAACTGCAAGCTAAAGCCGTTTTATTTTAAGTACATAATTCTTTATTGAATTTAACACAAAATAATACAGAACTATATCCTCAAGTAGTTTTATTTTTTTTAATTTTATTATATGCAATTATACTATTATAGCATCTTTATTTCTATGTTATTCATATCAATTAATGATATAAATATACTGATGAATTTGATTTTAATCATATCAATTAATCATCATAACTTTTTATTATATAGTTTTTATATTTTAGAATTAATTATATCATACAATTAAAATAATAAAATTTTGATCTGAATGGAAAGCTTTATGAATTACATGAAAACATATTTTGGTTTTTGTTTTATTATTTTAATTTACAACTTTACCCATTTTATAGCCTGTCAGAAAAATATTAATCCATTAATAATATTTTACCATTTAAATTTTATTTTTGCCATTACCAGTAAAATACATTTCAATTTCAATTACTTATTATTCTGTCAACATCTTTTTTCATAATATGTCAACTCTAGCTTTCTACACATTCATTATGTGCATTTTAACATGTAGAAATTTTTTATACTTATCATTAAATCTAAGCTAAGATTACTATACAGGGTGATTTATGACTATATTTATATTATATAACTTTAAATAAACATATACCCGAAAATGCTTTCTAACGGAATTGTAGCCGTTAGAAGTTTATTACATGTAACATCAATCGCGTTAGCCTTATTTATTATATCAGGAAAAAACAAACAAGTCATAAACTTCTGAATAATTGTAAAATTACTAATTGATTTTCTAACATTTTGTTTAAACACTAGTAAACCAATTTACTAGTTATGACTTACTGTGTCCCGACAAAAATTGTCTTCGATTTTTAATTATTGTAAATTGTTTATTAAATATTTATTTATGTGTGTACAAAAATTTATAAACTAGTAAATTGGTTTACTAGTGTTTAAACAAAATGTTAGAAAATCAATCAATCAGAAATCTTGATAACAAAATTTTTAATATTGTGTACATTAATATTATAATAGTTATATTAATATTATTTATTATATATGTTTTTTTTTCTTTTGCAGATAAGGAGTTATGCAAAAATGTTACTAATTCAAAGGTAGGAAATATATTTACGTGTACGTTTCTTAATACTTAATCACATAACGCGTCTACATATTTAGCAATGTTAATATATATTTATTATTAATTATGAATGAATTTGTGTATTTGGGTAGTTTGCTGTCTAGAGATGGCCGTTTTGATCGTGAAATTGAAAGGAGAGTAAATGCTGGTTGTAAGGTTTTGGGTGCTTTGGGAACTTTTGCTAGGAATGTAAATGTTTCAAAAGAAGCCCGTTTAAGTATATACAATGCAGTTTTGGTGCCTACGGTGATGTATGGTAGTGAATGTTGGGTTTGGTTGCAAAAGCATAAACGGAAAATGACTGCTGTGGAAATGAGATTTTTACGTGGGGTATGTGGTGTAACTGGGAGAGATCGGGTACGAAATAGACTAGTGTATGATGAGTGTGAAATTGAAAAAAATGTTGTAGCAAAAGTTGGTGTTAGTCAGTTAAGATGGTTCGGACATGTTGAGCGAATGTCTAATGAACGTTTGGTTAAAAAGATTTATTTGAATGATTTTGATGGTTTACGTTTGCGTGGACGTCCAATGAGTAGTTGGAGTGATATGATTGAGAGTGTTTTGCGTGAGCGAAAGTTTCCAAGTAGTAGGAATAGAAGAGCATGTATGAGAGAAATTATGAATGTGGATGAAGCGAAAGTTGCTTGTTTGGATAGGAGTGTTTGGAGGCGACTGATTTCGGGATAATGAAAAGAGTTTGTGCCACACCCTTTTGGGTATATGGCGTGATTGTGTATGTATGTATGTATGTATTAATTATCAAGTATGTTACAGTAAAGCACTACTTTAACCTACTTTAAAACGCTTTTGTAATTAATAATAAATTATTTTATTTTATTAAATACATCTTTTCAAAATAATATTATAAAAACATATTATATATTTGACATTTCATTGATAAAAATAGATATATGTCGCTATTTCATTTACTGAAATTAAATTGGCCGTTTTGAAAACGTAAGTGAATTTTAGTTAAGAAACCTTGACCGTAGTTGCGATAAAACAAAAAAAAAACACGCATGAGCAGTATGTGTCCCCATAAGCTTACATGTAATTTGGTTCAGAACCACTACCTATGCCCTCAAACATAATACTAATTTCGCAAGCAAAAATACAGTCTGAATAAATCTTTCGCTGTTTGCTATATAAAAATAAGAAATATATAAAAAAAAATTCTTGTAAAAAAAATATATGAACATCACATGCAATTCAAATGAAGCTACGCTCCAGGAAATATATCGTATATTTGTATTTTTATTTATCCAATTCATGCAAATGGAAAATACGGAAATAAACGATATCTGATTTAAATTCTAGAATAACATTTCAACCAGACAGACACACTCTGCACAAAACAAAGCAAAAACTATTTGATTTAATCAACTAAGCTGCAGATAGAGTTTGTTGTACCAGGACAATTTCGTCCTTGAATATGCAAAACATGAGGCGCGTATGTTTGCCTACCCTAGGAAATTCATTACGGCGTGTTTAGAATACTTTACCGGTTCGCGAATCGAGAAACCGGTAAATAAACAGGAAGCAGGTTTTCTTAGAAACGAAGTGAATTTGGCTGTTTTTGTTACGGAGGGGGTTCAGCTGTTGGGTTGCTATTGCAATTTTGTGAAGAACATGTACCAGTGTCTCGTATTGTGGCACTGCTGTGTGCAATGAATAAACTTTATTTTAAATTTATTGTTGTTGGTTTGTCGTTTGTAGTATTGCTTGTTCAATTCTAAAACAGTACGATTTACTATATTTCTATAAAATGTATTTAAAATTAAATTTACAATATCGTATTCATTTGAGGCCCACTATTTCAAAATGTTGGAAATAAATTTATACTTGAAATTATTTTAATTTAGTCAATGAAATGTTGTTGATTATTTTGAAGACACATTTTTAGCGAATGACAAATGATTTTTTTACTTAGCTTAAGAATAAATACCGACTTTGAATAAATATGTTTAATAAGTATTGGTGAAACATGGGCCTACATGCTCAAGAAGCTAAACATATATAGTTTTTTTTTTTTATATTTTTGCATTGTTACTGTTGTGGGTTGTTATTCCACAGACAAACAAGGGACCTACATTTTGAACCACTCAGACCCAGCAAATATCAGTTTAATGGTGCAAGGTTTTAATAATATTTCATTTTGTTTCTGGTGTAAGCGCGGCACAAACCAGAACGCTGCCACTGACCTACGACTGCCTGTATAACTTACTATAGTTATAGGCCCCATACACCTGCAAACAAATTGCGCAAACTGGTATTGCACAACAGGTCGTTGTGCAAACAAGGCAGCCCATACATTTGAATGCAGTTTTATGCAAACTTCAGTTGCTTTTATCGTGTACTCGTGTACGTACAAAACATGTCGTCTGATGACGCAGTCTGTTTAGCTATTATAATTGCTGTTGCTTCGGATGATAGTGTAAAAAAAAGAAAAAGGAAGCAGAGAGTCTGGATGAAGGATTGGTTAAAGAAACGGTGTCTTTTTAGCCACGAAAATCTCCTGAAAGAACTTCAGTTGAGTTCACCACAAGACTATAAAAATTATTTTATAATTATTTTTTAATTCTCTTCGATAGGCACAGCGTAAAACATTAATTTTCTTCCGCACCATTTCTCTATCGGCATTAGGTTTGACCTCCTTCAATTTTTCAATTAGCTTTTCATAAGCTAAGTTCTTCAAATTTCTATTTTTGTATGCATCACTCTTTATTTTCCATACTTTTGGCAACTGACGATATAAAGCAATAAATAAGATTATAAGATTTATAAGATTAGTCATATTAAAAATACTAGTTTCTTCAAACACGCGTGAAAAGAAACTACAGTTTGCACAATGTATCGCAACAAAGTCCATACACTATGCAGTTAGTTGCGCAACGCCGCCCGTTTGTGCAATTAAATTCAAACATGTTTGAATTTCTGCAACGCGTTGCGCAGCACGTCAAACAACAACATACACTATACAACTGTTTGCACAACAGCCTCTGTTGCGCAATTTGTTTGCAAGTGTATGGGGCCTATTATATACTAATCCAGAAAAAATTAACATGAAACAATACAAAAACAAAATATCCATTTTGTTAATAATTTTTGTACAAAAATGTGAAAAACCATCACATTTATATTTATTAAAATATAAATTAAATTATATATTTTTGTAGTATATTAAAATCTACATAGAATTATACTTTACCCTACTACTAATCATTACCATAATTTAACAATTTCAAAAAAGAAATTGATTGATTTTAATTTAATTTGTAACTTTGATTTAAAAACTAAACGTCCTAATTTAATTTTAGGTTTTCAGTTTTTGTAATTAGAAATTTTCTTTCTTTAAATTAGGAAATTTTTATGTAATCTTAATTTGGTATGAAAATTTTACAAAAAATGTGAAACTAGAAATCAAACAAAACTTAGGTACATAGTAAAAAATCTTTCAGAATTTATTATATTAAAATAAAACGGCTTTAGTTTAAACTTCTGCATTAATATTTATTAATAATCGACCTACTCCACGTACTCAATGTCCGTCTTTATTATTTTTCTTGGGGAAAACGTATGTTGAGTTCGTAATGTACTTTGATTATTAATAAATATTAATACCAAACTTAAATCTAAAGCTGTTTTATTTCAAACAAAACAGATTTAAAAAATTGCTGAAAATTTATAATTCAAATAATTTCAAATATTTTATTAAGCACAAAAAAAAACCTTGCGCAAATTAATCTAAACTCGTCACATATTAATTCATAATTTTTTTTTCGTCTTTCTTTTCTTAAACCGATTCATTATCCTTCGCGTAAACACGGTACGAAATTCCATCTTGATTCATTTGTCAAGATGGCTTTAAAACAAAGGAAACGTAACGGAAAAATCCTTCTTTTGTTTTACCGTTTCACGGCTTACTTTGCTCTCGCCTCTGTTCGACTAGATCGTGATGCTCACTTGTTCGACCCTAATCGGGCAGAACAAACGACGAACGGAACGTGTTTAAGGGTGGTGGGGGGAAAGGGAGGGGGTGGGGTGGCTGAAGGGACAATTACAGATGTCCAGAACTTGTTCACGCCTTGCTAACAAAATTCAACAAGACTTTTTTCGCTACGCAATTTTAAAACGATTTATTTTTCCCCGACAAAAGCTTACTGCGATATCTGGATATTTCTCCCCCAGTTGAATATCAGAGTAGAAGGAAGAGAATAAGGATAAATGCCAGTAGTAATTAGAGAAAATGAGTTAATTATTAAATGACGCTTAATAATTTTAATGGTTACAACTGTTTTGTGTTGAGATTTAATTATTAATTATTTCGACTATATTGTAAATTCATCGTATCAGTAAGACTTGTTTCTGATATGGTGCTATGTATTATTTAGTATTTAAAATAATATATTTTTAAAATAATAAAATAAATGGACGTAAATATTTCCAAAGAAGTCCGTTTGAGTATATACAATGCTGTTTTCGTGTTGATGTATGGGTAGTGAATGTTGAATTTGGCTGCAAAAGCGTAAAAGAAAAATGACTGTGGAAATGAGATTTTTACGTGGGGGTATGTGGTGTAACTAGGAGGAATGGAGTACGAAATAGATTAGTGTATGATGAGTGTGATATTGAAAAAAATATTGCAAAAGTTGCCGTGTCTAATGTCTAATGAACGTTTGGTTAAAATTTGATTAAAAGATGGAGAAAGAGAATGCTATGACAGAGTGTCAGTATGAATGTGAATGAAGCTAAAGTTACTTATCTGGATAAGGATATTTGGATAAAACTAATTTCGGGATAGTTGAAAGAGTTTGTACCACACCATTTTGGGTACATGGCGTAATTGTGTAGTATGTATGTATTAAAATATTAATATTATGTTACCTTATTGCCTAATGTAGAAGAAGGTCATTATGTTACTAGTATAATAATGTACATTATTATGTTAATAGTATAATAACATACATTATTATACAACATAAATAAATAGCAATATTATTTACATATAGAGAAACACAATATTACATTTTAAAATTATTATAAACAAAATTACTCAATTGTTTTATACTAAAATAAACATATATACAGTTATGTTTGTATGTATCATATGTACATACAAAATATATTCGTTATTTTTTTAGTTTTAAATAATTGTAAAACTTACCGCTAATTTGATAATAGATTTTCTTGGACATTGAATATATAAAAAAATGAACTCACCTGAAATAAAACAAAAAAGTGTTAAATTTCTCTTTAATAATATTGTAATAAAATATATACAGGCTGGTTTAGAATTATGTACCGTAATTGATAGAGCTCATAGTATGTTCAAAAATAAGGGTACCTTTTTATATACACTTTTTTCCAAAACTCAATAATAAGGGAGATACAACCCTGTAAAGGGGTGAAATAAAAACAATCCCTTATTATTGAGTTTTGGAAAAAAGTGTATATAAAAAAGTACCCTTATTTTTGAACTTACCATCAGCTCTAGCAATTACGGTACATAATTCTGGACCAGCCTGTATATGAAAAGCTTCAAGAACAATAACTTTGACCTGCATAAAATGTTATTAATTTCAATAAAAATATTCTAGCTCTGAATGATGACAAATGTAAACTGCTTTTATTTTATTAAAAAATTTCATTATAAATTTCTGACAGATATATAAAGTTTATTACTATGAAAATATAATGTTTTAATATAAATGTATCATAATAAATCATTCATTAAATTTACATAGAAATACATTTGGATTCTAACACAATATTATATTAAAACCTTACATAATCATAGTATAAAAATATATTTTTCTATAACTATTAATAAGGTTAAGATTGTTTAGCATGTAATTTTATTTATTGTTTAATTTCTCGTTTAGAACGCTTAATGAAAAACTCAAAATAGATAGCTCTTTTGTTGTTTCACCCAGATTGCTTAACCGCGGCCACAATTATCTGAGCTCAACACAATAATCATTGCTAAGTACTCCTCATAAGATATAGTGGCGACAAGATAAAAAGATAGGGACGTCATCAATTTTTGTCACTAGGCAAATAACGTCACTCACTACTATGATTATATGAGCTTTTCGCGTACAGCAGACAGGGGCATTAATAGCCCATTATTTTCCTTTTCTTGTTCAAAATATGAAATTAAATTGCCAACTAACTGTTGACATATCGCCTAGACCATCTTTTTGCCATAATAAATTACAAAAATACACATTCGAAATATAACGTCAAATGAACTAATATAAAACGTACTGTGACTTTTGACATTGAAAATCAATGCTGCCAAATATATAGCAAAAATAAAGTTGATTTCGATAAAAAAATCCAATAATATACGATATATTTGTATATATTACATTTTAATTTGATTAAAATAACATACGTAAGTAGTTTCAAGAAGATTTAGTTCATTATATGTAGAATAGAATAAAATTAATTTTGTTCATTAGTGAGTTTCATGTTGTACCTATTTATCTTGTCGCGTCTATAATCTACTATTAATTTTATTTGGTATATAAATATCAACAATTTATTTGCGTTTCGTTTTTAAAACATATACATATTTCCAATTCTTCTCACTCACAACCAAATCAAAATCGATAAAACGTAATGTAAACATTATTAAACATCATTAAATTTACATGTAAATCCGAGCTTTTGATTATCTCCGCGAATGACGAACGCCTAATCTGATAAAATCACCCTGGGTATTGATGCACCATCAATAACACAAACCTGCTACCGGATTGGTTTAATCAGCTGATCGCTATTGGTAACCCTTGGGGGGCGGGGGGTGGTAAAACATATGACGATCGTCAAAACAAAGAGCAAACGTGATCGAAAACGCGCACCTTGCGTTGACCTTGACAAGTTAACTTTCAACTTCAACTTTGATATAAACTACAACTATAATTTCGCTTAACAGATAAAACTACAGTTTTAACTTAAATTTTGCTTGCCTAAAAAAATAATTAAGATAGTTTAGGCGAAATTGACGCATGCGTAATGGCATTAAATTTTCCGACAATAACATCGAATTTCGACGATATTTTCTGTTTAAATAATATACAATAATTTACAGTAGCGTAACCTTCAAAACTTTGTTCAATGTCATTCACATAATAAGAGAAGTATATGTGTGTGTGTGTGTGTTTGTGTTGCGCATTCATTAATTATGCTTATCTATATTACATGAATATGCTACATTTTATTGATAGTTGTAAGTTAAGTTTAAGTTGTAGTTTAGATTGAAGTTACATACATACATACATACATACACAATCACGCCATGTACCCAAAAAGGTGTAGCACAAACTCTTTTTATCATCCCGAAATCAATCGCCTCTAAACATTCCTATCCAAACAAGTAACTTTCGCTTCATCTACATTCATAATTTCTCTCATACATGCTCTTTTATTCCTACTACTTGGAAACTCGCTCACGCAAAACACTCTCAATCATACCACTCCAACTACTCATCGGACGTCCACGCAAACGTAAAATCATTCAAAGAAATCTTTTTAATCAAACGTTCATTAGACATTCGCTCAACATGTCCGAACCATCTTAACTGACTCTAACACGGGGCAACTTTTGCTACAACATTTTTTTTCAATTTTACACTCATCATACACTAATCTATTTCGTACCCGATCTCTCCTATTTACACCACATACTCCACGTAAAAATCTCATTTCCACAGCAGTCATTTTCCGTTGAAAGTAAAATTGGTCTGCATGAATTCCAGCATTAATGTCGACGGTAGTTTTAGGTTGAACATAAGAGAAAGATCGAATATTCCAGTTGTCAAACAAACTCACTTCCGTTTACATGCATTCCGAAGTTAAACTGGTCAGCGCAATAGCAAAATGTTTAGCTGAAACTAGTATCGTTCAATCATTTGATGTTACAGATTAGGAACGGAAAATTGGAAATAGATTAGTGCGAAATTGAAAGAAAAAGTTGGTGTTAGTTAAAATGGTTCGGTCATCTTGAGCAAACGTCTAATGAACGTTTGGTTAAAAAACTGTATATAAATGATTCCGGTGATATAGGTTTGCTACTTGGAAACTCGCTCACGCAAAACACTTTCAATCATACTACTCCAACTACTCATCGGACGTCCACACAAACGTATACCATCAAAATCATTCAAATAAATCTTTTTAACCAAACGTTCATTAGACATTTGCTTAACATATCCGAACCATCTTAACTGACTAACACGGCAACTTTTGCTACAATATTTTTTTTCAATTTCAACTGTAATAGTAGTGGATATTTGATATTTACTATTTTTCGGAAGTTATAACCTAGTAACTTATTTCTATGTTCTGTTATTTACTGTAAAATTCATTTGTACAGTTTTTCTGACTTTATATGACGAATTCTGAAACATTTTTTTTACTATGTTATTATTATATTACATAAATCGAAATTCATTTAAATACAAATCACTATGAATTCAATAACATATTTTAGAACATTTTATAAATCATTTTAACATCCAAATAAAATCAGTGACTCTATTCAAATTTTCTATCTGATTAACTGTCGTAACAATCTATAAAATTATCATCACTTATCGGCGTCTATATATCGGTTCTTCAGCCAGGGGTAACGTGTGGTTGAACGCCTTCGGATTTTGCAGCGATCAAACATCGCGCGCGAACTCAATGAACATTGCTTTGACGTGCCCCGCGTGGGGGTAGAAACAGCGTCCGTTGCCAATAGCAACGACGGCTGGCGTCCCTGCCGGTCTAAGGCCGGCCGTGACACGCGTCGCGCTCGAAATAAATGCCGGGAATTTTCTTCTTTTTTTTTATTTCAGATCCGGTTGCCTCCGGTTAGTAGAGGTAAATAGAAATAAATACAGATCGGAGTTGGCTGGGCATTAGTATATTATTTTTTTTCGTTTATCTTGGGATTCTTTCAGAAACATATGCTTTATGTAGTCTTGTTTTGAAAGTTGTAGGTAATGTAGAATAATAATACAGATATTTGAAAATCAAATAAATATTTTTTTTTTTTTAAGAAATCTTAGACTTTCACATGAATATACACATTCATATGTACATACGCAATTACGTCATGTACCTATAAGGGTGTGGCACAACTCTTGATGATAAAAGGAAATAAATAAGTAAATAATACTGTACTGTAGACAGATTTCATGTTAAAATGACAAAATTGCTTGAAAAAGTTTCTCGACTTAAATTTTGCACAAACTGATACTACCCAGTATTTAAATATTAATATTATATATTAATTTTATTTACAAAAGATTATGTTTAAATTCATATTTTTAGCATTATTAAAATTTATTACAATAGAACTGCTTTAGGTTAAAGTTCTGTATTAATATTTATTTATAATCAACGTTTTGACGAACTCACCGTCCGTCTTCATCAAGAAAAATAATACAAATGATATTTACAGTAAATAACAGAACATAGAAACAAATTACTAGGTAAAAAATAAATAACTAGGTCATAAAATTTATAGATTTTTAATTAATGGATGACAAATTTTATTTAACTCAGGGCCTTCACAGTAATTGATGTTATCTTTTTCTAGTAATTTGTTCTGTTATTTACTGTATCATGTTTCCTGATGAAGACGAATATTGAGTTCGTCGAAACGTCGATTATTAGTAAATATTAATACAGTACTATAACCTAAAGCCGTTTTATTTTAAAACAATATCCTTTTTTGAAATATTTTTCTGCATACGTCACTGATTACATGCAATAGAATGAAATAAAACAATTGAAATAATCAAATGGGTATTTTACAAACATTAATAAAATATTTAAATCTATTACTGTTATTTTCACTTTATTTCAAGAACTTCATTTGATTCGTGTTATAAAAATTTAACCTTGTATGAAATTTAAAATTTATTAAAAAAATTTTCTTAAGCAAGATTTGATCAAATCACAAGACATTAATTTCTCAAAAATTGAAACCAATCGCATTTAAATTTTTGATATTTTACGAGTAGAAGAAATTTGAATATATCACCCAAGTATACTACAACTATATGAGCAAGAATTGTATTCACAGAAAGACAAATTCTTGTTGAAAATTGGCCAGAGAAGCTACACTTTCGATGTAAACGGAATAATACATGTAGCAAATTCATGTCACAATTTGCTCTCCTTCCCGCGTCCTGTTACAATTCTAACACCATCTCTCAACCACACCGTTCCTCATTTGAAATGCCTGGAAAACACGAGGTTTGAGTGTTTCTGACATTGTAATTCACGTGTATATCTAGGCATATCCGTTGTTCACGCGAATGGTACAACAGTTTTGCCATTTGTGCACGTGAAAATGAAAAGATTAATGTTAGAAACTAATAATTTTACTCTTTGATAACAGTGGAATGTTTCTTTGATAAAATGTTGTAGTCATGTAGTCTAAAAAACTGTTATTTTCAAACGCGCACAGCTCAAAGCGTAATTACTATTTTAGAACAGGGTAAAAAGCACTTTATTATACGTTATTCGAACAACAAAATAACATCAATTTTTTGTTGTTGCATGACCGATAAATGGCGTTGCCCGAAGTTTATCCAAAAAAAAAAAGAAAATATTCTTTTAATACTCACAAAAATTATATAATTTTATTGTTGTACAGGGTTACTAACTCATGATGTTAAAGTGGTCCATATATGCTTCTAATCTTGTCAACATTCTTATTTATCGTCAGGGATATCAATTTTTTTTTCAATTGAAATTGAAAAATTTAGATTATGCTACTGTATAGAATAAAGTTTTAATATTTTAATAGTAATTATTCCGAAAAAAGCAACAAATTTACATTAAATGTACAAAACTTAAAAATATAATTATGCATATTTTTTTAGAAAAAGTTCGGTATTCTTTTTGCAGAATTATTATACATTTAAAAGTTTTCAAGGCAAGGAACAATGTAACTGATATTTAAAGCTAACGTATTTTTTACGTGCATATAAAATTTTTACTGACAAAATTGAATAAAAGCTGTCAGTGTATAGAGGAAATAAGAAATATACAGTATTAAATATAAAATTTCTAAAGTAAGCTATAAAATTCAAAAATTTTGCTAGCGTTGACTTTATTATATTATACACTGTATCTATGTCAATTTATATGTCAAAGAAATTGCGTTACCGGGTAATAAAATATGTTTTTTTTTAAATTATATATTATATATTTAGTTTAAAAGTAAATATATTGGAAAATAAAACAGATTTATTATATAAATATTTGGGGTATATATAGGGTGTTTACGATCTTTTCTGTATCCTTTTAGTGGGTGATAGTCCTTAAAAAGTCTTAGTAAAATTTATTTTTTACGCACCCTTTAATAAAAAAACTTTATTGAAAAAGAAATTGTTTGAGCCAAGTTTCGTCAAAAAAATATTGAAATATTGAAAAGTTGAAATTTAAATGAAGTTTAATATAGATTTTGGACAGTTTCAATTTCAATTTGAATGGAACACGGGTTAATATCAATATTTTTTGACAAAACTTGGCTCAAAAAATTTCTTTTTTAATGAAGGTTTTTTTTAGGAGGTGCGTAAAAAATAATTTTTTGCTCGAGGCAGTTCTAACGCGCCATATATGAAAAACTGTCCAAAACCTATGATAAACTCCATTTATATTTCAACTTGAATGGGGCACGGGTTAATATCAATATTTTTTTATGAAACTTGGCTCAAAAAGATTCTTTTTTTAATGAAGTTTTTTTAGGGGTGTGTAAAATATGATTTTTTTGTAGACCACCCTAATATATATATAATAAAATTTATGAGCTAAAAAATACATATACTAACGAATTGTCAGTTTAACAATGTTAAGTCTTTTTCAGTTTGATAAATCACTCAAATAAGAACGTAAAAATAGTGAAAAAAAAACTTGTGGCAGATTAATGTAGTGCGGTTTAGAATGAACCGACGCGTCGCGTGTTTGGGTGCCACTTTATACACATTGTAACACGAATTATAGAGGGTAGCTGAACTTTGCCGCTCAATGAATCACTCAGAAAAAACTCTGAGTTTTACTCTCGAAAAAAAGATATTGGGTTTGTGGGTAACTGGATAAAAGTTACGAAATTAAAACAACAAAAATGTCTTCCTTATGAAGACGGACGTTGAGTTCGTCGAAATATCGATTATTAATAAGTATTAATACACAACTATAACCTAAAGCTGTTTTATTTTAATATAAGGAGTTCTAAAAGATTTTTTACTGTTATAACTTTGTTAGTTAATGGGCAATTTCGGTGACAACTAATCACCAATTAAATGTTTTAATGACATATAAAATTAATGTAATTTCTTTGTATTACATACATAATAAAACTATAGTCGCAATCCATTTTAGTTTATTTCTAAAAAACATTTTAGAATTTTCAATAATTTTTCCTGCCAAACCAGAATGAGGTAGAGAAAAAAGTTACTTAGCTATTATGTAAGCTAATTTTTTTATTTATTTTACTGAATTTTTCAGATTTTTTTGAGAAAATTTTGAAAAAGTCTTATTTTGAAAAAATCCCAAGGGTAACTAACCCCCTTGTCAAATTTTCAAAAATTTAATTTTTAATTTTTTTCTACTAAACGATGCATTGTAGAATAATGGTTTTTTTTACTCAATTATCGTACTCATTATTCCGCATTTTTCCATATCATGCTTATTTTCCTAGACCTCATAGTTTTTGAGAAAAAAAATAAAAAACAAAAAATCAAAAAAAAATTCTAGCGCCCAAACGGCACATGCTAGCAAATTAAAACTAAAACCAAATTATATAACTTTTTATTGTCTATCAAAAAGTATTCTAAGTATTTCTTCGAATTTAAGTCGAGAAAGAAATATATCGCAAATTATCGAATTTGCATGTTAAACGCCCATACGAACTTAACGAACGAACACCCGGTATATATATATATATATATATATATATATATATATATATATATATATATATATATAGATATTACAGAAATTAAACAAACAATGTTGTAGTGTAATAAAACTTACAGAAATTTTTCTCTCAAAATAAATATCAAAACCACATCAGAGTAAGAAACAAATAAACAAGATAGATTACTTTTAAAACTAATACCACTTCAAAAGTAAATTTTAAACGAAATCTAGCAGAAACCCAACTTATCGCACCACTATCACAGAAATTCCATCTGACACAAAATGTACAAAAGGAAACTTTTTTCAGTTTTTTTTTTATTTCATCTCAGCTAGAAAAAAGTTTTAGTACCGTATGCACAGACGTCACACACACATATGTGGAGCTTTAATACCCTTACGTACGTACGTCTGTCGTGTCCCGAGAACTAAAAGCAAGAACGAGTTCTTATTTTCTTGAGTTGGTGCTATCCCGTAGGGGCTGCCCAGACGATGTCTCACAAGCAACGAGGAATCATTTATTTTTCACGTGATAACATTATCATTCTTTCTGTCTGAATCACGAATCGCAAATGCCTAGGATGGAGTTGGTTGTCTTATGAGAAATAGGTCACATACCATACGTGAGACTAGCTCAGGTATATATATATATATATATATATATATATATATATATATATATATATATGTATTCATATAAACGATGCTGATAAGTACCTGAGAAATTCTTTGGAGACATTGAAAAATAATGTATTGTAACAAATAAAACGTTAAAAAAGTATTAAGTTCTGTATTAATATTTATTAATAATCGACGTTTCGACGAACTCAGTGTCTGTCTTCATCTGGAAAAACTGATACAAATGATAGAAACTAGGTAACAAAATAAGTAACTAGATCATAAAAATTCAAAAAAATATAAATATTATTCTACATAGGATATTATATCTCAGATATTTTTTCGGTACAATAATGATCGTTTTTGTAGAAAATAGAGCCAGTTAAAAAATATACTATTTTTTATTTTATATAAATCAATTAATAATATTAAATTTATTATTGAATTATTAATTCAACATTGATTATGTAATTTTTAGAACAATCAGTTACAATAAATAAGTTGCATTAAACGAATAAATTCAATATGAAATTCAACATATTTTGTATTTTTTTACGTGTCTGAACATAGCAATTAGATACGTGGTGCCTAACGTTAAGACAGAATTTAAAGCTAAAGCCGTTTTATTTTAAGATATATTTTTTACAGTATAAGTTTGGATTTGTTTGATTTAGAAACTATACAAAGGATTTCTATATATTTTGTTTTAATTTTTGAAATTGAATTTTTTTATTTCAGTCGTAAAAATGCTAAAATATATATTAACAGAAAAACTACACTATACAAAATTTATTTAAATTTAGATATTCTAAAAATTATCACAGTAAAAATTACAAAATGTTGCTATATTACTGTTAATTACATAAATATATATTACATTTATTTAGAGTGTAGAAATTACGTAATTTTATATATATATATATATATATATATATATATATATATATATATTCATCTATCTTTCTTTAATTAACTAGTTCCTCACATCCACAAAACGGTGTAGCTTACATTGCATCGCAATTTCACAGCTATGTAGGGTGAAAAACGAACTAAAGTGAAGCTAGCCACAGGCTATCATCTCTTCCCAAGGGATCGTATCAAACTGAAGTAACTACACGAAGCAAACTTATCACTCACACATACTTCGCGCTAACCAGCATTCATTGCCAACTTCATTTCGAAGATGAAGATTTCTCATCGTTTGATACCATAGACAAGGAAACTAGCATGTCTAGATTGAATGTTACAAAATTTGCAGGCTAGACAGTTATAATTTGTCATGTATTACTATAACATATCATTACATTACACTTGTTTTTACCACTTTGCAAGGAAAAGTGGTATAGCGTTTGGTACGGTGTCTGTAACATTTTCAAAAAAAATATAAAAATTGTATAGAAATCCATCATATAGCCTCTAGATCAGACGAATCAAGCGAACTTTATGTGGGTGTATGGATGTGCGTCGTCAGCTCGTTCGTTCGCTCGGTCAAAATTTTGTGATCGCAACTCCTCCTAGACGATTCAATCGATTTTAATGAAATTTTCAGGATAAATTTGTCTAGTACCCAAGATAGGGTCATGTGGTTTTATTTTTTTCCAGTGATGCCAACTTTCCGAGAAAAAATTACAAAAGTTTTTAAAAATTTATTGAGACTACATTATTTATCCGATTTTGATCAAATTTTCAGAAAAGATTCCCACATAAATTTCGTAATTTTAATAAAATACAGTGTTGCCAACTTTCCGAGAAAAAAATACTAAAATTTTTAAAAATTTATTACGGCCATGTTGTTTAACCGATTTTGTTCAAATTTTTACAAAAGATTCTTCTGGTATCCATATAAATTAGATAATTTCAACAAAGATGAAAAATATTATTATAATTTTTATGATCTAGTTACTTATTTTGTTACGTAATAACTTGTTTCAATGTTCTGTTTATTTACTGTAAATATCATTTGTATAATTTTTCCTGATGAAGATATATTTATTTACAATAAATTTCATAGTTAAATTTGACTTTTAAGTATATTTTAAGATATAAATTTAATTCAACTGAAATAATCTACGAAATAGTGCATGGAATTCTTTATCTACATGTTATAAGTTATCTATGTTCCTCCAATCAAGCGAAAAGAGTTCCCAATCAACTCGTGTCCGTCAATTTCGAGTTGGTTAAAGGGAAAAGTTTCGGCAATGTTGCCTCCGGTCTGGGACATGCTGCGTTGCGTTTGAGCCTCCCGGGTTTCTTACGGCTGGTAACAAAATTTGATTTATAAGTTGTTATTTAATTTTGAAAGTATAATCGACACTAGAGTGCACTGGACAATAAAGTTAAAAAGTTTTGGGCGAATTTTCACTAGAAAACAAACTTTTACGAATCAACTTGAGTGAGTGAGTTTGTTGTGGCAATTTGTGGATTGTAAACTTTTTTTATTACACGAAATCTTTGTAATTATAGAGCAATTTATAAAAGAATTGTTTTAATTATATTTTAGTAATACTGATATATACCTAAATAAATTATATTAATATAAATTTAATATTTGTTCTGAGTAGAGATTTATATGAATTCGTATATGACGTTAGTAATTAATTGAGTTACATTGGTTTCCCAACTAATTATTAAAATGGTTTAAATTTAATATTTCTGAAAATATATATATATATATATATATATATATATATATATATATATATATATATATTTCCTATATCTTGTACTATACATATTCGAATTGTAAATAAAGTTTATTTTTATGAATATGAACAAAAAAGTACAATGCAATCATTTGAAAAATCAAACACAAAAATAATTATAAACATACACCAAATTAGTTAATTAAAAAAATCTGCTGTGGCCACCACACAACCGATCCTCATCGTATTAAATAAATTTATGTAATAGAAAATACTGTAGTCATGGTAACGAAAAACAAAGCTATGTTGGTATGACACCTATTTACAGAATTATATATATATATATATATATATATATATATATATATATATATATATATATATATATATATATAAGTACTTCTTATAGTATTGTTAGTTAACTTATGCCGACATAAACATCAAAAAACTATGTAATTTTTAGTTTTTTGCGTCTACTGTATAAAAATGACAAAAATGGAGTTACGACTGTTTACTTCTCAGGTTCAGATATATATATATATATATATATATATATATATATATATATATATATATATATATATATATAAATTAATGTGAGTTTAATATCTTTCATAATACTTATATATTTTATTTAACATATATTTATAAATAAAAACTTTGAGTTTACGGAAAATTATTATTATGCAACAAAAACTCTGTTAGTTGTAAGTATAATTTTTATTTCATTTTTTCTTATTAGTTAAATTTCGAACTAATTTTATTTTATAAATATTAACATTTTTTATAATATTGACAAAATGATATACAAAGATTTTTTTTGATAAAAGTTGTTAGTTATAATTTGCTTAGCAAAAATATGTTAGCATGTTAAATACACCAATAAAAAAGTAATATATATTTAAAAACTAAACCAAATGAACCAGAGTATATTGTAATATTTTCTCTGTATCGGATTCGACTTCCGCAAATCGACAGCGTTAATCCAAAATCCAATTTCCCAGTTTATAGGATGAAATAAAAATGATTGACATTTGAAACTGCTCCCAATAGAGTTGTCAAAGTTTTACGCCTCTACCCTTACTCGGACCATCAGCATTCTACACCACTGAGTTTCGGATCTGACACATCAATTCTGTTTAATAGCAAAAAAAAAGATAATGAGTTCTTGTACAAAAATTTTCACATATCGTATTCTGTATGTGGTGTTATTTTATATTTTTTAGATATGTTTAAAATACCTGAGATATAATATCCTATGTAGAATAATATATATTTTTTAATTTTTTCGTATTTTTTTTAAAAAGAAACACATTTTTTGCTTTTTTTGTCCAAACTATAAATACGAAAAAATTCAAAAAATATATATTATTCTACATAGGATATTATATCTCAGGTATTTTTTCGGTACATTAATTATCGTTTTTGTAGAAAATAGAGCCAGTTAAAAAATATACTATTTTTTATTTTATAAATCAATTAATAATATTAAATTAATTATTGAATTATTAATTCAACATTGATTATGTAATTTTTAGAAGAGTTAGTTACAATAAATAAGTTATATTAAACGAATAAATTCAATATGAAATTCAACATATTTTGTATTTTTCTACGTGTCTGAATATAGCAATTAGATACGTGATGCCTAACGTTAAAGCAGAGAAAGATTCCTAGTTGAATACTGAATTTCCTAACACCATTTTGATCTTATTGAAAAAATTGCAGACAATGTAACTTTTCCGTTAACATCCAATCAATATCATAGAACTAGTAAGTAAGGAATCCTTTGACGACGCTAACTTTTCGAGAGCCTACTTCAATAAGCCGAGACTAGTCCTTCCAGTAGCGTTACACAAGAGACTTTTATGATGCGAGAAAGGCTGATAGAAAGAAACATATTCTATTCGTTGAATAAAAAAAAGATGGTAGATACTAGATAGGTATCTAAGACAATAGGTCGAGAACTATTGACAGTAAATCAATTTTTTTTTTAGGTGTTTGCAACTGACGCTTGATTTTTCATTCATTTATTTTCCTATTTTTAGACGGCGATTGTGTTTTGTTTTTGGCAATACCTGACAGAAAATAAATTATGCAAAGGTTTTCGTGAAAGTTTTTCATTTGTCATGCCTACTAGATTTTTTTTTATCAAAATGATTAATGGTGTTGTAAATTGTGAAATTACTAGTAAATTATTCGTAAATTATTTACAACAAAAATCTAAATATATAAATTGCAAAGCTGCATAGCCAAAGTTGCCATTTAAAATGAAACTAGGCATTTAGTTCGGTAGAAAGTAACGAATATTACTTTCTATAACTATAGCTAAGCGTAAGCGGGAATGCTCTATGAGAGGTATTTTTATCATTTTTATTATTGTAAATTGTTTATTAAATATTTATGTGTGTACAAAAATTTATAAACTAGTAAATTGGTTTACTACTGTTTCAACAAAATGATAGAAAATCAATCAGTAATTTTACAATTATTTAGAAGTTTATGACTTGTTTTTTTTTTTCCTGATATAATAAATAAGGCTAACGCGATTGATGTTACATGTAATAAACTTCTAACGGCTATAGTTCCGTTAAAAAGCTTTTTAGGACATATGTTTATTTGAAGTTTTTTATTTAGATTACTTATAGGAATCATCCGGTGTAGTTTTTCCCCGACGTCATAAATCACCCTGTGTATGCAATGTTTCTAAAGAATTTTATATACAATTTGTTTTTTATATATGAATATGCATTTGTAACTCAGAAACCAGAGTATTCAGCTAAAATGTGTCTACAAAATTTCTGTACAAAATATCTAAACAATATTTAATCTATTATTTTACATTTACCTATCGCGTTCTATATAATTTTCAAGGTTTTGTAAATTTAAAATCAACTAATCTTATTTTGATAATATTAATTAACGAACTAATTTATTTTTTAAGAAAATTTCAATATCTTAGCAAATATTGATCGCATTTTGTTTTCATCAATGTTAAAATGTTGTTCGAAATGTAAATTTACTTAAATTTAAATTATCACGTAAAATCTTTTACATCTCTATTAAAATTCATGAAGTGTCGTTTACATACGAAAATAAATAACGTACAATATGCCATCAAGATTCAAGCTTATTTTTAAATCCCTTACAACTTTTAAAATTTAAATATATATGTTTTTATTTTTTGTGATATTTTTTTTAAGTATGTATATGAAATAAATGAAAAAGAAATTTATGTTTTTATAAATAATTAATTTCAAATAAAAGTAACAACAAGATATATAAAACATAAATAAGAATTTATTAAAATCTGATCTAAAGATGAAAAATTTATTATTTCTAAATGGTTATATATTGCACTTTTATGTGTTTTTAAAAGTAATTTTTGTCAAAAGTACTTTTGACGTTTACTTAAAATTACTTATTAAGCAATTTTAATTAGGTTATTTGAATTTTATAATATTATGTATAAGAAAATGTATCAAAAATATTAATACTATTCATATTTGATAAGAAGTACAAGTAAAAATTTGTTTTAAAGTAAAATATAAAAGCACTTTTTCAATAAACAAATGAGGTGCCATAATTTGTGCCATTTTTTGTATTATAAATTTTGTAAAATATTTAAATTGAAATATAATAATATAATGGCACAAGCAAATTGAATATTTTCGTTTATATATATATATATATATATATATATATATATATATATATATATATATATATATATATATACGTTATCCAATATTCCCTGCAGACGTAATCCATTATTAACAAAATTGATTTCTGAACATTATAGCTTCATTTTATATTAAAAAGCAATATCCAAAACTGGGAATCAGATATTAAATAACTTTTCAGTAATTTAAAATTGTACATCATCACATTCAATTAAAAAATCTGCTGTTGCCAACACAGAACCGACCATCATCGTATTAAATAAATTTATAGAATAGAAATATTTGTATAACAATAACTACTATTAGTCATCATAGTAATTAAAAACAAAACTGTCTTGACACGTCATTTATTTACAGAATTATCATAAAAATATGAAAAATTATTTAGCGTATCGAAAAATGTTCCAAATAAAAGTTGTTAGCTTATATCTTGTTTAGAAACATTTGTTAAATAAATTTTTCGAAATATGCTTTGGCTGTTGCGAAATATTCGTAAACCCAAGATAAAATTGATACTTTCAATTGGCAGTTTTTTACTAAAAGTTGATCAAATTGAGATATTTAGCTCCTCTGACGCGTAAATAAGAAATTTTATACGTGTCCACAGATCGACAGACAGACGGACGGACCTCACACTAAAAACAGTTGATTTTTCTCGATATATCAAATTTGGTATGCTTACAATACCTTTCCTATCATATGTGATATTACGGTTTGTAAAAAAAAAAACAAAATAAAAACAGAACAATATTGCATTAATGCGAACATTTCCTATGACAAATACAAAAAAAATTAATTGCAATGCTGTATTACAAATGTAAATAATGCAGTAAACAGGCAAAAAATATGCTGAACATTGTTTCATTTCATTTGTTTTATGAAAATGCATTCGCAGTGTTCGTGTATGTGTGTGTTGTGTTCGATGTTCATTTGTTTGAGTAAATATTTTTCTATTTGCATATCATAGGAGGCTTTGTATGGTGGTGCCTTATTAGTTACGTCAAAATTTCTCATTAATTTATTATTAAGTGATACACGTTTTTGTGCTACAGAAAATTTCCTTGTCAATCTGTAGTTTTGTGTAATAAATTTTAATGGAATATTTTATAGAGAAAATTGGATAATACATATTTTTAAATATCTTTAATAAATGCATATAATTAATACGTATAATTAATTAGCACGTTTGAAGAAAAGTATTATAAATGTATAAGATTAGAAAATGATCTATTGCGGCGAAATTTAAATAAAAATAAAAATTGACCACATATTTTTAACCAACTTCTCTACATATTTAAGTTAATTTTCTTTTTTTTTTTTTAGATTCGCCAGTGATCTATGACAAGTGCTTAAGTGTTTATGAACTTCGGATCAAAGGTAAGATTTTTTTAAACTTTATTTTACTACTGAAGATGGAAACTTAGCTTCCGAAATATGTATTTAGCTTTATTTTAATTTATAGTGTGGTTTTGGGATTTTTTTACAATGTTATTTTTATTATATGTAAATGTAGATGATATGGTCAGTTCTGGTTTAACCCGAAGTCTATTCTAACTTTCTAAAAATCTATCAACTTTCAACATAGGACATGTTGAATAAACTAACATGAATAAAAACAATTTAGATTCTAGCAAATTAAATACTGTTTGATTAATGTTATTTTGTATATTGAAAAACGTGTTTTGTTCAATAATCCCATTTAATTGGAAAAAAATTCAATTAGATGTTGTTTTATAATGCAAGAGTAATCCATGAAAATATATATGTGTGTGTAAAGTGATGAGGTTTCCTATAGAGAAAAAAATTTTAATATGAGTTTTAGGAGAAAAACTTATTATTTATATAAAAATTTGCTTCTATCAAAACCCCTAATAGTCAAAGAAAAATCCAGTAATCACTTAAGATAAGATCAAAAACTTGATATTATGTCGAGTTGTTGATTTTAAATATGACTAAGTCCGAATGTTACATCAGTATCGTGTAAAAAATGTTAATAATATTTGTCATACAAGAGACTTATTTTTAATTATTATTATTATTATTAATTTGCCAAAATATAATTATTATTATTATTAACAGGTAATCCATGGATAACACGATACTGATGTAACATTTGGACTTACATTAGTCATATTTAAAATCAACAACTCGACATAATATCAAGTTTTTGATCTTATCTTAAGTGATTACTGGATTTTTCTTTGACTATAAGGAGTTTTGATAGAAGCAAATTTTTTTATAAAGAATAAGTTTTTCTCATAAAACTCATATTAAAATTTTTTTCCCAATAGGAACCCTCATCACTTTGCACACTGTATATATATAATTTGTTTTAAATTTTCAGCAAAATTAATAAAATTTTATTTAGGTTATATATAATTGAAAAATATATTATATATGTATTTAAATTTATTAATTAATTTTTCAATTTACCATTTTTAAATGTATGTTTGTAAATTACTCACACCTTTTTTTTTTATCGTCCATCATATGTTACTATCATTACTTTAATTAAACAGAATTTTATCTTAAAACAGTTTTTATTTTAATACAATGAGTTTTGAAAAATATTTTGAAAACATGTTCATTCAGAATTAATAATCTGTCAAATTTAGTAAAAAGGAAAAAAAAACAGAATACAATTTGTGCAAAACCAGATTTTAATCTGAAAGCATTGCGAAAAAAATCCGCAGGATTAACTTTTCATTCTTGCAGGAACAACTTTTAATATCTCAAGCAAAAATATATTTTTTCAATTTTTCCGGGTTTTTAAGCCACGTATTGTATTTTCTGGCACACAGATTTTTATTTTTCTAAATATCCCGCGTGTGCCTGACCTAAATTTTTTCACCACTACTATTGTATATTTGTACATTATTTTTTTTTTGTTCATTTCACTTCGAATCATTTTCGTCCATTTATTTCAATTCCTCTTCTCGTTTCGCTAATCCAGCTCCCGTCTACGAAGTTATCGAAAGATTTACCGAACAAACTGTGTGCGAATGTTGGCCATGGCTTTCGGTTGAGCTTGTACCAAAGTTTTAACCGATTTAAATATTATATTATAATTGGATTATAATATATTAGAGAAAGTTCTTGAATCGTATAAGGTTTCGATTTAATTTTCCGAAAGTTTCAAATTTAATGAGAGTTAATTTAGTTAAAATTGTAACTTGATCACTAGTAGTGAAAGCATGAAATTTATTATATAGCTCGGTGATTTGATAGAAAAATGATACATTCACTGTAAAAAGTTTATGTATCATGTTACATGTTTTGTGAATGTAATTTTTTATAAACAAGATTAGAAGTATATGGGTAAACCCATATATAGACCACTTTGACATTTTTCGGAAAGTTGGCAACACTGTATTTTAATAATATTATAATTTATGTGCCACAATAAATTTTTTAAAAAATTTGTGATTTTTTTTCTCGATAAGTTGGCAACATTGTATTTTGTTAAAATTGCATAATTTATTTAGCCATTAGGAAAATCTTTTAGGAAAATTTGATTAAAATCGGTTAAATAATAAATTTTTAAAAATTTTAGTAAATTTTTTTCTCGGAAAGTTGGCAACATTGTATTTTGTTAAAATTATACAAATTATATGATTACTAGGAGAATCTTTTATAAAAATTTGATTAAAATCGGTTGAATAAAGTGGTCATAATAAATTTTTAAAAACTTTAGTAATTTTTTTCTCGGAAAGTTGGCAACACTGGATATTAATAAAATTATATAATTAATGGGAGCATTAGGGATATCTTTTCTGAAAATTTGATCAAAATCGGATAAGTAATGTAGCCAATATGAATTTTTTAAAACTTTAGTAATTTTTTTCTCGGAAAGTTGACATTACTGGAAAAGATCCAGTAAAATTTGGCTTCCTTTAATTAATAATTTAAAAATTTTATAATTTAGTTACTTGTATTTTGTTATTTAGTAACTTATTTCTATGTTCTGTTTATTTATTATATATGACATTTGTATAATTTTTCCTGATGATGATATATGTAAAGTATATCAAATGTCGATTTTTAATTAATATTTATATACAAACTTAATCCTAAAGCCTTATTATTTTAATATAATGAGTTCTGAAAGATTTTATACAATGTTAGATAACTAAAGCTTTCAGATGATTACTTGTAAAATGTTAGCAATATATTTAATTGTATTTTTACAATTCTAGCAAGAAACCTTTTTCAAGTAATTACCTTACTAAAATAAAAAAAGAAGTAATCGAACACCACGCTTAAAAAGGTACTATAAATAAAAAACTAAACTTTAACGAAAGTAAGGTAAAAACAATTGAGCGCGAGCAATCGCTAAAATTCCAACCTCAAAGTTGTTAAGCTCGTTAAAAGCATCAACAAAACAGTTAAAGATCGCGAACTATGTTTGGCGAAAGCTGACTAGAGATGGCCGAAGTATTGTTTCACAGTATTACACAGGTTTTTTTGTTTGTTTTTGAACTTTTGCGGTAGAGGATTAACAACATTTACACTCACATAGCTTACCCCTGTACGACCCAATAAAAGCGCGTCCATTTCGCTCTCGGGCGTCGGTTGAGCGCCGCTTATCGTTGCTATGGGAACGGGTTTAGCGCTATCCATTGTTATATCCGTACCAGATACACTCATCTATTAGTATTGTTAGTTTTGTTACTTTAAATCGGAGTTTTATCAAATTATTTAATACGACTAACAAATATTTTTACTTGGGTAATTGGTTTCGTTGATGTTTGTTATTGTTTAAAATCTATATTATTTCTTTTGAATATCTTTTTTTAGATTTAGTGAAAGTAATACTTTAAAACTGTGCAACAATTTATGTAAATCTACTAATTTTATATTGTAATTTACTTTCAAATTTAAACAAATTCTCGGCTTTGTTTTCGATAAAATATTTTACTTGTTGGCACTAAGGTTTTGATTTTTAAATATTTTAATGTTTATATTAAAATAAATTTATAGTTTCGCTTTTAAATTATGTAAATATGTAGTACGGTATGTAAAATTTAAGAAAATATAATTGATAAATTACAAATTTCTGTGTATAAAGAAGTGTAATTGAGATGTTTTAGGCCCAGTATTAAATGAGAAGTTGTCATTTATTTTTAGCCAATCACAAATGATTTTTACTTGTCTTAAGAATAAATTAATTGAAAATATGTTAGAATTGGCACAGTTGTCAAAAATATAGAAGTACGATAAAATATTTTATTTAGTACATTTATTTTTACAATAATATGTTTTTATATGTTTAACATCTATACAAGTTTAATGTATATTTAAAATCTGCAGTCACAAAATTGTTCCCAACAATTTCTCTAAAGATAGATCTACTTAATTTTTGTTCCTCTACAAAATATAACTTACTTTTGAAAATTGAGGATATGTTTTTTTTATGTAATAACAGATCTAAACTATTGACATTCTATAATATCATATTTTGAATTATCACAACTGTTCACTATTATATTTCACAAACTGACTGTCTAAGTTCTATAGTTATTTTTAATAATTTTGGCACTGCTTGTGTATGGTCTTAAAGATTTTAAACTATATTTCATATCAAAAATAACTAAATTTTTGTTTTATATTATTATCTAATCAGGGTACAGTGCACATATATATTTTTCTATGCGTGTGTAAATATTAAGTGGCCCCTCTAAAATACTTGACTGTTTTTATATGTGTGTGTGTGTTTTTCAAAAATTTTGAGCACAGATTACTAATTTAACACTGAATATGTTGTAACACATATGTTCGGAATTGGTCCCCGTAAGTCTAAATGTATATGTAGAAAAATATCTAACAAATAACAGGTAACAATATTTTGATTATAAATCTACAGGTATACAAGTATTATAACACATGTGGGTAAACATGAGTTGACAATATCACTGATTATACTATAACGAACGCGAAATTTTACTTCAACCCGGTACAGTTAATTATTTGTTTATTTTCGTTTTAAGGTTATGGTTTTTTTAAGGATGCGTTTAGCGCGGCAACCGTATTAGGTCACGTGATAGGTACATGGTTTTTGCGTGAGGGCACAGGACCGAACTGGGAGAGATTCGCGATCTCTTGTCTGGCTCGCGCGTCTAGAACGGTCGGTATACCGATGTTGAATGGTTGTTGAGTGCGCTGGTGGCGACTTCATGCGGACGACCGACTGAAGTACGCCCGCCAAATGCTACCCCCTTGCCCACCACCCTTACAGTACAGACGCTGGATACTTGACGAAGCATCTATCCCCTCCAAGCGAGAGTGGTGTGTCCCATTGAATCGAATATTCGAGTTGATATTCAGCCTGATTCTCTAACAAAGTTGCTAAGTTTTAGCAACGTTGCTAACAACTGTAACCAATAGGAACAAATATAACAGCTGTCATTTTGATTTTTTATTTAGTGTCAGCTAATATTATTGGCTAATGTTGTTAGCAACGTTGTTAAAACTTAGCAACTTCGTTAGAGAATTAGGGTGAATGTTTGTTTATTGGCCAGTTTTCATTCATATTTGTGCGTTTTATACTGTTATTACGTTTGAATATACACTATTGTTTTTGTTCGATTTTTATGCACGCTGAAAAAAGCTACAGTTAACGCCAAAATAGGACAATGTGACAACCATTGATAGAAATTCACAACCGTTATTTGATAATGCACATTAAAATAGCATATTATACAATAAAATAACTTAACTTAACCTAACCTGATGTGTATTTATTACATGTAGCGTTAATTTACATAAGCTGACGTGCAAATAGCCTATTTTCTGGCGTTCATTGTCATATTTAAATGTTTATTTATATATACCCCTTTTCGAAAAAAAAATATTTAAAAATTTATAAAGTTTATGATCCTAGTTACTTATTTGTTACCTAATAACTAGTTTCCATATCTGTTTATTTACTATAAATGTCATTTTTATCTGTTTTTCTTAAGAAAAAGCACATTAAGTTCGTCGAAACGTTGATTTTAATTTTTGAAAAAATTTATAAATTTTATGATCTAATTACTTATTTCGTGCCTAGTAACTAGTTTCCATATTCTGTTTATTTACTATAAATGTAATTTTTATCTTTTTTTTCTTAGTAAAAGGCACATTAAATTTATCGAAACGTTGATTTTAATTTTTGAAAAAAATTATATATTTCATGATCTAGTTACTTATTTGCTACCTAGTAACTTGTTTCAATGTTTTGTTTATTTACTATAAAAGTCATTTTTATCAAGACGCACGTTCAGTTCGTCGAAACGTTGATTTATTAATAAATTATTACAGAACTAAAACCTAAAGCCGTTTTATTCTAATAGTTAATATGATTATATTTTGAGTTGGAATTGAAGTAATGGTGTCAAAAATTAAGTCTAATTTATAATTGAATTTTATTTTTGATTTTTGGCGACTAGTTTCGGTCAAACGTTGGCCTGAAGACGGTATTTTACCGAAACTAGTCGCCAGAAATCAAAATAAAAATTCAATTATAAATTGGACTTAACCTTTGACACCATTACTTCAATAAAATAAAATCTCACTGGTGTAACATGGATACATACATCTCAAACTTAATATAATATTTATTGAAAATTCCTGCTGAAAATATTTCGCGGTCATGGCACGTTTCAACAAATTATTGATTTTCATGTATCACTAGCATCGCCCCAGCATCACTTTTCAACTATCTGTTGTGTTATTTTGTTAATTAAATAATATCACTAATTGCATTGGCGACACCCAGTCCATGGAGGACTTAATATAATATCCTGCAAACGGTTTATTTACAACTTAAGACACCGTACTCTCTATTCCTGCTTCATTTTTTTCTCTCCCCTATTGCCTTCCGAGTAGCTCTTAATGAAATTACGTTTATATACTTTTTTCGCGGAATGGGACACGCCTTTTTTATCTCCCCACTACACAGATAACGCCTACTTGTCGTGATTCTCCTTTGTTTCTCCACTGATGGTCAAATGTTTTGTTTATATATGTATTATACTGTGAGCCAGGTGTAATTGACTGAGGTTTACCTATATATCTATAACCTAACCTAACCTAATCTAACCTAACCTAACCTATATATCTATAGTATGTAGCTGACATCTGGAGTAAAGGGAATGAATTTCAAGTCGATTTTCACTTGTTTGTAGGTGAGCGATATTTAGGTTAGCAAATTAAGATGCGAATTACAGTGTAATGAATTCGGTGTAATACTGTAATTATAACGTTATAATTATATTTTACTTTAATTACTGTTAATTACGATAAAGATTGGATCGAGGATTTGTAATTTGAAATTTATTCGACGTAAATATTAGCCAAATATTTTAATTATTTACTGAAATTTATGTAATATTTTGTATTTTTGAATAAAATGAGCATCAACCATCGTTGTATTAAATAAATTTATGGAATAAAAAACTTTTGTACCAGTCTTCGTAACTAAAAACAAAACTGTCGACATAAATATCCCACTTATTTACAGAATTATACAGGGTGATTTATGACGTCGGGGAAAAACTACATCGGATGATTCCTATGAGTAATCTAAATAAAAAAACTTCAAATAAATATATGTCCGAAAATGCTTTCTAACGGAACTGTAGCCGTTAGAAGTTTATTACATCAATCGCGTTAGCTTTATTATATCAGGAAAAAAGTCATAACTTCTGAATAATTGTAAAATTACTGATTCATTTTCTAATTTTGTTTAAACACTAGTAAAATTTTTTTGCAAAATATACTTTTTCTAATTGCAAAAATTATATAATTTAAACAGCGTTGCCAACTTATATATGGGTTTACCCATATACCTCTAATCTCGTTAAAAATCAAGAACAATTACATCTTAATTTGAAAAAGTTTAAAAATCTGATTTTAAACTAATTTATTTTCTCATTTCAACTTAACTTAAATAAAAAACCTCATAAAATGTAATAAAAAGTTCTAAATTCAAACAATGACAGCTTATTTTTATATTTATTTTCATCAACCATTCCGGTTTTAGTCTCATTTGTCTAATTAAATACGAAAAGTAATTTGTAATTAAGTTAGGAAAAACTTTCCTTCAAATCTAGGGACATTTAATTGTCGTCCGAGATTTTGCATCAGAAGAATAACCTTTTTGACAAACCAACTAAAGCTTTTCGTGAATCGATTATTACCGTTTACCGTTTAAGTACTTGTTCCGGTATCTAGTCATCGTTGGAAAAAAGATTATCGCTAAAGCATTGTTGACGGGGATTATAGGTATTTTATTTTTACAAAGTGTCCCATTTTCTTTGCTTGTCTCAAAGAATTTTATATTAATTGAAATTGTCACACAATTCATTATTTGGAATACTTTATTATTTTATTTTTTTTATAAATAGATGTTACCACTTTGATTGTAAAGTTGTTATATGTTTTTAAATTCATTATATTCAATACAAAATTTATGTCAGATTAGAAGAAAACACTTATTTAAATAGAAATAATTTGTATTTGTCCAAATTTTATTATTATTTTTTGAGAATAAGTGCTACGGATTTATAACATTTATGTGTATTAAAATAAAACTGCTATAAGTTAAAGTTTTGTATTTATATTTATTTATAATCGACGTTTCGATGAACTCAACGTACGTTTTCATAAAAAAATACATTAAATAAATAGAACATAGAAACAAGTTATTGGGCAACAAAATAAGTTACTAGCTCACAAAATTTATAGATTTTTAATCAATTGAAACCAAATTTTATTTAACTCAGTCAAATCAAATATATAATATAAAAAATAAATCTAAAGGCATATTTTCAATATATCACAGCATTTAAAAACAAAAGAGAATAGCAAATGTCTGTATGTAGATTTGTATATTAAAGTTAGTTTTGTTCTAAAATTTTAAATGACGCTAGTTTATTTATAGTAAACAAAGAAAATGGAACACTTTGTATGACTGTATTTAACTGAGTCAATTTCCAATCTTTTTTTTTTCTACATTTCTTTCTTTTTTTCTGTGTTCGTAACGCATTATTCATTTTATTTTGTGCTCGATTTAATAGCTTCATGTTCTACGGTGCTGGATTTTGAGTAAATATTCGGACGTGATTGAGTCATCTAAACTGAATTGATTTTCAGCTTTTCAATCGGATTTTGAAAATTTAATGCTATTTCAAGCGTACGCTAAATTTGGAAGTTTCGAGTGTCTTCATATTATTCATGATTTTTCGAAAATTGTTTTGGTTGAATAGAAATTTATATCGTTGTAGAATTAAACATATGAATTAATTATTTTTGAAATACATAATATATTCTAAACAACGTGTTTGGTGTTTTTAAATTATTAAATATAAAAATAAATAAATAAAATATTTATAAAAAATATACAAAAATGAAACGGCCTTAGGTTTAAGTTCTGTATTAATATTTATTAATAATCGACGCTCCGATGAACTCAACATTTAGGCAGGCCATACACCAAAGAAACATGAAACATAAAATGTGAAACAAGTAACATGAAACATGTTTTACAAAATGCATTTTATGCGAGGTGGTAAGAGAAACAAATGCTGTAGAAACATGTTGCATAAAATAGAGCCTGTTCTATATTTTTGTTTCACGTTTCGCGTGTTTTCAGTCAGTGTTCATGAAAATTAATAAATTTCTTGATATTTAAAGACACGTAGCTTCTAAACCGAAAGTGTTATTAAAAACAATTCAAATAAAAGTTGTGAGAAATTTTCTTGTCTATAATTTTATTTCTATACAATTTTTTGATAAAATGCATATTTAAGTCCAAATTGCACTAAATATAGAAACATTTAAGTTTAACATTTTTATTTCTGTGCGCATTAAAATTAACAAATTTCTTGATATTTAAAAACGCGTAGCTTCTAAACCGGAAATTCTATTAAAAAGTGATGTAAATAAAAGTTGTAGGAAATTTTATTGTCTATAATCTTATTTCTATAAAATTTTTTGATAAAATGCATATTTAAGCCCAAATTGCACTAAATATAGAAACATTTAGGTTTAACATTTTTTTTTAATCACTGTTATCCAAACTACCGTCGGTGTTCGAGTTTATTGTGAATTGAAACCAATTTAATTTTTGTTTTTTCAATTTGTATATCATTGTACAAAAAGTTTCATATTTTGTGTTTCATATTTTCAATTTTGTTTTTCATATTTCATGTTTCACGTTTCTAGTTTCTCTGGTTTGTGGCTTAGCTTACAGTAAAGAAACTTAACAAAGATAACAAATGATAAACTATAAATTTTTAATTAATGGAAACCAAATTTTATTTAAATTAGTGTTTTCACAGTGATAAATATCGTCTTGTAGTCTCCCGATTCGATCTGATGATGAATATAAAATATTTGAAACCGGTTATCTATTAAAAGATTATTCTAAACATTGTAGTTTTTGACTTTTATTATAATATCAAAATATATTCTATATAATATCAATTATGATTAAACATTTTCCATTATACTCATTTATATTCAACATACTAAGTTGTCTCTATCTCTATAGAGATACATTAACGCTATAATGTTAAATTTTAATTAACTTTACGTCATGTTTGAATATTACAGATGTGCTTTCTCTTAATATAAAACAAACATGCACTTATCGTCCCAGTTTCGACTATAATATAAAACTAAAACTGCTCATATTATTTGAAAATAAGTGCAGTTAAAAAGAAAAGCTGTGCGCAAAAGCTTGACGTCGTCGGGACGCCAGTCTTCGTAATTTTCGCTTACTTAGACGTAGAAGAAGCACGAAATTTATTATTGTACTTTACGTGTTTAAAATAATTACGTCTCTGCTGAAAATTTAATTCGAAGTTCAACTACGACGAAAATTTATTACCTGCTGATAAATATCTTAAGATAGCGTTTTTTGCTTTAATTTTTAAAACACTTGGTGCTTGACATTTTTAGGAAAAGTACTTCATAATGGAAATGATTTAAGATGAATATATATATATACAGACTGGTCCAGAATTATGTACGGTAATTGCTAGAGCTGATAGTACGTTCAAAAATAAGGATACCTTTTTATATACACTTTTTTACAAAATTCAATAATAAGGGAGATACAACCTTGTAAAGGGGTGAAATGAAAACCATTTTTCAACACTTAACACTTTAAAATCAAACTTAATGAAAACTTACAACTTTCAAAAGAATCATACAATACTAATATTAATTAGTCACCAAAATAATGTTTTACAGCAGATGTTCAAAATGTCCTCCATTTTGTTGTATACACAATCTAATTGTTTTATTTAGTGAAAACATTATTCCATTTAATGTTACTGCATTGTTTTGTAAGTTTGTAAATTCTTGCTTGATTTTGTCTCTTAACTCATTTAATGTACAATTAATTGGAGTGTCATACACGTTTGATTTCAAATAACTCCATACAGTAAAATCCATTGGATTCAGATCACAAGTTCGAGGAGGCCATTTAATTGGTGCATCTGCACCTCAACCAATCCATTTATTAGGGAAGTGGTCAAGCAACCATCTTCTACAAATTTTAGTGTTGAAAAATGGTTTTTATTTCACCCCTTTACAGGGTTGTATCTCTCTTATTATTGAGTTTTGGAAAAAAGTGTATATAAAAAGGTACCCTTATTTTTAAATGTACTATCAGCTCTAGCAATTACGGTATTCTGAACCACCTTGTATATATATAAATAAAAAAATGAATTAAGTTAATATGATTATTAAATTTTCTTCTTACTTAATGTACTGTAATGAAACCAGCTATCAGTAGGTATGACGCAAAATAAGTATTTCTATAAACTTTACATTTTACGGTAACATAAATAAAACTTCAAGATAAATTTGTCCTGCTAATAATAAATGAATTTCACAAAATTTGTAAAATGTCACGTGCAATATTTACCCAACAAATCGTCACCAAAAAAAAGGTTAAAAATTCCTGACATATTTCATTCATTAAACCACGCATACACACACCGACAAAAAAAAAGCTTATCTTTATATCCTTCTGACATTAACACCAGCAGTTTTGTGTGAAATAAAATACTGTGTTGCTGTTATGTGTATATTTATTTTTTTTTTATTCTGATAAAATGTTTTTTTAAAACTCAAAGCAACCGTGACGCGAAACAACTAAACGCTGGCAGAATGCCTCTACGGCAAACGGTAAATCATTTTACAAAAATATGTGAAAATGGAAGTGACCTTACTGTTTACTTTTGTGTTTTTATCGGATAAAAAATGCTGGTTTTTATTATCAAGCTTTCACGGAAACAAACTGTTCAGCAAATTCAATTTTATACTTTATGTTACTTTTAAACACTTTGGGTACATAGTACAGGAGTGTTTTATTTAAATATACTCATATTTTGTTCGTTAATTTGTTACACTGTAAAAAAATATATCTTAAATTTATGTAATTTTATACCATCTGTCATTGTATGAAATAAATTTATGGTATACTGCAGGCATGGTACTTAAATACGAAACTGTCTTGATATAAATATACCACATATTTACAAAATTATATATATATATATATATATATATATATATATATATATATATATATATATATATATATATATATACAATTAAAATATGAAAGTTATAAAAAAATTATTTAGCCATATCGAAAAATGTTCCAAATAAAAGTCGTTAGTTAGCAACTTTTGTTAAATATATCTCTGTTGCGAAATATTCGTAAAATAATATAAAACAATTCCGATTGACAGATCTTTACTAATAGTTGAACAAATTGTGATATTCACATATGAAACTTAAATATGAAATTTTACAATAATTTGTTCAGCTACTACCCGTGTCTACAGACCGACCGACAGACAGATATTACGCTAAAACAATTGATTCGTATTACTAAAAGCCTAATTCATTCTTATCTGTAAAAATCTCGATATGTCAAATATGGTATGATTACAATACTCCTTCCTTACTGTCGGTAATAATTAAAATAATAATAATTAATTTCATTAATATATTTTTGTTTTAAAAATAAAATAGAAATGTTTAATACTTGTATAATTGAATTTATTTTTTTTTTAATAAAAAAGTTTATATTCTGTAAAGTATTATAAGCAAATGTTTTGAACATTTTATTGTACAAATTTATTTGTTTGTCACTAGACAACCTGCGTGCTAATTACCAACGTTAATTAATAATTAAAAAAGATAATGATCTATGAAACAATTTTACGTCCCACAACAGCAGTAGCAACCGACAGAGCTGGGTAAGCTACTCAATAAATATAGCTTAGCTACAAACTATTCTTTAAAATTTTTTAAAGCTACAGCTACTTTTTTCAAAACCAGCTTTAAACTACAGCTGTCAAATCTTAGCCTACTTTGTAACATACTCTTTAAGCTTTAAGCTTTTAATATAACTTTTAGAGCTACTGTATATTGTCTCTTTTTATTTTGTAACAGGACTGTACTACCTACTATTCAAAAAATTCATTGCCAAAAATATGAAATAAACATAAAAATTAGTATCGCAGCAAAAAAAAATTTATAATCTTATATTGGAACGTAGTAAAATATCATTTAGAAATCATTATATAAAATAAAACTGCTTTAGGTTTAAAAGTTCTGTATTCATATTTATATTAATACAGAACTTAAAGGCAACACATGTTGCGGTAGAAATCTTTATTTGAAATCAACAGAGACAGAGAGAAAAAAACAGACTATAAAAAAGTAATATATCCAGTTCATATAAAGTCCGTAGAGTATATTTTCAGACTGTTTTCATTTACAGCTGAGTAAATTTCAGTTTCAGCGCTGACTGAAGCGACGTCGCGTAATGAAACTGGCGAAATGCCTTCCAGCTGAAATTCATGACCGTAGCGGCGCCATCGTGGCAAGTCCTGAAACTAGTGATTTATGTTTGGTAGACGATCTGGCCGACAGAGTGTGCTACGTGTCTTTAGACAATAAAACAAAAATTTCAGTTGTAAGTTGCAATTTAATATTAAGAATTAAATTTTTATAATTATTGATTTTAGTGGTACCATAAAAGTTTGTGTTTCTACAATTAAAAATACATTTGGGAAATACGTATAAATACTTCGTTAATTAAATGTAATTTCATTAAACAAATTATGTTTAGTTCCTAAGAGAATTAGCCTCTGTATAATTATGCTAATATTTAAAACTGTAATATCTACACTGTAATGAAAAATTTACAATGAATCTACAACAAATGGTCTTTTTACAAACAACTTTTTTTCAATAAAATAAAAGACAGACAATAATATTAAAAAAAAACTATATACGTATTTCAAAAGCTAAGCTTTCATTATAAAGATAAAGCTAACGTCTTAATCAGTGATCACTGATTAGAACTTATAGTTAGTTGAAGATCTTTAAATTTAAATTTGTTGATCAGAATTGCCAGCATTTATTCCCAAATGTTTTTGTAATTATCTTCATATAATTAATATTAACCTATATATCCTCCTTAATTACACTAATGCATTAAACATTAAACAGAACATATAGCTCAGTTAACGATATCATGAAAATACGAAACAACAATCTTGTAAATGTACCAACCAACATCACGATCTCGCTATACACGCATTAACATATATATATATATATATATATATATATATATATATATATATATATATATATATATATATATACTTACGCAACGACGTAAACTTGACAATAGGGCATCCAAATTAATTTGCTAATTTAATTTCAAAACAATGCCACACTCTTCTCAAACTAATCAAACTTATCACAAAGTTAATTAGCATCTTAAACAATTCTACCTTTTGTAACCTCTCACTCTCTCTCTCTCTCTCTCTCCCTCCCTCCCTCCCTCCCTCCCACCCTCCCTCCCACCCTCCTAGCAGAATGGTACATATCTATAAAAATCGCGATACGTCAAATTTGGTATAATTACAATACCTTCTGTGGACATTAATTTCTATAACTTTCTTATCTCTTCTATGAAATGAATATTTACAAAACAAAAACTCATGACGTCATATATATATATATATATATATATATATATATATATATATATATATATATGAAAAGAAAATTTATTTATAACGGGATACGGTAATTGATTGAGTAGGTTATTAAAATGCAAGCATTTAAATATTTATCAATTTATTGCAGGTCCAATATTTCGCCACAATTTGTGGCTTTTTCAGGGAAGCAAAATATGATGAAAGACTTAATTGCTATTGTTAATAAATTAATGTTTAAAAATGGTGGAATTTTTTTGTTAACATCCTAATTCCAATGTAAAAATAACATAAAACGAACAAATTAAAAATACACAAATAATTTACAGCAAATTTAACACAAAGTTAACACTTAAACTAGTCAATTAATAAAATAATAAATAATATAAATATTAAAAACAATGTAGTTATAAATTAAAAACAAATGTAAAATAACTTTTTATCCAAGACAAAGAAAACTGAGTCTGACTCAGTGTATATTAATTATTTTACTTAAAATTACAAAATTATATTATATTTAGAGGAAATGTATGTAAACCATCTTTTTGCTGAAATAATATGTAATTTTTTTACTACGGTTTTTATGTAGAATGGTTTTTACACTGTAATAACTTGTTCTTGTATTGTAAATGTCTTTCGTATAATTTGTCGTTGAGTACGAACTACAACCTAAAGCCGTTTTATTTTATCAAATTATTTTCCTCATACAATCATTTTTATCAAAAAAAAAACTTGCTAAATTAAATAACTTCGAAAAGCCAATTAGATATTAAAAAAAAAAACCAATTTGGCAAAAACAAACATCAAATCATTTTAAGTCTCGCGAAAACTTTAATATAAAAAACGACTAGGTTGTTCCCTCAGTTGCCGAGGCCTGAATTATATTAACTATGTTGACATAACGCGTCGCGGTTAAAACGAAAATCAAACGACCAACTAAAGTAACTCGTGCCCGAACGAGATGATGCAAGGCTTACGAGATGTTGATGAAAAGAAATGAGAAACTAGCACTGATCCTAAAACCGTTTTACTAGACACGATTTTGGTGTTTTTCTTCCTCGACACTAAAACTCCCATCCCCCCCCGTTTTCGGCGCTACTGACTGCTATCGTTTCAATACGTGCACAACCACACGTGATTGGGAATACAACGATCAACAGTGCATTTTAAAAAGTTTTTCTACCAGGATGTGTTTAACGAAAATATAGTTCTAAATAAAGTTTTGTGGTGTTACCTTCGAATTTATAACAAATACTAAAAAATTTAAACGATATATTTCACATATTTTATTTAAAAAAATTAAGATTAGAAGCATATGGATACACCCATATACGGGCTTTTCTGTATTTTTTTAGGGGGCGATAGTACATTTCAAAAGGAGGCGCTAAAGCTTAAAACGCCTTTGTAAAAGTCGTGTAATAAGCGAGATGATAATACCAATAATGCTAATATTTGCAAGAAAAAACTTACTATGATTTTTAATAATTAATTAAGGCTACATTATTTATCATAATTAATTTGTTGCCAACCTTTTCAAGTAAAAATTACTAAAAAATTTAATAACTAATTAAGGCTACATTATTTAATCAAAATTAATCAAATTTTTACAAAATATTTGTTCAGTATTTACAAAAATTATATAATTTTATTGTTGTATAGCATTGCCAACTGATGATGTCAAAGTGGTCTATATATACAGGGTGTTCGTTTGCCAGGTTGATATAGGGCAATAACATGGAATACCGATAATATGCAGAATATTTCTTTCTGAAGTAAAATTCGGAGAAATACTTAGAATACTTTTCGATAGGGAATAAAAAGTTATATAATTTGGTTTTAGTTTTTTTTAAATGTTTTTTAGAATTTTCAATAATTTTTCCTGCTAAAGCAATATAAGTTAGGGAGAAAAAGTTACTTAGCTATTATGTAGCTATTTTTTTTATTTTATTGAATTTTTTCTGATTTTTTTGAGCAAATTCAATAAAATAGAGAAAAAAATTAGCTACATAATAGCTAAGTACTAAGATACTCTAATATATATTGAGCAATAACAAATTAATCTGGATGGTTTAGACATATTAACCTTTTATATTAATTTTAAATACATCCATTAAGTAAATAAATAAAACTAGGTTCTGTTGAGAAGCGTAAAAGAAAAACACTTCTTTTCGTTTAGCAAGAAGGAAACGTTTTAACTTTAATTTAGCTCGCAATGCTCTCGCCTCGTCACTCGTATTTTCTCGAACGACACCTCCAGATGTGGCTAGTTTTCGTCTCATCTCGGGCCACGGTCGTTCTTTTCAATGCTTGTACGAGCGTCAAACGGGCCTAATTGTGTTAGAAACGGAACCGAACATACAAACTCAAAGAACGGCGCTAAGAAAAACTGACAAGACTCTCGCACAAATTTAATTTCGTACTAAATAAAGAATAATGGCAGAAGCATTCCTACATTTTCAATTTATTTATCTACTAGTGTCCCACTTCATTAGCTGCCTTTTTATTTATTTAATCATTTCTAATAATTATTTTATCGATGAAATTATATTTATTAGATGCATTACTTATACATTACTTTTCTAGCAGATAGCATATTCAAATATTTGTATTTCGGGATAGTTAATATAAAAATTCGGTCATCTTAGTTTTAACTCAAAATTCAAAGAGTTTGTGCCACATTCTATTAGGTACATAAAATTTTTGTATGTATTTATTTGTGAAATAAAATTAATAGAATTTTCGTAATTACTAAACTAAGTTTGTTAAAGAATACTTTCCGAAGTGCATGAAGTAAAAATGAAACTTTAAATTTATATCGATGTTTAACTTACGTGGAAGAAGTTTGAAGTTATTTGATATATTACAGCCAAATACAATCTTCTAATCCTGGGCGATTGTCTAACTTGAAATGTCTCAATAAATTTTGCTACAACGCGAAATGTATATATCAGCAAATAGCATTAAATAAACTTTAGATTCGCAAAGTTTTGTAAACACGTAGTTGTAATTTTGGAATTATTATTTTTAATTTGAAAACTAATGTAGTTTGTTTTGAAATATTATTAAATATAAATCTTATACAGATTTGTTTTAATATTTGAATTTATATTATACAAATGTTAACTTAACTCAGTAAAAAATCTTTCGGAACTCATATTAAAATAAAACGGCTTTAGGTTCAACTCAACGTATTTCTTCATCAGGAAGAAAACGTACGTTGAGCTCGTCGATTTAGTTATGACTTACTGGGTTCCGACAAAAATTGTCTTCGATTTTTAATTATTGTAAATTGTTTATTAAATATTTATTTATGTGTGTACAAAAATTTATAAACTAGTAAATTGGTTTACTAGTGTTTCAACAAAATGTTAAAAAATCAATCAGTAATTTTACAATTATTATTCAGAAGTTTATGACTTGTTTTTCTTTTCCTGATATAATAAATAAAGCTAACGCGATTGATGTTACATGTAATAAACTTCTAACGGCTACAGTTCCGTTAGAAAGCATTTTCGGATATATGCTTATTTGTAGTTTTTTATTTAGATTACTCATAGAAATCATTCGGTGTAGTTTTTCCCCGACGTCATAAATCACCCTGTATATAAAAATAATCAATTCTACTGTTTACTAATACTAAAATGGAATCAAAACTACCAAAACTATTTACCACAATGCCTCATTTGGTATTTATTTATGATATGAATATTTTAAGTGATTACATTAATATGTAACAAATAATAATTGAAAGTCATGACGCATTAATTGGTATAATAATATAAATATTAATTAATAAAATATGTAAATATATTAGCAAAACAAAATTTAATAATAGCAAAATTTCAATATATTTGAATAATATTATCGTATATGTTCTCGAGCTATTTATTATTAATTATTTTAAAAAAATAAATTACTGCGCAAAATATATTTTTATTAAATTAAACTGTCAAGTTTTATTTATTATTCTAACATAGTACAAATTCTTTCAGAACTCATATTACAAATAAGTAACTAGATTATAAAAATTTTATAAATTTTTAATTAATGGAAGATACTGTAATAAATACAAGACCCATATATATTAAGAGCAGATTGATAAGAGAAGCAATAGAAATTTATAAAGAAATAGATAACATCAATCACTGTGAAGGCATTGATTTAAATAAAATTTGGTTTTCTTTAATTAAAAATTTATAAATTACTTATTTTGTTACCTAGTAACTTGTTTCTGTATTCTGTTTATTTACTATAAATGTTATTGGTATCTTTTTTCTCGATGAAGATGTACGTTGAGTACGCACTTCGTATTAATACAGAAGTACATCCTAAAACAATTTTATTTTATATAATAAATTCTGAAAGATTTTTTGACTATGTTAAATATTAAAATAAAAAAAGGTTTAGGATTAAGTTCTGCATAATTTTTTTTTAAATATGAACGTTTCTATATACTTTATGTATATACCTTCATCAGGTAAAATAATACAAATGACATAAATAATTAACAAGCAAAACATAGAAACAAATTACTAGGTGACAAAGTAAATAGATTAAAAAATTGTATAAATTATTTAAAAAAAGAATAATAATAATCTTATACATTTCTATTGTATTTCTTATCAATCTACTGTTAAAAGATCAATTAGTGTGACTAGTAAGTGATTTAAATAAAATTTGGCTTCCTTTAATTAAAAATTTATAAATTTTATAATCTAGTTACTTATTTTATTACCTAGTAACTTGCTTTTATGTTCTGTTTATTTACTGTAAATATCAATTGTATCATTTTTCCTGATGATGATGTATATTGAGTACGTGAAGTGCGTCAAGTATTAATACAGAACTACATCCAAAAACTGTTTCATTTTATATAAGAAATTCTGAAAGATTTTTTTTACTACGTTAAATATATTACGAATTTGCGAAATTAATCATTGAGAACAAAATAATTACATACATGTATAATCAATTATGGACTAGACATCAACACTGTATGTACCTAATCGTTAGATATGACAACACTGTTTCCACCTCTACTACATCTACTTTAGGCAGGTGTTGTCACATGATACGACACGTGTCCCGTAACTTCCTAGCGTGCTATATATATATATATATATATATATATATATATATATATATATATATTTAGCTCGTTAAACGATCAAGCGCCATAAATTACCCACCGATTTGGCAACATCGCATATTGGAAAGTTCAGTTACATGTGCTTCAATTCCTTATCACACCATTAACCTCACAAGTTGGGTTCGAAGAGATGATATGACAACCTAGCTAGATTATTTGCGTTTTCTTCTTCTTATCTAGTTCTAGACGGGGCGATATAGCTTACCCGATGTTACAATTTGATGTCTGGTAAAACGGAGATTTGAAGATTCTTTAAGTTGATTACATCTGTAATCTGTGTTCGATTGAGTTTTAAAAAAGAGATTTTTAGGTATTTATAAAAAAATTTCTGCTGTATGCAGTTTATTTTATTGATATTTTTAGGTTAACTGATAAGATGTACTTTCTGGAAACTAACAAATATTTATACAGTGTCTAAAAGTTTGTATCATATAGCAAGAAATAACGTTTTTTTTTTTAAAATGTTTCATTATGTTTCCGAAATCATTTAACAGTATTTAAAAAATCTACATACATACATACATAAACAATCACGCCCTGTACCCAAAAGGGTGTGGCACAAACTCTTTTCATCATCCCGAAATCAGTCGCCTCCAAACATTCCTATCCAAGCAAGCAACTTTCGCTTCATGCACATTCATAATTCCCCTCATACATGTTCTTTTATTCCTACTACTTGGAAACTTTCGTTTAAAATATGTAAAACATTTTATTGGTGATATAGTAAATTTAAAATTTTAGTAACAAGTTACCAAAAAAAAAACAAAATAAAATAATGGAAATAATTTAGTAAAATAGAGAAAAAAATTGGTTACTTACATAATGTTTAAAAAACTTTTTTCTCTAACTCATTCGGGTTTGGCAGGGAAAATTATTGAAAATTCTAAAAAACATTTTAGAATTTTCAATAATTTTTCCTGCCAAACCAGAATGAGTTAGAGAAAAAAGTTTTTTAACTATTATGTAACCAATTTTTTCCTCTATTTTACTAAATTATTTCCATTATTTTGCAGCCGTTGCCTAATTTTTTATCTTTCATTTAATTTTTATTTGAAAATGATATCTTTAATACTAGAGAAATTTTAATGCTAGGCTCTGAAACATTATTTCACTAAAAAATTGCATTGTAATAGTGCGATCCAGGCGGACAATGTTAAAACTACGTCTTAGGATCGCCCATGTACATTCTCAAACAGAGTTTTATGTAAAAACGCTAGATGTAATTGTATGTCATATTTATAAAATATTTTTGTACTAGCTTGTACAAATACATCACAAATTCAACTCTACTGTCTGCGAAATTTTGGTATAACCGTGAAATAGTTTTACTGTTATGTTTTCAATCTTAGATTTTTTTATAGCTACCTATATTTTCAACAGATTCGATTAAAAATCATGGCAGAAGGGAATATTGCCGTAATATAGATATAAAATATATTACAAAAAGGGTTAGCTTGAACATGTAATAACTATAGATTCTATCTTGTCGACTACCAATTTACATTGATTTCAAATAAATTATTGTAAAGTGAAATCGATATTTGATAGTGTGCTGCTGCACATTTGATATTGCGAGTATTAGTTTACTCTTCAATTACACATTGAGTAAAATATATTGAAACAAAGGTAAATAGAACATAACTGTTTAGTTGACAATTAGTTGGTAAATACTTATTTATCAATTTCATAAATTTAGAATAGGTGCTAAATGTTTGGTTTATTAAATAAATATCAATATCTTTCCCACCTCTTATGTTTATGAAAAAAGTGCTTTTATTTTATGCTTTAAAATAAATTTTTATTTCTACTTATCAAATATGAATAGGATTTCTATTTTTGATATACAGGGTGTTAGGTAAACATGCGGCAAAAATTTAAGGGATTATTCCTTGGCCTATTCTAAGAATATTTTGTCCTATTATGATTTTTGAAAAATCTCTTTGTTTCGAAGATACAGGGTGAACAAAATTTGCGAGAGTAACAACATTTTATTATCAAAAAGTACTTGTAAAGTTGCTCAATCTACAATAAATGTTCAAAATTACTTCTTCCAGCTCGGATACAAGCATTCAATTTTCTTTCAAACACACCAGGGTAGTTTCTAATTGAGTTACACCCAGCAATTATCCGATTTTGCAAGTCGTCTAATTTTTTGTACTTGATAAACTCAGTGGGTTTTTCAAAAATCAACACAAAATGCGCTTCTTCAACTCTCCGGTTATTATATACAAATTTTCCTATTCCGTAAATTTATTTAATTCATACGATGATACATTTTGTATAACATTCATATATTTTCAAATATATATATATATATATATATATATATATATATATATATATAACGTAACATTTTTTTGGTAATACCTTTAACCGGTAATCTATAAAATCTTCCAAACATACTTATCCATCCACGAAAGTATTCTCTTCTATCTGCGAGTGTAAATATTATTACATTTTTCAAAAGAGGCAGAAAGCAACCAGACAAAATATATATATATGTGCTCTATTGTGTGCGAAAAGTCTTTCTAGAGAGACATTTTCAGTTTGGTTGCGTGAAGAAACATGAAAATGCTCTGTGTTAGTTTTTTTTATATTTATGTGTTGGCAAGAACGAGATGACTTGAATTGACTCGACTCTGAGACTTTTGCAAAAAAAAAAACGCGACCTTTGGCACTAAGAATAAATAAAGCCGATCTAAATCTTACAGTGGTACAGACGCTTATTTCATGCCAATGCTCATAAAAGTAAATGTTCTTTAAGTCCCATTAAGATTGGTTAATGCGATCGGAAAATATAATGACTCTTTAAAGAAATATTTTAATTATTTCTTTTATTATTGATACAGATATTAAATATGGGTCTACGAACATTCTTCTACTATAGTTCGTCCAATCAATATACCACTTTTTTCCTTTTAATCAAAATGATAATAATATCAACCATTTTTTTTAAAAAAATTATCTACTATATTGTCTGTTTCAAACTAATAAACATAAAGCAAAAACAATCAATCAAAAAAATTTAGCCCCGAATGCGTTCAATATTTAACATCCCGAAATAACACTAAAACCCCAAAAAAAGGACAAAACAATAGGATCACAAATCTCAACGCCATTAAATAACTCCTTCTTTTATTATTATTGCCGGTGCCCTAAAAATATTCCCGTGGCACGCCCATGGCTATCACGTACACACTTAGCACCACTGACTCAACCCACATATGTTCAGTGCGATGGGTGTTTAGTATAGCGCTGCACGAACTCAAGCTGAAATACGAAAAAATTCAGCCTGAAATTTCAGCAATGAATACAAGAAGATATACACGAGGGGTCAGCTTAACCAATTGTTTTGCGATGTTGTAGGGGTTTGTATTTATTTACATAAATTTACAAGTATTTAAGAGTTTTTTTTCAGGAATTTTCATTGCTGAAAGAACAATCGTTTAAACAAGACGAAAGTTTGTCGGATACATAAATGACAAATTATATTTTAATACTTTTAACTGCAAGAAAAAGTGGTATAGTGTATAATGTCTGTAACATTTTCAAAAATATTATATATATATATATATATATATATATATATATATATATAAGTGAGAATTAATGGTTGTAATGAAACAATATCAGAGTATATCAAATATAAGCATGAAATAACTATTAAACTGAAAATGAAAAAACTCATATCACATTGTACTGAAAATAAAATGATTGAATTCTGTCACTAAGATCTGTTGTCAACTCGGTAGCTCAGTGGTAGAGTGTCCACCCGGCAAGTGGAGAGTCCCTGGTTCGATCCCAGGTCGAGGTGATATGAGTTTTTTCAATTTCAGTTTAATAGTTATTTCATGCTTATATTTGATATACTCTGATATATATATATATATATATATATATATATATATATATATATATATATATATATATATAGAAATCCATCGAATAGCTTCTAGATGACGAATCTGAACTTAGTACATGAAGGTGCATGTGTATACGTCGTTCGTTTGCATGTATGACAGTGTCAGTATGAATGCAGCTAAAGTAGCTTGTCTGAATAGGAATGTTTGCATAAAATTAATTTCGGAATAGTGGAAAGATTTTGTGCCACACACTTTTGGGTACATGGCGTGATTGTGTATGTAATAATAAAAAATTTTACGGAAAAATGCTTCTCTGAAATTTATTTTCTGAAGTGTAATTGAAACATTTCAACTTCTAAAATATACAAAAGCTGACAACTGTAAATCTTATCGTCTTATTAACCAGACACTGAAAAATGAACAAAATAATCTGACATCCCCAAAAAACACTGTGAATTCTTAATCTTATTACGACACTTAAGTGTAACAACTTTGTTAAACTTCTTGAAAACTTTCTATTGTAACAAACGTAAAGAAATCAACAGTTCAAATAATTCTTATTAACATGTTAGCACAAAGACGACGAAAATTAAAACATTTTCATCACCGACACTCAGCGCTGAACAAGTTAAACTATATCTACAAGCTATTCTTTAAAAATTTATAGAGCTAAAGCTACAGCTACTTTTTTTCAAAAGTAGCTTAAGCTACAGTTATAAGTTACATAAAAGTATGAAAATTGAACAAAACTTGAACGAAATTTGAACTAGAAACCTAATATGAATCTAGACGAAAAAAGTATAATGTAATTCAAGCTTTAAGCTATCGTCACTTTATCGTATCACTTAAAAAGCTAGACGCAACCGTTGTGCAATCTTGAGTAAAATTTCAACGCGATAAAAAAAAAAGAGTTATTGATGCAGAAATTATGCAAGAATTCCGAAAAATTTAAAGAGGCAAGCAGCCGCAAGCTAATATGTGTTGAATACATTCTGTAAAAGATGATATATATATATATATATATATATATATATATATATATATATATATATATATATATATATATATTGGGTGGCATGTAACTGAAGCTTCTCTTTTTATCATTTTTGAACGCCATGGAAAGATATATACCTTTTCCTTTTTCTTTACATATTTTTCATTGTCGTCTTTGTGCCTTTTATGTAATTTATACAGCACGACAGCTATTGTCGTTTTTCATCAATTTTTTATCTGCTTTCTGAACGCGAAGAATTGGAACCAACACCAAAATGGTTCGATGTTGTAATGTGATTTGTGATAATTGCAAATCGGAATTTGTTTTCTGGTTTTGGTTCACTGAATTGTTTGAAGTACACGACTTCTGAAATGATATGATTGATAAAAGAAAAAAAATGTTTAATAAGTATAAAAATATTTTCATACACAAAAAAGTGTTTATACAGGGTGGTGCAGAATTATGTACCGTAATTGCTAGAGCTGATAGTACGTTCAAAAATAAGGGTACCTATTTATATACACTTTTTTCCAAAACTCAATAATAAGGGAGATACAACCCTGTAAAAGGGTGAAATAAAAACTTTTTTTTTTTTATATAAACATATGTCCGAAAATGTTTTCTAACGGAACTGTAGCCGTTAGAAGTTTATTACAAGTAACATCAATCGCGTTAGCCTTATTTATTAAATCTGGAAAAAAAAACAATAATTAAGGTACTAATTTAAAGCATGAACGTCTGGGATTAAATTCAAAGTAAGTGATTCGGTGGCCGTCTGTCTGGAAAATCACAAAATCCATAAATAAAAATTATATCTGCATACTCATGTACTGTGAACTCATCTATAATTAATTTAATGTTGATGTCAGAGAAAATTATTGTGACAAATATTTTTTTCCTGATCTAATAAATAAGGCTAACGCGATTGATGTTACATATAATAAACTTCTAACAGCTACAGTGCCGTTAAAAAGCATTTTCGGACATATAGTTATTTGAAGTTTTTTATTTAGATTACTCATAGGAATCTTCCGGTGTAGTTTTCCGAGACGTCATAAATCACCCTGTATAATACAAAAAAAGAGTAATATTTTTTCTGAATTAAAATTTGCACAATGAATAACATAACTACAGGAAATACGGTTTAAATTGTATTTACTTAAAGAAATAAATGTGTTTTTATATGATGAACATATTTCAAGAAAGCAAGAGACGACAAGAATATAAATGGAGTAATATGGAACGTTGACAATTTTCAAAAATTGCCGGCACTAAGTGTAGCAGAAAATTTACGTTATACTTATTACATTTATACGTTTTGTTCTTCTAGCGAAGAAAATGTATTACGACAAAAAATTAAAATTTTGCCAAATGACGGTAATTTAAAATAATATCAGTTTCTTCAATTTATAAGATAAACATTTTGTGGTTTATTTTTATGAAATTTTATTTCTAGGTACGTTATTTATGAAATTTCATATTACTTTAAAATAATAACAAGATTAAAAACATATGGATAAACCCATATATAGACTTTAATACATCAGTTGGCAACGCTGTATTACAATAACATTATATAATTTTTGAAAATATTAAAAGAATGTTGACTAGTCTTGGAAAAATAAAATAGCTATTATTGATTTTTTTTAATTTAGTAATTATTATTTATTTATTAATTTATTATTTTCCTTGATGATGATATACGTAGAGTATATCGAAAGGTCAATTTTTAAATAAAATATATACAGAACTCAACCCTAAAGCTTTTTTATTTTTCTATATTAGTGGTCAAATATCCACCTGGTATCAATAAGTTAGTTAATTTAGTACCAACTAAAGCAAAAAGTTACTAAAATTAATCGTTAGTTACTGGATATTAATTTTTTGTTTAGTTTTATTTGGAACGCTTGAAAAAAATTAATGTAGGTCACTCGGAGTAGAACGTTTGTTTATGTTTCGCCCAGATTATATAGCCTTGGCTATGCCTTAAATATCTGGGCGTAACAGAAAAAGTTTTTGTTTTACAACTTGTAATATATTATACTGTTAATATTGTATATATTTTTCTAATTTTTATTTTTTCATTCCGAAAGAACTATATCAATAACTATATTGCTTTATGAATTTAATCGTGACACAATTATATGCATGTTCGTATGCAAATTGGCGCTATAAATCATAAACGAAACATTATGGAAACCTAAAAATAAGTTCGATATCTGGTTGTAAATACGACTAGATAATACATTATGCAGTAAATTATTAAATCTGAAGCTTTAATTTACATAAAATTATTTATTACATGTTGACATGTATGAAAAATCTGCTGTGGCTACTACATAACCGATCGTCATCGTATTAAATAAAAATAAAACTACTTTACAATCTTCTCTGTATCATATAATGGGAAGATAGTACATCTCAAAAGGAATCAATAAACCTTAAAACGCCTTAGTAAAAGTTGCCTCATAAGCGAGATAATAATTCTTTTAGTTTTTAATTTGTTTTATTACATTTGTTATAAAGAGCTATAATGATTAATAATTCTTAATCATTATAGCTTTTTTCTGAGTCAGAAATCATATTTTTCAAATTCACACCACTCCGTTAATAATCATCGGAATGGCATGAATTTTGGACTACTAAAAAGCATATTTCATTAGTTTTTTGGTGATTATTTTGAAATATTTTTAAAGTAAATACAATAAAAGTTACATCTCAAAATGTCTAAAAAGGCGATTTCCCCATTTAAGCTAAATGCAAATTTTGAGACTTCAACAGGCACGGGTTAATATCATCTGACAGGTCTGGGAAGTGTATAGACATTTTTTTTATTTATTTGGAATAATTTTGGCAAATGGGAGCAACAAATTTCCGACTTTGCCAAAATAAGAACCACCCTAATATATATAAACTTTTTGAAACTGTTTAGTGAGTTATATTCCAGTAAATTAATTATAAAAAGAAAATATAAACCACAATCGGCTTTTTTTAAATCATGGCTTATTAAAAAAAAAGTTTTCCAACCAAAAATAAGTTGCTAACAAATCCGATTTCTACGAATAAGGACAAAACGAATATATAAATGCAAAACCTCAGCGTAAAAGTTTTATTACCGTAGTTGGGTCAATCTTCATGTCAATTAGAACATTTTATACCATTACGTTTTAACATCAACTAACGTATGTTCGATAATTTACATAGAAACGGACCTTAAAACAAGGTCGGCGTATGCATGTTTGATAGAAAATAATCTCCCGTCAGACCGGAATGTTTTTCCGTTCTGTATTTCTGTAGAGCTAAAACAAGTAAGGGAGGAATAATTCGAATGAAAAATAATCGATTATTCAATTATGAAAAATCATTCAAGATATTTCGAATTAAATTGAAATCATTCCGATGATGATCAAACAGAAAGTGGCAGATTTTCATAAAAATATAGGAGTATAAAAATAGATTGTAAAATTTAAAGACAATCTTAAGGCTAAATTTTTTTTACATACATATGTACATATATACACAATCACGCCATGTACCCAAAAGGGTGTGGCACAAACTCTTTTCATCATCCCGAAATCAGTCGCCTCCAAACATTTCTATCCAAACAAGCAACTTTCGCTTTATCCACATTCATAATTCCTTCTCTCATACATGCTCTTTTATTCCTACTACTTGGAAACTTTCGCTCAAGCAAAACACTCTCAATCATATCACTCCAACTACTCATCGGAAGTCCACGCAAACGTATACCATCAAAATCATTCAAATAAATCTTTTTAACCAAACGTTCATTAGACATTCGCTCAATATGTCCGAACCATCTTAACTGACTAACACCAACTTTAATTATTCTAAATCAATTAAAATATTAATTTATTTAACATAACAAAAACTTGAAATATTTTTATTATTATAATAATAATGTATGTAAAACGTTGCGATTCTAATACATCCAGTAGTTTTAATATAACTGACAGATATATACAATCATTCTTTCTAGTTGTACAATATTTATTCCTATTATCATTCAAATGACATCATTTGAATGATCATTCGATTATTAAAAATCATTCTATAGGGTAAAAACCAGAGAAAATAAATCCGATGATATAATTAATAGGAATATCCGAACCCTTTTAATGTTACTAATCCAGTAGGTTACGTAAATATATTTGATAAATATATGTTCTGACAAAGTTTGAGAAGTGGTGTAAAGTCATTATTTATAAATGTTTGGAGGGTCAAACTTATATTATAGTTTAAATAAAATAGATGAACAGTAATTATTATAGTCTAAATAGAATAAATTATCATGTAATTAAAAGTTTGAAAAGTTGACAATAATATATTATGTTACGAGGAACAGAAAGCGATCTTTATTGTTATATATATATATATATATATAATAATATAATAATATTTATTTTTTGCATAATTCCATAGATACAGTTTTGCTTCGTCATATACAATATACATGTTTGCAATAATTATAATAAATTTAATATAAAAAAAAATATATAGGTATATATAAAACGACATATGCCAATTAATCTTAATGTTGTTAAATTTATGTCCAATGAGATTATTCTTTTAACGAAATACAGAGGAACAATACATAAATAATATGACAAATAAATATCAAACTTCAAAGAACAATCAAAATGATAAAACTAAAACTTATTCTAATGACAATATAATAAAAATTTAGTACAAGTCAATATTTAAAAATTCTTCTATTTTATAAAAGCTATGTTGCAAAAGAATTTGCTTAATTTCTAATTTAAATTTTTTATCATCTAGTTTTTTAATACGTTCAGGTATTTTGTTGTATAATGTAATACAGTTGTACTTAAGTCCCGTTTTAAATTTGCTTGAATTATGCTTAGGAACTACTAATTTGTTATTTTCTCTAGTATTATATGAATGTACATTATTATTTTTGGTAAACGAATCAATGTGAGTTTTAGCATACAGAACACAGTTTAAAATATATAATGAAGCCAAAGTTAGAATTCCAAGTTTTTTAAATAATGGCTTGCAGTGATCCCTAACATTTGCTTTTGCAATTATCCTTACAACTCTTTTTTGATTTAGAAATAATCTATTCCTCTCATATATATATATATATATATATATATATATATATATATATATATATATATATATATATATATATACAGGGTGATTTATGACGTCAGGGAAAAACTACACCGATGATTCCTATGAGTAATCTAAATAAAAAACTTCAAATAAACATATGCCCGAAAATGTTTTCTAACGGAACTGTAGCCGTTAGAAGTTTATTACATCAATCGCGTCAGCCTTATTTATTATATCAGAAAAAAAAAACAAGTCATAAACTTCTGAATAATTGTAAAATTACTGATTAATTTTCTAACATTTTGTTTAAACACTAGTAAACCAATTTACTAGTTATGACTTACTGCGTAATGACTTACTTGGTAATAATCAACTAATGTTCATATATAATTTGTATAATTCGGACACTATTGCATAATTTTAAACTTAAATTATTCGAAACCCTTAGCGATTGACCAAAAACACTCATTAATCTTCCGATTGAATCAAGCAGGACGAGAGCAGGCAATCAGTAAGATCTATATGTGTGAATAACGTACGTCGGTTCTGACATCAAATAAAATATCCAACACATCGCCTGTATGAGTGGATGAATGAACAAATGAACAGAGTATAGACATGCGAGAACCACTCCTATCCGCCATTTTTCCATTTGAACACTTTTTAGACAAATATTTGAAACCAAATCCTCTAGATAATTTACTGTTTGGTAATTGCGTAAAAATATAGGATTAAAAAATGATCTACTGTGGCGAAATCCTGAAAAAAACCACACTTAAAAATATAATTGCATTTTTTACTTGTGAACCACCAAAATTAATTATTTACTTGAAATATTTTATTATTTATAATTTTTGTTTTGTTTCAGATAAGCTGAAGAAATTTCTACAACATTAATATTTTTGTGACGTATATTAAGTGGTAAGTTTGGTTATATATTTCTTATTTGAATATATCAATTAAAACTATTTTTTGAAAATTTATTACAAAACTAATACATTATCATGTATTTGGGATTTTTTTATAATCTTATTTTTATTTGCGTAAAAATAGTTAGAAATATTTATTGTAGTTATGAAAATAACTACGAAATATTTGATCAATGTTATCTAAGCTTTAATCAAAAACATAACCAATATTCCCACCCTCTTTTGTTTATGAAAAATGCTTTTATTTTTTGCTTTAAAATAATTTTTTACTACCACTATTAATATAAGTAATCTATTACATGAAGCATATTTATCTAGAACAATTTATAATCAAATATCTATAGTAACGTAAAATAGTTTGGTCTATAGCACGGTTTTGTGGTTATGTGGAAGACTCAATGTTTTCACAAGGGATAGACTAGCGTAAAACACGACTTAGGAAAGTTTACAGTGTGCAAAAAGTACATCTTGCCCGCAAAGTGTGGTCGAGCTTGAACGATGAGACACAAAAAAAATTGTCAGATTGACAGCTCCAGAGAAGATTACATTCGTATAGATGCGAACGTAACGAAAAGATGCTTGCTCAGTTGTTGACTACCTAAAGCTTACGGAAGGATTAAGTTATTTTTAGTTTTTCAAGCAAATAAAAAACTTATTTTTTTTTTGGATTGGTGCATACGGTACGGGCGTTTTTGTAGGCGAGTTATTTGTTAATAAAAATTGCTGTTTTATTTACTTGTAGATGGTGACTACGCCCCGGAATAATTATTAAACAAGATTAGAAGTATATGAGTAAACCCATATATAGACCACTTTGATATTTCTCGGAAAGTTAGCAACACAATATTTTTAATAAAATTATAATTTATGTGAAACTTTTCTGAAAATTTGATCAAAATCGAATAAATAATGTAGCCACAATAAAATTTTAAAAAATTTGTGATTTTTTTTCGATAAGTTGGCAACACTGTATTTTTGTTAAAATTACGTAAATTATATGAATACTAGGTGAATCTTTTGTGAAAATTTGAGTAAAATCGGTTAAATAACATGGCCATAATAAATTTTTTTAAACTTTAGTAATTTTTTTTTTTTGAAAAGTTGGCAACACTGATATTAATTAAATTATATAATTAATGGGAGCATTACGGAAATCTTTTCTGAATGTAGCTTCAATATATGAATTATGAATGTGGATAAAGCAAAAGTTGTTTTTTTTGGATAGGAATGTTTGGAGGAGACTGATTACGGAATTATGAAAAGAGTTTGTGCCACACCCTGTTGGGTAAATGGCGTGATTGTGTATATATGTATGTATGTATGTATGTATGTTATATACAGCATAATATTTTATTAAATTATCAACTTCATTATTAACTTGCATGAACTTGAATTTACTAACGTAAATTTTTTTAATTTTTAAATCTTTAATATATTTCGACAATTTATTCTATTCAAAAAATTCATTGTGAAATATATTATTATAGAGGTACTATTTTTAGACTTTTTAGTTATATAATAATTTCTGTATTTCTAACATCATAATTATGCAACCTAAACATGATTTTTAGCTAACACTAATAATCTAAAAAAATCAAATATTCTGTAATCTAAATTTGTATAGTAATTTATCTACTTTCATAAGTGTAAAATTGTTTGAAAAATACAAACAACTACTCATACACCTCTACCTAATCTAATTTACAACACTAAATTGAAATATATCCGTTTTAACTTAATTTAAACGTGATTGATTTATGAGTTCAGAAACAGAAATTTGATTGATTACACATTACAAAGCAGATAACAACGATGAAAAATGACCAACACACAGAAATTATAACTTTATTTTTTGTAATCAGATAAAAGTATTTCCAATTACATTAATTACTATCTACCACACAAATGTTTAAGATAATTAGATAACAAGAGCAGAAGCATATGGGTAAACCCAGTGGCGTAGCTAGGGTGATCGAGGGGGCGGTCCGCCTCCGGTGACACCATTTTAGGGGTGACACCATTTTCGGGATGACACATTTTGCCAACTGAATTATTTTAATGAATTTGTGATTTAAACACAAATTTAATAATTTGAATTTTTACTTTCAAAATCAGATAAATATTTCTTTTTGTTTAGTTTATATTTACTGATAGCAATAATATGTAATTTTAGAAAGTTTTCAAGTGTCAGTATGAATGTGGCTGCAGCTAAAATGGCTTGTCTAGCGTAAACAGATTTTGGAATGGTGGAAAGAGTTTGTGCCACACCTTTTTTGGGTACATGACGTGATTGTGTATGTATGTATTTAAGTATGTAAAACATTATCTCAATCAATCCAATTGAAGTTGCTGTTTTACATTTTTACATTATCTTAAGTTCAGAAATATTTTGTACAATGTAATATGGAGTAGAGATTTGATTACATTTGACATTATTTAATTAATATTCGAAATCGATCTAGTTTTAACGTCAATCAGGATTAGAAAAGACAATGTAATTGTAATCAATATTTGCTCATGATAATGATATGAAAACAATCCTTCCATTTATATGCCAAGTTGGTAAATGCTATTGGCATATCATGTACATTTTCCTGCGATATGTGATTGTTCCTATTTTAACTCTGGCGTTAAATATACAAGGGTTAAATGATTGATTTAATGCGATTATATTTAATAAGTGAAAAAAAATATTATTAATTAATTACTAATTAAGATTAAACTACAATTTTGCAATTAACAATATTAATAAGAATATAAAAAATAAAGTAAACTTTATTTAGCTACTGACACTTAGACACTTAGCTTCCGAAATACGTATTTAGCTTTATTTTAATTTAAGTGTGGTTTTTGGGATTTTTATAATCTTATTTTTATTTAAATTTCGCCACAGTAGATCATTCTCTAATCTTATACAATTTTACAGTCATTTTAAAATATTTTTCACTCAAAATTACAAACCAAAGTTTATAATTTAATTTATTATTTTATAGTTATTAGTTATAGTTATAGTGTTTCGGGTTTTTTCTGTATTCTTTTAGGGGGCGATAGTACACCTCAAAATGAGTCGATAAACTTTACAAATTCCTTAGTAAAAACTATTTTATATTCAGGTAAAGTGCCTTTTTTGGTCAATAATACGACATAATCTTCTTGAGAAAAATTGTTCAGAATATGAAATTATGGCTCTGTGCAAAATTTTATCAAATAACAAACGTAATAAATATTGTACAATGCTGATTAAGTAATAGATTACACTAGAGTTGAAAACTAATTAACCGTTTAATTTAAATACTAATTAAATTATTATCTCGCTTATGAGACGACTTTACTAAGGCGTTTGTAAGGTTTATTGTCTCCTTTTGAAAGGATAACACCTTATATATAATGATAAATACGATTTAGTGAATTAGTTGAATATTATTAATATTACAAGTTTATATTTAGTATTATTAATTATTTAAAGTTAAAATATTAAATGATAAAAGTACGTCATCTCTCGGGAATCGAACCCACAATCTTTCGATCTCCATTAGACTACCATTAGGTGACTACGCCTGTAAACTAATCACACTAAAAAAATATATTTATTGAAAAAAATATCACAAATTTTAGTTTTTAAAATATTAGAAATTTTATGCAAATTTAATTAGTAATTTAAAGAAATTTAAATTTCGTTTTTGATTAAGATAACCAAACTTTGGTAAAATAATTAATTGCTTTATTTTCTAACGGTGTAATTAAATATTAATTAAATTTGTTTGACAGCTTAATATCTTTTATAAAATAACTTTCTGAAGGTAAGATAATCAAATTATAAAATTTAATTGCTAAATTATCGTTTTTGGAATAATAAGTATATATTTTGTTGACGCTGCAACTTACTTATCTATGGCAAGTTCTAACTATATTTACATTATAAACAAAATTATATATATATATATATATATATATATATATATATATAATACATATATATTATTGAATTATTTATTTTATATATATATATATATATAAAATAACAAAAAATTTAATATGATATTATAGCAAGGGTAGTATCCGTTATAAAAAAGTGTAGTCAAACTTTTGAACAATTTTTTTATACTACTTGTCAGTAGAGTTCTATACCACTCATAAAATGTCTGTTGAGAACAACAACCAACAGATAAGTCACAAACGAATGAAACTTTAACCTCGTTTAATAAAAACAAAAGACAAACATAATCTCCGCTAATAAAACCGATTTAGTTAAACAAAAGCTAACAAAAATAAACAAAGAAAAAAAGTGACACAATCTAGAATAAAAGTCCTTTTAATTTGAAAAGTCCCAGAACTTTGCGAGCGTAGGGGTTAACTAGCAATGTTTCTGTCAGTATCAGAGCGTTTCGTATTATAAATTCCTTTAAAAAAAAATTTCAACGTACTTCTAATTTGGTTCGTAATTCATGCGCAAACGTCACTGTCACTATTCGCCAGTAACGGAAGTGGTTACGCCCTGTTTTGTTTCTTATAGATATTACAAAACATATATAGACTAAAATTAAACGGTTTTAGGTTATAGTTCTGTATTAACGTTAATTCACACGGTTCTAATTGCTATATTCAGACAGGTAGCTCAAATACAAAACATGTTGAAGTTAATATTGAATTTATTCGTTTAATACAACTTATTTATATTGTAACTGACTGTTCTAAAAATTACATAATGAATGTTGAATTAATAATTCAATAATTAATTTAATATTATTAATTGATTTATAGAAAATAAAAAATAGTATATTTTTTAACTGGTTCTATTTTCTACATAAACGATCATTATTGTACCGAAAAAACACCTGAGATATAATATCTTATGTAAAATAATATATATTTTTTGAATTTTTTCGTATTTATAATTTGGCCAAAAAAAGCAAAAAATGTGTTTTTTTTAAAAAAAAATTTTTTTTTTCTATTTTTCAAAATTCAAAAAAATATATTATTCTACATAAAATATTATATCTCAGGTATTTTTTCAGTACATTAATTATTGTTTTTGTAGAAAATAGAGCCAGTTAAAATATATAAGTACTATTTTTTATTTTATATAAATCAATTAATAATATTAAATTTATTATTGAATTATTAATTCAACATTGATTATGTAATTTTCAGAACAGTCAGTTACAATAAATAAGTTGTATTAAACTAATAAATTCAATATTAACTTCAACATGTTTTGTATTTGAGCTACGTGTCTGAATATAGCAATTAGAACCGTGTGAACTAACGTTAATATCTATTAATAGTTTCTTTCTTTCTCTCGCTTGCTTTTTTTTTCTCTCTCTCTCTTTTAAAATCAAATTAGACATCTGAGGCTCCTCAATTTCACATTCGTATACAACTACTTTTTCATCAACCTAAAATTTATGTACATACACAGAATCGGAAAATGCGCAAATGCGTTGCTAGGTTGCTTGGTAACCAACCTTGCAGATTCAGAAACCCACACAGATAACAAATGAACGTCTACATATATTCGTATAAAATTTATACGCACTTCGCAGTGACAAATGACTATCGGGCATATTATTATAACACCCAGTTGGCTGTAGAAAATCCAGAAAAACAATTGCTATGTTTATCTAGCGAGAAAAACAATTGAATTATGTTTTTAATTTGTGGATTTTTTTCGGAAGAAAAAGCCGTAAATAATCGTCTGTGGTTTCGTAATAAAACAATTTTTTGATAAGGTTTGTTTTTTGGAGTTTTTCTTTTGGCTTGGTTTTATTACGTTTGTGATATTTGCTTTTTTTTTCTCGCTTCGAAATAACCCGTTTTAATTTCGGTCAAAGGTCAATGGTTAGTGCTTTTTTTCTGGTTATTATTTTGATTGGCAATCATGATTGATTTATTTGTATCCGAAGATTTTTTTAAAAGCAATGTTTCATAATTCTAGATTGAGCATTCAATTTCATTTATAGATGCAATAATTTTATTACTAACTAATTTAAATTTTAATTATGGAAGAAGGCGGAAATAGATTGATAAAAATTAATTAAAAAGGATTCTCAATTTAATATTAATTGATTTTATTTTATTATATTACATAAAAATTATCAGTTCCGAAAATATAAATTTCTAAAAATTATATCTCATAATTTATTAATTATCGAAATATAAAAATTATTGGAAATGTAATATTTAACATTTTTATAAATGATTAATAATTTTAACCGTAGTAATAAATAAAAACATTACCTTCCGAATTTGTTTCCTTCTAGCTTTATTATCTAGTCTGGCCTTTTTCTGCTTCATATCTACTTTAATTATGCTTCAAAATAACAACACAAAATCAATTAAAATATATGTAACTTCAATAAATAACTGCAACTGCAATCACTAGAAAAACATATGTTTGTACATTGTAAACAATATCACAGTAAACTGAATATGTTAATCAATATTCGGTAGCTTGTCAGTAATTTTTTTGTCAAAACAAGTAAATATTTATTAGTTAACTAAATGCATTTATTTATAATGTACATACTCGTATATATAGCCGAATTTATGTTTATCTGTAATAATCTCGATATGCCAAATTTGGTATTATTACAATATCTCCCTTATCATACGACGATTGGTAAAAACATACTACTAGATATTAATGTTTACTCATTTACTGTACCGCGTTTCTAAATAATTAGTTAATAATTAATTGTAACATTATTTCTAAAACATTAACCCGTTTTAGACATTCGTATAATAAAAATAAAATACTGAACAAACATAAAATATATTTACGACTTACAATTTAGATTAATAGATTAACAGAAATCCCTAATTTTTCAATCAGTTTCAGTGTAGAAGTTTTATTTTATGTACGAAAACATTAAACAATTCCATTTTACTATCTTTAAACTTTACAATCAGAACCAAATTTAGATTACTTCGTTACGACGTACTTAGAACTTAATTCACAAAAAAATAAATAATAGGAAAATAGTATATTATGTTACAAGGAGTGAAAAGCGATGATTTTTTGTATTGAGCTCAGATATTTATGGCCGAGGCAAAACAATTTTAATTTTTTTATTTTGAAAATCAATTATGGCTGAATTATTTATATAAAATTAGTCAAATTTTTACAAAATATTTTTTTAGTACTTGCAAAAATTACATAATTTTGTTGTTATACAGCGTTATATATATATTCTCGAGATATTTAAAATTTCAGATTAAAAGAATCACCCAGTATATACATATATGCATACATACACAATCACGCCATGTACTCAAAAGGGTGTGGCACAAACTCTTTTTATCATCCCAAAATCAGTCGCTTCCGAACATTCCTATCCAAACAAGCAACTTTTGCTTTATTCACATTCATAATTCCTCTCATACATGCTCTTTTATTTCTACTACTTGGAAACTTTCGCTCACTCAAGCTATTATTTCAATCATACCACTCAAACTACTCATCGGACGTCCACCTGCAAACGTATACCATCAAAATCATTCAAATAAATCTTTTTAACCAAACGTTTATTAGACATTCGCTCAACATGTCCGAACCATCTTAACTGACTCTTAACACGGCAACTTTTGCTACAACAATTTTTTTCAATTTCACACTCATCATACACTAATCTATTTCGTGCCCGATCTCTCCAATTTACACCACATACCCCACGTAAAAATCTCATTTCCACAGCAGTCATTTTCCGTTTATGCTGCTTTTGCAACCAAACCCAACATTCACTACCATACATCAACATAGACACCGAAACTGCATTGTATATACTCAAACAGACTTCTTTGGAAACATTTACATTCTTATATGCGTCTATATATATATATATATATATATATATATATATATATATATATATATATATATATATATATATATATATGGATTTACCCTGCTGTAAACTATCAACAGATACAATACATTCAGTTGTCAAGTCACTCTTCTCATAATACGAATATTTTACATTTATCAACATTTAACACAAGACTTACTTATATCATTACCTACAACATTACATCTGTATTAATCATTCATCTCAGTTGTATACATATTTTTACTACCGAAAAACAATTTCAACAAACATAAATATTGCAGTTCTTCACAACACTTACTAGAATCTGTATAAAAAGACTACAAAACTTTAGTATCCAATATTACGACTCCAACCTAACCTAACCTAACCTAACCTATTTAAATACATCATTTACAGGTCCGTAATCATCGATTCCACGTCAACAACCACACTTTATTTTAGCGTAGACCGTAAAAGATTTAATTACGTTAAAAAACTCGCCACAAAAGCAAGCAACCGCATACCGTTGAAAATCGGGTTGTTGGAGGTTGGACTGAATAAGAAAATGGGAAAAAAAAAACTGAGTTGATTGGTGTGAGAAGTAGGAATAGGAAAATGAATGTGGAGATGGCATGAGGCGTAAGGAGTCTGGCAAAGACTGCAGAACCGCAAAACACTTTGATTTAGGAAGCTCTTAAGCCCATTATGCGTAATAATTTTATTTTATCTTAGACAGAATTTGGGCCGGTTCTAGCGATGATTTATCGCTAGTATATTTAATATTGTCTTCGCGTTTCATAGCGATTCGACTGTTTAAATCAATTTGATTTTCGGTGTGTGATTGATAAGTTTTTTGATAAATGTTTTACAAATATATAATATAAAGTATAACACAGTGAAAAATCTATCAGAACTCATTATATTAGTTTTGTATTAATATTTATTAATAATTGACGTACTCAATCAACGTATACATTTTCATCAGAGAAAAAATAATACAAATGATATTTATAGTAAATAAACGGAATATAGTAACAAGTTACTAGGTAACAAAATAAGTAATATTGATGGATCTTGCAATATTAACAGCAAATTGTAAAGAAAAAGATAACATCAATTATTGTGATTGATTTAAATAAAATTTGGCTATCATAATTAAAAATTTATAAATTTTATGATCTAGTTACTTATTTTGTTATCTAATAACTTGTTTCTAGGTTCTGTTTATTTACTATAAATGTCATTTGTATCTTTTTCCCTGATGAAGATGTACATTGAGTTCGTTGAAACGTCGATTATTAATAAATATTAATACAGAACTACAACCTACAGCCGTTTTATTTTAATATAATAAATTCTGAAAGATTTTTTACTATGTTTTTCATAATAAAAATCAGTTATTTTTATATTACAAAAGTCTGTATAGCTAAAATAATACAAATTTGTAAAACATATATTATAAAATTATCTCACTAAAAAATTAATAATCCGTAATCATTATAGGTTTTTTCTGAGTCAGAAATCATATTTTTCAAATTCACACCACTCCGTTAATAATAATCGGAATGGCATGAATTTTGGACTACTAAAAAGCATATTTCATTAACTTTTTGGTGATTATTTTGAAATATTTTTAAAATAAATGCAATAAAAGTTATATCCCAAAATGTCTGAAAAGGCCATTTCCCCATTTAAACTAATGCAAATTTTAAGCCTTCAACAGGCACGGGTTAATATCATCTGACAGGTCTGAGAAGTGTAAGGACTTTTTTTTTATTTATTTGCCAAAATAAGAACCACCCTAATATATATATATATAACACTTCAAGAAGCTTGTTAAAAAAAGTTTAAAAAAAAACAAATAACAACGTGACAATGAGCTTCAGTCTTTAAATTACAAGTTTGATTTTCAGCGCAACGAAGCAAATTATTTCACGTTCCAATTAGAGTAAGTACAGACCTGTCGAAAACGTCAGGTTGTTCTTTCGATAAAAGTTTTATGATTTAGGGGAAACAAATAAAAATGGAGAAACTTCCTAGCGAGCTAAGGGCCTCGGTTTGTTCGTGGCAAAAAAATGATTCGGCGATGCGTTTGTATAAATCGTTGTTTGGCCGCGCACATGTCATGAAACTAAAACTGAAATTGAAAGGATGCTCTTTTTTTTTTTGGTTTCAACCACTTCTACTTCTAGTCTAGTGTTACGTGACCTAACCAATAAGTGTATCTATGTCACATACATAGAAATAAAAGTTGAAATAGTTTGAGATAAGAAAAATTTATTTTATTATGTAACAATTATTATGTTTAATTATTGTCTAAAATAAAATAAGAAGAAAATTTCCTATAAACAGGGGTCCTTAAATACAGCGTTACCAAGATACAGAGTGTTGAACAAAAAATTAAAAATTGAATTTTCTTAACTATTTTATTTTAGAATGTGGTATTGTAGTAACAAATAACGCTGTATTTAAGGACCCCTGTTTATAGGAACTTTTCTTCTTATTGTGGTGAGAGAAACACGTTTAATTTTGAATCACCCTGTATATTATTTAAATCAATAATTAAAAAAAACAAGATTAAAAACATATGAGTAAACTCATCTATAAACACTTTTGACAAAATTACATAATTCTTCCGAATACTAAAAGAATATTTTGTAAAAATTTGACTAATTTCGGATAAATAACATAGACATAACTGATTTAAAAAAAAGAAATACTAATTTTTGTTTCGGAATGTTGGCAACATTATGTTTCAGTAAAATTGTGTAATTTATGTAGGCATTAAGAAAATTTTTTGTGAAAATTTGGTTAGTCATGGATACATAATATAGCCATTTTACTAATAGTTTATAATTTATTTAGGCACTAAGAAAATCTTTTATGAAAATTTGATTAAAATCGGATAAATAATGTAGCTATAATGAATTTTTTAAAAAAATTTTCTCAAAAAAAATAACAATACAAAAAAAAATTTACATGCCCATATTGGGCACCAATTGAACCTACTTTGAAAATTTGGTACAAAGCGGATAAACGGTCTAGGAGGAGTTACGATCACAAAATTTAAACGACCGACCGAGCGAACGACGCATACTCTCATAAATTAAGTTCGGATTCGTCATCTAGATGCTATAATAAAGATTTCTATATATTTTTTTATTTTTTAAAATGTTACAGACACCGTACCGATCACTATACCACTGTTTCTTCACAGTCAAAGTGGTAAAATTAATTAATTTCCAACTAATGTAGTAAATATATTTTTAATATTGAACCAACGTCAAATAAAAATAAAAAAACTTGCATAATCAACAAAAATTAATACAAATTTTAGAATCCAGCTAAATCTCTGTCGAAATAATTAAAACTATAGCATATACCTACAATACTAGTTTAGCTTAACAATCTCAAACTAATTATATTTGCGCGATAGTCTGTAAAAATAAAATCATCTCATTTACATCTTTCACAATTGCAACGTCAGCTTCGTGATGCAACCTACATATATTGTATGATATGCAGGTGGCATATACGTCCAAGCACAAATATTGAGTTTTGCAGGAACGTACAATGCAACTCCGTCACGACAGATTCCAGTCGGAATTTCAACCGGTGACATATTACATTTTCACACTCTTTCGAATCGTTCTATTCATACATTTTTGCGCTAGAATTTTCGGGATTTCTCTATTGTACAGTTTAATGTATTGTAAACGTATTTGTCAAGTGATAAAATTTGTCAAAATATATAAAGGATTTATGACAAATTCTTTGATTAAATTGAAGGAAAACAGTTATTTTCTTTATTCAATAAGTATTATTATTATTTCTTAATGAAAATCCACTCTGAACTAACCTATTTTACATAAACAATATACATAAATTATATATTTAAACTCAGGTGAAATTTTGAACTGGTTTTTTCCAACCTGAGTTCGTATACAGGGTGATTTATAACGGCGGGGAAAAACTACACCGGATGATTTCTATGAGTAATCTAAATAAAAAACTTTAAATATACATAAGTCCGAAAATGCTTTCTAACGGAACTGTAGCCGTTAGAAGTTTATTACATGTAACATCAATCGCGTTAGCCTTATTTATTAAATCTGGAAAAAAAACAATAATTAAGGTACTAATTTAAAGCATGAACGTCTGGGATTAAACTCAATGTAAGTGATTCGGTGGCCGTCTGCCTGGAAATTGGCGCTGGTATTCTTTTGATGCTTGTAATGCATTTCCATCAAAAATCCATAAATAAAAATTATATCAGCATACTTATGTACTGTGAACTCATCCATAATTAATTTAATGTTAATGTCAGAGAAAATTATTGTGACAGATAAATTTTTTTTCGTTTTTTTTTCCAGATTTAATAAATAAGACTAACGCTGACTAACGCGATTGATGAGACATGTAATAAACTTCTAACGGCTACAGTTCCGTTAGAAAGCGTTTCGGATATATGTTTAATTGAAGTTTTAGATTCTTCATAGGAATCATCCGGTGTAGTTTTTCCCCGACGTCATAAATCCCCTGTATATAATTTATGCATATTTATTGTTCATGTAAAATAGGTTACAATTATTCTTATATAAATACTTTAACAAAATGTAGTGGAGAAACAAATTATAACCTTATCGTTATTTTTATTTTTTAATAATTTTTTAAAAATGTTCCATCACAGAAAGTGTTAATGTTGTTATATTTTATATGATTTCATTAAGATATAAAATATTGTTGAATATCACCTTTTTTTGGCATTTACATGTATTTCTTTAATAACCACAACTATATTTTTTAAAATAATAAATTTGTTAAACAATTACATTTATGAGCAGATATTTTTATAAAAATTTTATCAAACATTAATTTATAAAAAATAATGTTTATTTATTTAAAAAAGAAAAGATTTCATACAACATATGTCTTAATAATGGATTGAACCAATGTATATATATATATATATATATATATATATATATATATATATAAAGTGATACTTTACATCAAAACAAATATACAAATTGTAACAAATAATTCAGAAAATAAGAAATGAATAAAATAAGAATAAATTTTATTTTCTTTTTTGAATATTGTTGTCATTGTTAATGCATCGTTTTTTTTTCTCTTGCAAGTGAAAATAGCAAAATGAAAAATTGTTCAAAATATGTCGGGAAAAATTCTCGTTCTTTTTATCATGGCATATAAAAGAAGAGTGGAGGGGAATGATGAAAAGAGTGTGACAACAACGTTGAGATGAGGTACTTGATGTAAAAAGTATGGCACTATATTGCAAAAGACACGAACCATGTAATAACAGCACACTGGAATATATACAGTCGTTCTCAACAAGTTTACGTTTCGAGTATTAGTGGTTTGTTAGATTATTTAAAAAAATATTTGGTATAGTTCATCCGAAGAACGTAAAACCACATAAACTTATTAAGTCGTTAACATGACAATAACCACTTAGAATTGTATAAGATTTAGTGTTGTGCGAAAATGGTTTTAAATATTATAGTGTATACAAAATATTTTAGTTACAAATTCTGTTAAAATTAATATGGTTCTTTTGCAATACTGTTTATGTTTTTTTTATGTTTATGTGCAATTTTTTTTATTTTCCTTTACATTCAAGAGTTATTCTTTATCAAATATTCAACTTTAAAATTATAATAATAAAAGTTTAAGGGGCACTAGTATCAACCGTAAAAAAAAATATGAAAAATCCCACTGTAATAAGAATGAGTTCAGCGGTAAGGAAATAATCTAAGAACATTATGAAAAAAATGCGGAATAAAAAAGAAAAATTATTAGAAAAAAATTGAGAAAGGGATGATATCGGAACGTGACAAACGCAACTGGAATAACTATATCATGAACATACCGGAAACCGGATATAATTTAGCCCCCGAAATGAATAAAAGATAACTTATTTTGTGTTATCATAACTAAAATGAAATTTCTCTAACAAAAAACATTCTTTTCATCATTTTATTTTTCTGGATGATATCTTTAAAATAAAAAAACGATCTATATGTTGGAGATGTATAATTAATTGTTGAGTAAAAATCACGGGTGTGGAGTCGTAGAATCGAAGAATTTTACCAGATTCGGAGTAGATATTAGCTGTGTTTTTTTACATTTCACTCAGATCAGTAAATCTTTTAAATGAGCTGGGCTGAGGTGAGTTTTGCTGAGTGAGTTGTATTTGATAAATAAAACAGTTTATTTGAAAGTGACGTTTAAAATCGTAAGTTCCACATATGATATAACCAGAAATATTAGATGTATTTGGATTGTTTGCGTTGATAATTTATTGCAACTCGCCCCGGATATCTATTGTTTGATTTCGAAATAAAATATTCAAATAGAAATGTCAACCAGTATCAAACACGTTATCAAATCTTAAACTAGGAAAATTTAAATTGCGCAAGTGCGCTCACTTTAATCTCAGCTAAGTACTAGCTAAATATCAAACTCAGTAAATAACATGGCTATAATATATTATTAAAAATTTTAGTAATTTTTTCTCGGAAAGTTGGCAACACCTAAAATTATATTCCTTGCAGTCAAAGTGATAAAAAGATAATATCAGTCAGTATGAAGGCACTGATTGAAATTAAATTTGGCTTCCATTAATTAAAAATGTATACTCCTAAATTTTATGATCTAGTTACTTATCTGTAAAAATCTCGATGTATCAAATTTGGTATGAATACAATACCTACCTTATCATATACGGTTGGTAAAAAGAAATTGAGTGAAATTTTATTAGATAAAAAAAAAGCGATATTATAAAAAACACAATTTGCATCTAAAATTTTCCATGTAAAAAATTTTAACGCTGTAATAATCGTAAAACTGCATTATATTTCTTCTAGCAAGAATATAAAATATATTGCATAATGCTGGTTCATAAAAGAGTACTTTCCAGTTAGTCGAGATATAAAAAAAAACGTAACGTCTTTATTTTTCACTTTACTGTAATTACTATAATTAAAATTTTAATGCTAAAAGCATATTAAAAATATATTTCTGAATTAATTAAGTAAAACAGCATTTGATAATCAAATTCAAGCGAAAATAAACATTGCAATTGTCAATTAATATAGTAAAAAATAAATAAATAGAAATATTTTCAAATAATGCCCGTATGCGTAAATATTTTCATTAAAAATAACATACATACATACATACACAATCACGCTATGTACCCAAAAAGGTGTGGCACAAACTCTTTTTACCATCCCGAAATCAGTCGCCTTCAAACATTCCTATCCAAACAAGCAAGTTTTGCTTCATCCACATTCCACAATTCCTCCTCTCATACATGCTCTTTTATTCCTACTACTTGGAAACTTTTGCTCACGCAAGCTACTCAATCATACACCACTCCAACTACTCATCGGACGTCCACTTAAACGTATACCATCAAAATCATTCAAATAAATCTTTTTAACCAAACGTTTATTAGACGCATTTGCTCAACATGTCCGAACCATTTTAACTGACTAACTCCGTAACTTTTGCTACAACATTTTTTTCAATTTCACACTCATCATACACTAACCGTATTTCGTACCCGATCTTTCCTATTTACACCACATATACCCCACGTATATGTCATTTTCCGTTTATGCTTTTGCAACCAAACCCAACATTCACTACCCTATACATCAACGTAGGCACCAAAACTGCATTGTATCTACTCAAACGGGCTTCTTTAGAAACATTTACATTCCTAGCAAGAGTTTCCAAAGCACCCAAAACCTTACAACCTGCATTTACTCTCCTTTTAATCGTAATATATCGATTTCATTTACGTTAAAACTAACTGTTCGTTAAAATGAAAATTCTTGCATATCGTTAAAAATTTCGTTGCACTATACATATAGACAGATTTCTTACGGAATCTAAAAAATTTCATTTTAACGAGCCGTTATTTGTAGCGAAAATGTTTCAGTATATTGGAGGTAAATGTAAATCGATATATAACGATTGTAAAATTCAAAACATTTTATCTCCTGCGATGCATTCGCAAATTTAACAAGTTTTTTTTGCAGTGCTATTTTGGTTTTTAGCCTGAAAATGGTACGGCTTTAAATTTACATTACCCACCGAAACACCGAGGCCGAGAGGTACAAAAACTTAATTGGACTCTTAGTATGCCATGATTTATACAGGGTGTTTTTTTCTCAGTTTAATCGCTTTAATAAATGTTTCGCTTGTAATGCAAGAAATGCTCAATTTATTTCTACAACTTTTTTTTGTAAATTTAATTTATACAAAAGTGTTACATTAAATGTTTTACATTAAGCGAGTGAAAATTTTAATAATAATAAAATATAAGTAACAGAAAACAAAATATTATTTTTGTGTTGTAAAAACAACTGATTCAATTTAAAATTCAATTTAATTCAAAATTAATATAAATTTAGATATTTCTAAAAAAATATAATTAAAACATATATTATAAGTAGAAAGCCTTAATTTATTTCAAAATAATTTATAATACAGAACTTAAACCTAAAGCCGTTTTTTTTTTAATTTAATAATTAAATTCACCTTTTACAATATTCCTCATTTTAACTTAAATTATCTCCCACTTAACCTCAATGTTGTACCGAAAAGATTAAACCTGACGAACTCAGAACAATTCCTTTTGGATCATTAAAAAAATTACGGTAATTGTTATTCTAAGACCTCGAAACAGTTTTGTACGATTCACCAAGGTTGGTCCCTTGGTAACTCGCGACCTTTTCGGCTTTGGTCTCATCCCCTCAAATTAAGCCTAGCAGCTCGCTGATGAAGTGCAAAGACCCCCTCCACCTCCTCCCCCCTCCTCCCCAGTTAAGTTGTGCAACGAAATGTTCACGGTGTTAATGCATAATCCGTTTTTAATCCTAAGCGGTTAGGTTATGTGTCAGCTTCAATTATAAGGATTCGGAAAGCGGGTGCCGTAAAATTACGCTAGCGTTTATTTTGTTACTGAAATTAGTTTAATATGTGTTTGTCGGAATAAGTTAGAGTAGATTTTAATATTGTGTGCGACGGAATATAAATTAAAATACTAAATAAAATTGATCGTTAAAATTTAATTAATAGTTTTAGCTAGTGTGAATGTTAGTAAAAAAATTTTTTTTAGAAAGATTTTTTCTTTCTTTATATATATATATATTAAATAAAATGTATTCAAATTTATGTCAAATTCAAACCAGAACGGCTATAGTGATAAAATCAAATGATATTGTATTCAATTTGTATCAGTATATATTCATAGTTGAGCCATAAAATACAAATTTTCAGTTTGTAAAATCCGATTAATTTTTAGTGCAAATAAAAATCATTAGCCTGATTCGAAATAGTTCCGCAATTCAATTTAATGATAATAATAAATTATTGTTATTTTATCAATTAATACCATTGTAAAAACAGTGTACAGAAAAATTTTAAACATGTAAATACGTTTTTGTTTTTATTACAAACTAAAACCAAAACAATATTCTGAAACGATATAAAATCAACTATCGGGATTTTGTGCTGTAAATGTTTGATATCATGCTGTTCATAGCTTGCTTTGATTTATTTTCCTAGCGTTTTTTGTGGGTTTAACATCGGGAGAAGAGGGGGGGGTCACCTGAAAGATATTTTGTATTCAGTTAAAAGGACCCCAAAAAAGGCAGGATTTCTTTTTAAAAACGAAAGCTGCCAAAAGTTTCTATGAAGGATTTCACTTCACTTCCTGTTGCTTTATATTTCAGTCCATATCCTTTTTCGGGGTTATGTTTGATAAGCGTTTTTAAATGATATACTATCTTATATTATTTTTAACAAGATTGGAAGCATATGATATAAATACTAAGAAATAGAAATAAAAATTTTATATTTTTTCTCCAAAATTGGCAACACAGTTCAAAAATAAAATTATATAATTTTTGTGGGCACTAAAAGATTTTTTTTTGTTGTTAATCTTGAATAAACACTGAAATCAAAATAAAATTTTAAAAGTTTTAGTAAATTTTTCTTAAAAAGTTGGCAATACTATAAGACGCTAAAACTATATAATTTATGTGGGTAATAATAGAATCTTTTATAAAATTTTTATTAATCTTAAATAAATAATAAAACTAGAATTAAATTTTAAATTTTTTAGTAATTTTCTCTTAGATAGATAGTTAAAATTATATAATTTATCTTATATTTTTTGTAAAAATTTTAAAATTTGTATTTATTTTTTTATTGAATAATAATAGTTAAAAAAATTCGAATATTACGAAATACTAAATTTAATAAAAACATATTTATTGTTATATTTATTATGTTATGTTATGTCTACTATAAAAATGACAAAAATAACTGTTTACCTCTCAGGTACATTTTTAATAAAATTGAAGTTATTTCTATGTATCTTCAAAAATATATATGTACAAATGTATTTTAATTTTTGGAACCTAACTCTCTTTTTTCTATTGGTTCTGGGTCTCATATAACACGGTTTTCCATAACACGCCGTTTTTTTGGAACCTATCTACCGTGTTATAGGAGGGTTATCTGTATATACGTAGCTATCAATAACTTTGATTCTTATTCGTCTCAAAATAAAATGAAATTTTCGAAAAATTATAAATAGTTTTCGAACGGGAAACAAAAACAAATGTTATAATCACTCTATCTCTTATAAAAACAAAATAAAACAAAAATGTACAATTACAAAACTGAAAAACAATTATTGCATAATATTTTTATTATAATATTGCAACAATAACCAAATTTTATTATTATAAAACTCACATAACATCAAATTGTTAAAGACATATTTTAATTGTACATTTTATGAGAAAGAATCGACGAATTAATTTCAAAATAACTTTCTGCTTCTGTTTTTGATCAAATATTAATAGTTTTTCTATTTTTGATCATTTTTATTATATTTGGAATTATAAAATTTAAATAAGCTATTATAAAGTGCTTAATAAATAATTTGAAGTAAACGTCAAAATCACTTTTATAAATGAGGTGAGAATACGGCCCAACATTTTTCTGCTATTCTTTTAATACACGTTTTAGCACAAAATAAGTAACAAGAAACAAAAAAAATAGAAAACTAGGTAGCAGGAAAACCCTTCTGCTTCCAAAAGAGAACAGCATCCTTATTAAAATAATGAGCATTGGGAATCCAGCACAATGAGATGCCCACTCAGTGTCTTCATCTTTTAATCCATTCCTTCCTTCCTGAAGCACTTTTTTATGCTCAACTCTCACAGTCAGTTCAACTTGGTCCTTGAAATTCAAGATATTATAAATACTTCTTTTCTACTAACGATACGATTAAAGCGGATCTTATACGATCATTCGGAATGACATTCAGATTGAAGATTGACATTCTAATTGAAGATGTAAGGTCAAGACAAGTGTCAAAGTCAATATAAGTTTAGGGACTTTGTGATTGAAGTTAGGAATGATAGTCTAATTTTTCAGTAAGATTCCTCATTAACTGTGTAAGGTTCTACTTTTACTAGCTTATGACTACTTTTAGTAGCTTGGAGCTAATTTAAGAAGCTTATAGCTACTTTTAGTAATTTATAGTTATTTCTATTAGCTAGTAGCCAATTTTAGTAGCTTATACTTACTTTTAGTAATTTATATCTTCTATTTACTAGTTTATAACAAACTTTTCTATACTTAATAAATACTTTTCCTTTCGTAGTTGTTTATATGAAAATTTTCTATTTAAATTAGCAAAGAAGTATCATTTAAATTGCTAATCTATAAATACAATATAAAAAAATAAAAAAAAATATTTTTTGATGCAACACTAAATAAGTCAACTATTTTTATGTATATTTCATATTTTTAGCAATGTATTTTTGAAAGTAGGCATTTTTTACAAGGGCGCTACATTCTAGTAGCCTAAGATGCTAAAATATCTTAGTACAGCCCTGTTACAAAATAAAAAGGGACAATATATATAGTAACTCAAAGGTATATTAATAAGTTATAGTAACTTACAGCTATAGTTTAAGTTACTTTTTGGGGAAAAAACAGCTGTATATTAATAAGTAGCTTACAAAGTAACTTAAAAAGTAGCTTTAAAAGCTACTTTTATAGTAGCTTACAGCTATAGTTTAAGCTATTTTTTGGAAAACAAAACAGCTGTAGCTGTGACTTTATAAATTTTTAAAGAATAATTTGTAGCTTTAATTTAGCTACATTTATTCAGTAGCTTGTCAAGTTCTGTTCACAGTAAGTTCAACTTGAAAGTAAAACCATGTTAATCCAAGAAATCTAGAGATTATAAATACTTTTTTCTACTAACAATAAGTTTTTGAGTGTCTTTTTTTTTACATCAAGAAAATCCGCATGAAAAGATTGCTGGCCATTGTTTTATTCTTCTTCTTTATGGTATCCTTTTCCAGTTGTAATTTCTTTCAAAGGAACAAAGGACATTTGTTGTATTTGTTAGATAAGTTGTTTTGAAGAATAAATAATTATTGATTAAAGAGTTAAGATAGATTGTATGGTTTATTTTCACTGATGTAAGAGAAAACTAAAATTTATATTATATTGTTTGTAGATTAAAAAATTATTAATTATTATTAAATATTTTAACAGTAAAAAAATCTTTTAGAACTTATTATATAAAATAAAATGACTTTACGTTGTAGTTCTGTATTAATATTTATTAATAATCGACGTTTCAACAAACTTAATGTACATCTTCATCAGGAAAACTGATACAAATGACATTTACAGAACATCGAAACAAGTTACTAGGTAACAAATAAGTAACTTGATCATAAAAAATTTTATAAATTTATTTTTAATGGAAGTCAAATTTTATTTAAATCAGTGCCTTCACAGTAATTAATGTTATTTATTTCTTTATAAATTTTGGCTTCCGTTAATTAGAAATTTATAAAATTTATATGATTAGTTACTTATTTGTTACCTAGTAACTAGTTTCTACAAATGTCTTTTTTAACAGTTTTCCTGATGAAGACAGAGGCTGAGTTCATTGGAACGTCGATTTATTAATAAATATTAATACAAAACTTAAACCTAAAACCGTTTTATTTTAATTGATTAAAAAACTATGGCTCTTTTTTTCGTGAAAAAGTGCTTTTATGATTAATTTCAAAATAACTTCTTGTTTCTGTTTGTCATTAAATATAAATAGTTTTTCGATTTTTGATCATTTTTATTATATTTATTATTATAAAATTTAAATAAATTATTTTAAAATGCTTAATAAATGATTTTAAGTGAACTTCAAAAGTACTTTTGGCAAAAATCACTTTTATAAATGAGGTGAGAATACGGGTCTACATGTTCAGCTTCTCGAGCATATAGCCCCTATGTTCTATCTATAAATTACGGAATCTGATTAATTTAAATTTGCTGCCATTTCTTTAATGTTTTTCATGTCTAATGACAAATTTCAACAACAAAAGTTATGGAAAAACATCAATATTTTATATTTATTTCTGGAACAAATACATTGGCTACCTCTTGTTAGAATCCAGCTTAAAAGATGTAAACAACATTTGATTTATATCAGAAAACTTAAAATGTTTGTGTATTTTTCCGAAAAATTTTCAAATATATGTATTTGTTGTCTTTATAGATTCATTTTAGTTAAGATAACTCTTTCATCTTGAGCGAATGTCAAATTGTTATCTAATGTTAGGTTAAAAGAATTTATATGAATGATTTTGAAGATATACGTTTGCAAGTGGACGTCCGATGAGTAGTTGAAGTGGTGTATGATTGAAAGTGGCTTGCGTCAGCTAATGTTTCCAAGGGTAGTAGGAATAGAGCATGTATGATAGGGTGTCAATATCAATGTTCATGAAGCTAAAGTTGCTTGTTTGGATAGGAATGTTTGGAGGAAACTAATTTCGGGATTTGTGCCACACCCTTTTGGATACATAGCATGATTGTGTATACTTTTTCATACACTATTAAATAAAATTGAACATTACATTTATTTCGAATCTTATTTCAAGTAAATCTTCTAAGTTTCTCAACAATATGGCTCTCATTCTACTGCAGCATTTTAGGAAAAAATCCAATATTCCGTGTTTATATATCGCCAATTTCCAATATATATCCAAATATGCCAAATCGCGACAAGTAAGCAGCAAACACAAAATGGTGTAATACTACGTAACATTATTTGAAATTTCAATTTTGTATCTTGGTCGGTTTTGGTTTATAGATTGATATTACACCTTGTAAATTCAATCAGAATCAATTTCAAATTGAAAGATTTGAAATATGTCGATTTATCTATGTATATCTACGATACCAATACCTTGCCATCCAGTATCATAGGGCACTATAACGGACATTGAATATAGGATAGATACAAAATTTAATTTATGTATGTCATACCGTCTGTATATTTGCAATACTGATATCTTTTTATTTACGAGTATGCAAATTAAAAATCATATGCATTACATTTTTTGTTTGTATAGTTTTTGAAATATACAGGGTGATTTATGACGTCGGGGAAAAACCACACCGAGTGATTCCTTTGAGTAATCTAAATAAAAAAAACTTCAAATAAACATATGTCCGAAAATGCTTTCTAACGGAACTGTAGCCGTTAGAAGTTTATTACATGTAATATCAATCGCGTTAGTCTTATTTATTATATCAGGAAAATAAAAAAAAGTCATAAACGTGAATAATTGTAAAATTACTGATTAATTTTCTAACATTTTATTTAAACACTAGTAAACCAATTTACTTTTTTAATCAATGGTAGAATAATTCGAATGTCGATTATTAATAAAAAAAAACTAATACAGAATTAAATTCTAAAACCGTTCTGAAATATATTTTACTATTTTAACAGTCATAGTACTTAAAAACAAGACAAGATATCATAAAAATATAAAAAATTATTTAGCTGTATCGAAAAATATTCCAAATTACAGTTGTTAGACAAAATTTGTTTAGTAACTTTGTTAAATAATTTTTTTCGAAATATGCTTCGGTTTTTGTGCAATATTTGTAAAATACATCTATAAGTGACATAAATTACTACTTCCAGTTGGCAGATCTTTACCAAAAGTTGATCAAATTCAGATATTCAACTCTAACTCTGATATATGAAATTAAAAAATATTATAGAAATTAGAAGGTACTGTAATAATCGCAAGATTAAACAATATTAACAGTAGATTAAAAATTAAAAATTCTATGTTTTTATGTTCTGTTTATTTAATGTAAATGTTAATTTCCTGATGAAGATGTACACTGAGTTCGTTGAAACGTCGATTATTAATAAATATTAATACAGAACTACAACCTAAACCCATTTTATTTTAATCCTTCATATAGCTTCTAGAAAATTAATCTGATTTTTTTAATAAACAAATCTGTATGACAAAAAGAAATATTCAAAAGATCAAAACATAAAACAACAGTCTCAGCAAGAAAGTTAAGGAAAATTGTCCGATTTTGATAAGTTTGCAGTACGTGAACGCGGGCAATACAACGTAATCTCGATAAATCTTAAGTTGTTGTACAGAATTTTAAATTGAAATCATCGATTTCATATCGACAACGACATCAAGCGAATTTCTCGTTTTATCTACACTCCAAACAAAAAATTATATAATTTTACTTACAAACCATGCGACAGTATTTTTAGGTATAATTATTAAACTGCTGTAATTTAATACATAAATGTATAAAAATACATAATAACAAACATTATGTAATATGATATCACCAACGGAATGGAAAAGTACATATATATGTAATATTTCAGTAAATTTTCTGTCAGAAATTTTCCATAAATAGATAAAATTGTTTAAAAAATAAATAACATCGAACAAAATTGTTGATGAATGTCACTTGGTGAAATTAATATAATAATATTCTAAAGTTGAAACATTTTCAAATGATCAAAGCACCATACTGACGAGGTTCTAAAGACCGAAACACGTGTCTATGGTTAATCTGGCCAGTCATTGATGCATAGCTTAACAGCCGATTCAATGACTGAGTAACTTGTAAAATTTTGAGAAAATGTCTCAACTTTAGAATATTAAAATTGTTTAGTTCTGTTGTAATATTATTACATACATACACAATCACGCCACATACCCAACATGGTGTGGCACGAACTCTTTTCATCATCCCGAAATCAGTCGCCTCTAAACATTCCTATCCAAACAAGCAACTTTCGCTTTATCCACATTCATAATTCCACTCTCATATATGCTCTTTTATTCCTACTATTTGGAAACTTTTGTTCACGCAAGCCACTCTCTCAATCATACACCACTCCAATTACTCATCGGACGTCCATCTGCAAACGTATACCATCACAATCTTTTTAATCTTATAGTGAACTCAATCAAGGGACACACTGTATATATGTGGTTAGTTATTTCATCTTATATTCATTAAACTTAAATAGAAAACTATTATACATATAAATTCCAGTTTAATTTACAATGGCGCTAAAATAATTTGCCCAATTAAATCTAGTCGTGTAGAAATTAAAACAAATGAAACGGCCAAACAAGATATTATCAAGTTTTAATCGCAGTAGCAATATTTCAATCACTTGTTATTAGAGAGTGCAATTCGATAAACAAAGGAAGACTTTCGTCCTAGTTTAGCTATTGGATACAGTAGAGACATCTACATTCAGATGACAATCACATAGCAAACAGACCATTTACTCAGATTCGAAAGTTCGATTTACACAAAAGCAATGTTGTAATTAACATTTGCAATCAATTTGTATTAAAAGTGTAGTTATAGTTGACATAGTACAAATATCTTTCAAAACTCATTATATTAAAATAAAACGGTTTTAGGTTGTAGTTCTGTGTTAATATTTATTAATAATCGAAATACGAATGACATTTACAGTAAATTAGAATTGTAAATTAGATCATAATTTTACAAATTTTTAATTAAAAGAAGCTAAATTTTATTTAAACGTGGATTATTTATAAATATTAATACAGAACTAAAATCTAAAGTAGTTTTATTGTATAAAAATAATATTATAAAAAATCCCAAAACTACACTTAAATAAAGCTAAATACGTATTTCGGAAGCTAAGTTTCCATCTTCAGTAGCAAATAAAATCTACAAAAATCTTACCTGTGATCCAAAGTGCTTAAGTGTTTATGTACTTTTGATCACAAGTAAGATTTTTGTAGATTTTTTTAGCTACTGAAGATGGAAGCTTAGCTTCCGAAATACGAATTTAGCTTTATTTTTATTTAAGTTTGGTTTTGGGATTTTTTATAATATTATTTTTATTTAAATTTCGCCACAGTAGATCATTTTCTAATCTTTTAGTTTTATTGTAGTTAAAGTTATCTATATACTAACTGAACATAGATATATTTAAAATAAAACTGCTTTAGGTAAAAAGTTCTGTATTAATATAAAATCTTATATTTTTTTGTTTAATAGAATTAATGTTTTAGGTAAGGATATGAATCTTGTTTTTAAAGTTAATAAGTGCAAAGTATTATAAGGATGACTTAATTTATCTTATTAATGTAGATTGTTGTACTAGTAACATAATAACTCGTTTCCACATAGGCAATATAGTAACGTAATGGTACGCTTGAAGAAAAAATTACTTTATTCATAAACATGTTCTCAAATCATTGTCAATGATTTCAAATATTTTTATTACCGTGTAAACCAAGCTTAATAGTTATTCCTTACGTATATACACATTGAATGAATAATTTATGCTTGGACATTTTAGTTTTGGGACAAGTCTCGTTTGTATAGAAGATACGTACCATTTAACTTTGCTAGTTTTCTCCTGCCCTCAAGGCCCTTATATGAAAGTAGTAAGTTAAGGTACTTTGTGTTTCAGTAATAAATATACACGTATGTTTAGAATAGAATATTTCACGTATGTATTTCGTTGCCCAGTCAATTTTGTTCGATAAAAACAAATATTATTCAGGAAATAAATTACGCGTTAATGCTAAAAACAGATGCTGCAGATATAAAGAATTTTTTATATGGAAAATTTTATTGCTAAAATAAAACGTGTTACATGTAAATAGGATATATGTTTAAAAAATATTTTTTTATGGAAAATTACCCGATCAGATTTATCGCTAAGTTCAAAGGTTTAGTTTTTGAGAAGGGTGACTTGACGACTGAATGTAATGTATATATTGATGGTGCACGTTTAGAGCAGGTAGATGAATTTGTGTATTTCGGTCGTATGTTGTCTAGAAATGGCCGTTTAGAACGTGAAATTGAAAGGAGAGCAAATGCTGGTTGTAAATAAATAAGTAAATATTAACCTAAAGCTGTTTTATTTTAAATTCTTCTCGAGTCAAATTTATTGCTTCCAGTAAAATTTCATGTCGTAAAAAGGACTGTAAAAGTATATTAAAATTTCGTTTAATTATTTTTGGATTTTTTTAACGAATAAAAATCTGCAAAAGCTTGAAAATAAAATTTTATAAAAATATATGATATTCAGCACCATGTGAAAAGTTTAAAGTGCATCATAAAAATAATTTTAGTTTTTCAAAATATAAGTAAAACTGAAAAACTTTAAAAAAAATATTATCTAATTTTTGGAAAAGTTTTTGAAATGATATATTCGGTAGCAATTCCTACTTTTAAAAATTGATAAAAACTTTTCGTGTTTTATATTAAATTTATTGAATTTTTAAATTTTATCCCATTTTTCAACATAAATTTAATATCACAAGTTTGATTTGATATATTTCCAAATCAGAATATTTATTTCAATTTCAAGTTTAAATTCTGGCTTTACAAGATGCATTTTTCTATTTTTCTGTACAAACAAAATATTGTATATTACATATTCCAATACTCGATTTTATATAGAAATCTATACAGAATATATTATACAAAAATGATAAAATAAATAAAATTATACAAATATAAAAAATATAATAAAATGAATAATTTAATTGTCATTTAAGGTAAAGATCTTTAAATTTAAATATAATGTCCAGAATAGCAGCAGAATCATTATTTAATGTGCAGACAACAGTAATATCCAAGTGAGCCTTGATATTTGAACAAATTCCCCAGAGAATTTTAACGAATTATCAAGTTATCTACATACGAATAATCATATATGTAAACAAAAACAATAAGATACTTTTTTTTAATAATGCAAATACATTACATACATGTTTTTTTTTTGTATAAATATATTAAAAAAAAACAAGATTAGAAGTATATGGGTAAACCCATATATAGACCACTTTGACATTTCTCGGAAAGTTGGCAATACTGTATTTTAATAATATTATAATTTATATGGGCACTAGGAAAAACTTTTCTGAAAATTTGATCAAAATCGAATAAATAATGTAGCCAATATGATAGTTTAAAAACTTTAGTAATTTTTTTCTCAGAAAGTTGGCATTACTGAAAAAAAACCAAAATTACATGACCATCTTGGGCACTAGACAAATTTATCCTGCAAATTTCATTAAAATCAGTTAAACCGTCTAGGAGAAGTTGCGATCACAAAATTTTGACTCACGACCGAGCGAGCTGACTGCGCACATCCATACACCCACATAAACTAAGTTCAGATTCGTCATCTAGATGCTATATGAAGGATTTCTATACACAATTTTTTTTTTGAAAATGTTACAGACACCGTACCAAACGCTATACCACTTTTTCCTTGCAGTTAAAGTGGTAAAAAAGGTTATTCACTTACTCAAGCGACTTAATGGTTAGATGCTATCAATTACTATTTCTAAATTAAATAACTAAAAATAAACAAAAGCATTGAAATATGTATAAATTTTGTGTATATATTAATTCTAACAATAACGTTAATGTATTATTAATTTAAAGAATAAGTTAGAGATTGCGAATAAACATTTTCATGAAATTGCTAAAAATATCTACAAAAATAAACTAAAACAAGGATAAATTATTTATATTACAAGTAATAATATTCAAATCATACATACATTTTTTAGTTAATTTTATAATAGTTTTATTTTAATGTTAGCAATTTTATTCGTAACGAATTTAAGATTTTAATTTATTAGCAAAGAAAATGTTCAATTTTAAATCAGAAGCACTAGTTAAATTCGGGAGTATTTAAAACATATTGGCTGGTTCTACAAGTTCGGTTTTAAACAATTAACATAGTGTAATTGTCGTAATAGCAGAATTAAACAAACAAATCCAAATATTTAATAACCGAGGTTATATTTCAATAATTATTTAAAATATTTTACAGACAGGTATTTTGGCGGAGGTGCTAATATAGAAGTAAATACATATGATATTTGTAGAACATTTCTTATTGGTTTGTTTTTTATTGCTGGTGTGAAACATGACCATGTAATGTCTCGCTGACTATTTTATATATATATATATATATAGTATGTAAAGTGATAAGGTTTCCCATAGGGAAAAAAATTTTAATATGAGTTTTAGGAGAAAAACTTATTTTTTATAAAAAAATTTGCTTCTATCAAAACCCCTAATAGTCAAAGAAAAATCCAGTAATCATTTAAGATATGATCAAAAACTTGATATTATGTCGAGTTGTTGATTTTAAATATGACTAAGTCCAAATATTACATCAGTATCGTGTTACCCATGGATTACTTGTTAATAATAATTATTATATTTTGGCAAATTAATAATAATAATAATAATAATAATTAAAAAGTAAGTCTCTTGTATGACAAATATTTTTAACATTTTTCACACGATACTGATGTAACATTCGGACTTAGTCATATTTAAAATCAACAACTCGACATAATATCAAATTTTTGATCTTATCTTAAGTGATTACTGAATTTTTCTTTGACTATTAGGGGTTTTGATAGAAGCAAAATTTTTTATAAAGAATAAGTTTTCTCCTAAAACTCATATTAAAATTTCCCTATAGGAAACCTCATCACTTTACACACTGTATATATATTTTTTTATAATTAATACACAGATTCTAATTATTTGATTATAAATATAAGTTCTCATCAAACTTTTACTATTTTATTTAAATTTTCGGAGTACAAATTAGCATTCTTTTAAAAGTAAATGGCCGCTAATAAATATTTTAATTAAATTTAAAAAATAAATGTTTACAATGTCCAAGCAAATAGAATCAAAAGCATGCGATGAATGCGTGTCATTCCTCAAGAGACAAAAAACTATCACTCCACTGACCTCGATGGCCCTTTGTGCCAACCCTTTCGGATGGTGCTCGGGCGATGGCCGAAGATTTTTCGTATCAATGTGGACATTCGTCTGCATATCGTCAATTGGGCTGCTACATGTAACAGGTTAAAGGAAAATCACGGGTACACACCGTAAAACGCGCAAACGGAAACTTTACCGGTTCCACCGCGGGGGGAGTTCCGTTTCGAACCGCTGCAACTAAGCTACTGTATGGGGGCAGACACGATAACACCGACCGATGCGAAACGAACACGCAATTCGGACCAACTCGGCCAACTTCGGTTCGGAATGAATGAATTGTATTTTGCGACGATTTCAGTTTAGTGTAGGTTAAGTTTGGATTCCTGTATTTAATTATTGGACTGTATATTTATCGTTATCTATGGATGTTGATTTTTGTTAATAAAATAAATATTTAGATAGAACAAGATTAGAAGTATATGGGTAAACCCATATATAGACCACTTTGACATTTTTTGGAAATTTTAATAAAACTAGGAGAAACTTTTCTGAAAATTTAATCAAAATCGAATAAATAATGTAGCCACAATGAATTTTGAAAAAAATTGTAATTTTTTTTCTCGATAAGTTGATAACACTGTGTTTTGTTAAAATTGCATAATTTATTTAGGCACTAGAAAATTTTTTTATGAAAATTTGATTAAAATCGGTTAAATAGTGGTCATAATGAATTTTCTAAAACATTAGTAATTTTTTTCTCGGAAAGTTGGCAACAATGGATATTAATAAAATTATATAATTAATGGGAGCATTAGGGAAATCTTTTCTGAAAATCTGATCAAAATCGAATAAATAATGTAGCCAACACGAATTTTTTAAATTTTGTACACAGGATTGTACAATCCTAGGATTTTAATTAAGATTGTAAGGATTTTAGCATAATTTTGAAGCGAGATTGTAAGAATTTCACATGCTTTTAAGTGAAATTGTAAAAATATAACAAGATTTTTAAACGCGATTGTAAAGATTTTTACATGATTTTAAAGTGAAATTGTAAAAATTTTACATATTTTTAAGCGCGATTTTAAGAATTTTACCTAATTTTAAGCTCGATATGATTTTTTTGTTGATTTTATGCATGTCAAGTAAGATTGTAAAGATTTTATCATAATTTTTCGGTTGATTTTACTGATTTCATATGAAATTTTTAAGATTGCAGGAATTTTACTCGAGATTTTTTATTAATTATAGATCGTATACAAATTATTTAATATGTTTTAATTTTTCTTCAAAAAATATTTGTAAATCTACACTAAATATCTATGAACTGTTCATGATTTTACGGATTTTAGCTATGATTTTAAGGATTTTACCATGATTTTACAGATTTTACCATGATTTATCTATAAAAATCTCGATATGCCAAAATTTGGTATGATTAAAATGCCTCCCTTATCATACGTAATATGACAGTCGATTAAAAAGATATTTTTAGAATTAATTCTTGAATTAAAATCAATCTTTATATTAAACTAAAATTATTTTACTTCAAATGTAATTCAATGCAATATTTTATCATAATATTCTCATAAGTTTCGAGTTAATTATATTTATATATTTTTTTGTAATTTTTTAGTAAAATAATAAGTTAAATTGTGTTGCATTAAAAATAATCTTTTATTCATAACATTGCTTCTATTTTTAAATAATATATATGCATTTGTAAATAGCACGCGTTTAATAGTTAATGCAGTAAAACTATAAATATGGATTAAGAAAAATCTATGCTCTGAAAATAACTACCGACATGCATTATTGCAAACCACAAAATATTTATTATTTTCACCTTTTTTTTTTTTAGAACTGCATATTTTTAGATTATAACATGCAATTATTAGTATTATGAGAAAACTGACTTGACGATTGAATGTAATGTATCTGTTGATATGGTGCACGTTTAGAGCAGGTAGATGAGTAGTATGTATTTGGGTAGTTTATTGTCTAAAAATGGTTGCTTTGACCATGATTATTAGATACTTTTGCTAGAAACGTAAATTAAACAAGATTAGAAGTATATGGGTAAACCCATTATTCCGCATTTTTCCATATCATGCTTACTTTCCTAGACCTCATAGTTTTTGAGAAAAAAAATAAAAACCAAAAAATCAAAAATAAATTCTAGCGCCCAAACGGCACATGCTAGCAAATTAAAACTAAAACCAAATTCTAGAACTTTTTATTGTCTATCAAAAAGTATTCTAAGTATTTCTCCGAATTTAACTCGAGAAAGAAGTATATCGCAAATTATCGAATTTGCATGTTAAACACCTATACGAACTTAACGAACGAACACCCGGTATATATTTCGCTATTTTATTTTTTATATATAATCTTTGTCGAAAAATTCATTTCACGTTTTTCGAAACCATTCTTTAACAAACAATTTGAATAAATCGATAAATATTTTCCAATTTTCATGCCTTAAGCGCAATTTAATACGTCAACAAAGGCGATACGAATATAAAATTTTAAATAAAAAAATGATTCAGTTAAGAATACAGACTTCTTTCACGGTTATTTCAATATTTAAAACAAACGACTCTGCAATGGTATATTATATACAGACGATCAGAGCTGGACGGTAGCTAGCTACTATAGTAGGTTAGCTACTTTTATTTTTAGCTGTAGCTGTAACTGTGCTACAACAAAATAAAAGTAACTCTAGCTTTGTAGCTTCAGGATTTTTTGCAAATAAGCTAGACACATTTTTTTTAAAACTGATCTTTTTAAAATTTTGCACAGAGCCATAATTTCATATTCAACTTTTCTCAAGAACATTATGCCGTATTATTGACCAAAAAGGCACTTTACCTGAATATAAAATAGTTTATTACATTTTTTTCATGGCCGCCTTGATTTTTAAAAAAACTAAACATATGCTTAAAATTGTTTTCAGACAAAGCAGGCCGGAATCCCAAAACATAAAAATAAAATTCTTAATTTTTTTGCCGATTACACCTATAGTGAACTCAATCCGGGAACCCACTGTACATATATTTCATATATTTGATAATACATTTTTTGAAAAGTAGGCACTATATTTTCGTAGCACAGATATTAAAATATCTTATATAGTAGCTTACAAAGTAGCTTAATTAATAGCATAAAAGTAGCTTACAAAATAGCTTAAAAAGTAAATTAAGATTTGATAACTACTTTTTCAGTAGCTTGTAGTTGTAGCTTAAAATACTTTTGAAAAAAATAGCTCTACTTGCAGCTTTATAAAATTTTAAGAAATATCTTATAGCTATATTTATTGAGTACTTTATCCAGCAGGTTGAAAGCCTAAAAGTCGTATTATAAATGTTAAAAAGGCAAAATAAAATCAAGAAGAGATAAATTTTATAGGCATTATGCTTGTAAACAACAACCAGAATTACAAAATTCAGGCTAACGAAAATAAATGTTAAGAAAAACAAATTTTACAACATTGAAGTTAAAATATGTATATTCGTAAACGTTGAATACCAAAAGAACCTTATATTTGAAATGTTTATTTTGTTCGTATCTAGAGTGCGCGTTTGAAAACAATATTTTAATGTAAAATTAACTTTTGCAAGATAACTGCTTCTTAAAAATTTATTTAATCAAAATGCAAATTTTTCCAAGAATTGTAATATACAAGGAAACATAATAAATTAAAATATTTATCATATATGATAAGGAAGGTATTGTAATCATTATTGTATTTAAGCTTCGGACACAAATATCTCAATTTAATCAACTTTTGGTAAAGATTTGCCAACCAGAAGTGGTAATTTACTGATGTCACTTTTAAGAAGCATATTTCGAAAAAGAAAATGTTTAACAAAAGTTGCTAAACAATTTATAACTAACAACTTTTATTTGAAACATTTTCGATATGGCTAAATGATGCTTTTTTATATTTTTATGGTCGATTTTGTGGTGACAACAGCAGATTTTTTATAGTTTATTTATTAATATATAATTAATTAATATCACTGTAATCATATAAATTTCGAATTTATCTTAAAATATAAAAATTATTATGCAAATAATAATAATAATGTTCTATGAAACAATAATATAAACACGAAATACAACTACATAAATTCAAACGAGTATTAATGGAATATTAGTAATTACTATTTATTAACTATCTCATAATTTAGTAAGCTCGTATATTTCCTCATTAATTTTCCTAATTATTCATAATATGACACTGCATTCCACACATAATGAAAATTATATTTAATTGAAACAAAATAGATTTCAATTTTTCTTTTTTATGCCATAATAATTTTTGTATAATACTTTTGAGAGGCGACTTAGGAAAAGCGAGATAATAATTCTATTAGTTTTCACATTAAACGATTTATTTGTTTTAAACTCTAGTAAACTACTACTTAATCAGTATAGTTCAATTGTTACTAAGTTTGTTATTTGACAGGTAAAGTTGTTATCAGTTTTATTATCACCTTTGTTTGACTAAAAAATTTATTATTTTTATCTTGTTTCTCAAAAATCGTGATGGTCCATATTCTAATATCGAATTAGCCGATACAATGCTGATTTACAACAACATGATGATAACTTCAAATATCTTTTATAGTTGAACAATTTTGATTGAGTATTAGATTTAATTTAGGTTTAATTAGGTTTAATTTAAAAAATAAAAGACTACTTTTACCTAGACTTTTTAAGGTATATCGACTCTTTTTGAGATGTACTAACGCCCCCTAAAAGAATGCAAAAAAGACCCTGTATTGTAATATTTTAAAAAACAAAAACTAATAGATATACTATTATTTTCGAAATTTGTGTTTTAAAAAAGTGATACCAATGTCTATTTATTAACAAAAATATAATTAAAATATTGTACATACCAGTAAAAGATAGGAGTATGTTTTTTTTATTTAAAAGTATGTAATAATTTACAACTTTGCATATATCTACTTTACAATAATTGTATATATATATATATATATATATATATATATATATATATATATATATATATATATTGTTCAATTTATAATAATCAAATACAAGCAAGCAATATTTCAAAAACATTACCCACTATTTTCAATTATCTGTAAACGTTAAACCCAAATTGATTATAAGCGAATCCGAAACTTATATATCCCTAGATCATTATTCATTGACCGACGCTGTCGACGTCGCCGTCGTCTCAACCAAAATGGCCCTAATATTTAAGCACCGAACTCCTTACCCGAAACCCGGAACGTTCTTCGGGATTACGCTTACATTAAGTACGCATTGGCGACAAGATATTAATTAGTTGTCCCAGTTTTAATTACATCGTTCGTTATTTTGCGGTACGGTTGTAAACGCGTCAGCCATTCAAGGTTTTGCTATTTTTATGATGTGCGTTGTAAAATTCATATTATATAAATATATGCCCGCTGAACAAAAAAAATCATAAAAATCTTCATGGTGCAAAATTCTAAGATACTGTAATAGTTGCAAAACCCAACATTATTAAAGCTTGATTTACATTATACTAGATTCGGCTAGAAACTTTGACTAGATTACATACTAGACGTACTAGACGCACTTGTCAAAACTTGGATAATATAAATCAGAAAAAAATCCAGCCAAGTTTTCAAACTAGAATCGTCTAGAAGTTGATTTTCAAACTAGCTCCGGACCAATTTTTCATCCAAGTTTCTATACTAGATTTGCGCACTAGCGGTAATTTTAGTGCTACCAACTCTGTGCAAAGTGTAAATGCGTAACTAACTAACTCAGAAAGCTTCAAAATCTTAGAAATTTTAACTAGTTTTTCTTGTTTACGTCTATGAAAATTCATTTTGTACTTAACCTCTTACTTTCAAACAATAATAAACTTGATATATAAACACTACGTACATTTTGGATGTTGGCAAACCTAGTCACATCCAATTCCACGCCTGCGTTCAACTAAAAAGTATGAACATGCGCCTTAAATAAAAAGTTTTAACTACTATAAAGACGATTCTAGTTTCCAATCTAGTATTTAAACTAGTCAAAATTTCTAGCTGAATCTAGTATAATGTAAATCAAGCTTAACAGTAGTAAAAATTTATAAAGAATAAAATACATATATAAAAAAAAACTTTTTAAAAACCACGCTTATATTTAAACGCACTAAAAAGAGGAAAATAAATTTTTTTGCTGGTTATCCAAAAATTTTAGAAAGAAAAAAAAGCGTGGAACACCAGGGAAACTATATATTTCGCAATGATAATTAAGCGCTCCACGCTTTTATTTCTTTCTAAAAATTTTGGATAACCAAGAAAAAAATTATTTTCCTCTGTTTAATGCATTTAAATATAGGCGTGGTTTTTAAAAAGTTTTTTTTTATATATTTTATTTTCTGTTTTTTATTCTTGTCGTCTTGTCATATCTTGTAATGTCAATTTTTTTTTCAGTGTGATCAGATGATAGAAAGTGGTCTAAAAATTGGTTACAAGATTTGACCGTGACAATAGTGACAACCCATGACAACAGTGACAACCCGTGACAACAGTGTGAGTTAATATAAGTTTATATAAAAATATTAATATAGAACTACAACCCAAAGCCGTTTCATTTTAAAAGTAAAATAATATATAACTATAAAATAAACTGTCAATTATATAATCAACAAATCTCAATATAAAAACAATTGACATAATTCGCTTCGTTAAATCTACAATGGCTCTTAGCCAAACTATAATACAAATTCCGCGATGGTCTGATTTTTATGAGTTTACGACAAACTTGATTTTTCAATGTAAAAAGTTCGGTACATGAATTTAAAATGTTACATTGTCGTTAATATATTCAAACAGTAGAATATTTCTTTTTTACAATACTTGGCACAAAACTTTTAACATTTCAAGAAAATTTATACTTAATTGTCAAGTTGTCGTGCTTTTTATTTCTTTTGTTACATTTGACCGGATATGATGAATTTTTTCCACCCGACAGAATCAAGTTGGCGAACAAGAAAAATCGGAAAATTTCATAAAACTTTTATGTTTTAAAAGTTTTTTTCTAGATCACAATTTAGAATTTTTCTCTATAATATAATTATGTATTTTTTTAATTTTATTTTACTTTATTAACGATAATTTTATTTTAAATTATACAATTAATTCTACATTCTACGTTTTGTTAATGTTACATATACAGGGTGTTCGTTCGCCAGGTTGATATAGGGCAATAATATGGGATACCGATAATATGCAGAATACTTTTTTCTGAAGTAAAATTCGGAGAAATATATATATATATATATATATATATATATATATATATATATATATATATATATATATATATATATATATAACAAAGAAAATATTGACAATTAAATATTTGATTAATTTTTTTATATGCTAATTCTGTCTGAATATAAAAATTGTTATTAAATTATTAATTGTAGATAAATTATCAAATTTTTCTAATAATTAGTTACCATAAATATGTAGTATTAAACGAATAAATCGAATGTAAAATTATCCTTTTTTGTATTCCCACCACCTGTCTGAATATAGCCTTTTGTTTGCCTTGAAATGGCCTTAAATATGAAATTTTATAAGTCCATTTGGCCGAATTTGCTCTACACGTGTGTCTAATTCGTACTTACCTGTAAAAATCTCAATATGTCAAATTTGATATGATTAAAATACTTTCCTTATCATATATTATCGCTAAAAGTAGATATTTTGACTATTTCACAATAACTGTAAGACACTTCATAAAAATATATAGGTTTATACAAGTACAAGTACAAGTACAAGTACAAGTACAAGTACAAGTTTGTATAAGTACCGAAAGCTTTCAGAACTTATTATATGAAAATATAACGGCTTTAGGTTTAAGTTCTATATTAATATTTATTAATAATCAAAGTTTCGACGAACTCAACGTATGTCTTCAACAGAAAAAAGGCAAATCTTTTTTCCTGATGAAAACGTACGTTGAGTTCAGCGAAACGTCAATTAATAATAAATATTAAAACAGAACTAGAACCTAAAACCGTTTTATTTTAATTTAAATATTTAAATTATTTGTAATTGAATCATTTTTCTATAATAACGCGAATATGAATATGTACATATTATTTTTATCTTAACAAAAAGATGACCGTGATTTTTCCGCGTATAGTTTGTCCAGTACGGTATCCATAGCAACGCAAAACATACGTGCCTTGCATGCCATTTGTTGTCCTATTGAGCAAAATGGAAGCACAGGGTCGGGTTCAGTAATAATTCAAAACGGCCACTGGAATGCGAGACCAACTTTGGTTCACGTGCCCCGGGCTCTTCCCCACAAGCGCGCCACTGATTACACAATGAAATTGACGCCCGGAGTCCGGACTCCGGAGTGACGAACAAATGGAATTCACGCTTTTAATATCATCAAATCGAATTTTCTATTGCGTCCCGCATAAATTTTCCAAAAGGTATTTGATAATTAAAAAAAACCGAGAAATATTTTTCGAAATTGTATAATGAATCATTATACAATTAAACATATACAGTGCGATATTTTTATCTTTGAACATATGAACTGAATTACATATAAATTTCCTATGTTCAATTTAAAAAAAAAAAAAAACAAACGTATGGAGACATCCCTGATAGTTATGCAACCAATCTTACATAATGTGACAGTTATTTGAAAAAAATGAATTACTTTCAACAAAATATTTAGTAAGCATTAAATTATTCGCATTATTTCAAGAAATCTGTTTAAAAATGTATAGTATTATTTATTAATTATTATTTATAAATTTAAGTGTTCAGCAATTTACAATAAATGACTATATTCTGTTAAATATTTCATTTTTTATTAAAATAAACATCATATTACGTAAGATTGGTTGCATAACTGTCAGGGATGTCTCAATACGTTTGACGTGTTTTTTTTTAAATTGAACATGAGAAAATTTGTATGAAGTTCAGTTCATATGTTCAGAGATAAAAATATCGCACTGTATATATTATTCACTAATTACATAATTAATAAAATAAAATAATTTTCCGTAAGTGAGATAAACATGTAAACGCCAAGAAAAAAAAGGTTATTTCATGTATTTCCTCCCTCTTAAACCACAAACATTGATGAAAGCTTAGCTTTCGTAGTAGCTTTTTTAAATTATTGTGTGTTTTAAGGGAAATTATTTCATTTTATTAACTTTTTATATTTTATATTTTAATTAATTATAACATAACTAAACAATTATCCCAATAATTCATGATAACTAAATTACATAATAGATTTTAAAAATATGAAAAATTATTACCGACACTCATATCACATAAAATAAGGGAGGTATTGTTATCATACCAAATTTGGCATGTCGAGATTTTTACAGATAAGCACGAATTAAGCTTATGGTCATAGTATTTATCAGAATTTAATCCAATTTTCAGAAAATATTCACATTAATATTTATAAAAATTATAATATTTTATTTTCATCGTTTATTGCAAATTTCGAGGAAAAAATATTTTATTTATCCGATTTTAATCAAATCTTTAAAATAGATTCTTCTTTTATATCCATATTAATATTACATAATTTTATTTTGCAATATTGTCAGTTTTTCGAATAAAAAACATTTTATTTTTATTTTTTTAGTATATTTATGAGACGATTCCAAAATGGTCTATATATGGGTTTACCCATATGCTTTGTATCTTGTTATTCCTCATTTTCGAGGGACTGAAATTTTGAATGAAACTTGTAAACATACGATAGAATTAAGAATTTATTGTTATTGAAATTAATATTTACTTTTAATTAATTCTTACGATAATACAATTATTTTTTATCAACTTGATTTTTTTTTGGATCTTTAATTCAATTAATTATTTATAATACAAAATTTTTTAGTATATAAAGTTTAAATCATGTTTAGATCACAAAGTTTTAGATTTGATTAATTGTTTCCATAATATTCTATAGTATAGACTGTAGTTGTACAGATGGCGTTCACTACATTTCTTTGTCATTCCTTGTCACTGTTACATTGTAAACTGAAATTATTATTTATGTTAGTAAAATAAATTATAAAAATGCAAATTGATGTAGATTTTGATGGAAACTCGCAAAAAAATGTTAATTCACATAATGGCATTGAGGTACATAATACAGATATTAACCTAACTTAACTTTTAAATGTTAAACATGTTTTTATAATTGTCAAATATATTTATAACAAATCATTAATATTTTTATGTATTTAGGATGGAGAAATCAACGAAATTCTTGAATTAGATGGAATAGAAGTATGGGGACAACATCAAACTGTACTAGAACAGCAAGCTTTATCCCATTTAAAATCATTAACTGAAGTATCTCAAAATTCAACCGAACCGAGTAATTTGGAAGATGGTGAAATAGTTGAAGAACCTAGTACCAGTACTCATAGTATTATTAATAATAAATTTAATAAAGTACAAAGCAATGCATTAGACATAAATAAATATATAGAAAGGCAAGCGCAGTTGCAACAAATTCAGGTTAAAAAGAAGCATATTAAAAGTGATATTAGTGATAAGAGTATAGATATAGCTAAGAAGATATCAGATTCGCATTTTTCGAAATCTAATTGTAAAAATAATTCGGATTATTTAAATTTTAAGAAACAGAAAAAACTTCGGAAAGACAGTGAAATTTCAAGTCACTCTGAAGATAATGTTTTAGTGCAAAATGAAGAAAAAAATCCAGATTCGGACAGTGAATATTATCCATCAGATGGTTATGCTTCAGGTAAAATAATTTTCGTAACCTCTCATTTTCACTGTCGTATGCTTGGTTTCATAAACGATTTAACACTTTGTTAAAACCGGTTTTAACATTGTTATTTTTTAACATCGTTGTTAAAATTTAACATCCTTTTATGATCCTTATTTGATTAATAAATATAATAGTATTGCAAACAGGGTTGGTCTGATTTTAATCTTTTGTTTTTTTTAATATTAACCTATGATTTAAATCAATTTTAATTAATTAGTTCTTCTTTTACTAAATTTTATTTTAACAATTAATTAATTAATATATCTAGATACATCTAGCACAAAATAAATATTAAAATAAACAAGATTAGAAGTATACTTTGACTGCAAGGAGAAAAAAATTACTAAAGTTTTTAAAAATTTATTATAGCCATGTTATTTAACCGATTTTACTCAAATTTTCACAAAAGATTCTCCTAGTATGCATATAATTTATGTAATTTTAACAAAATACTGTGTTGCCAATTTTCCGAGAAACAAATTACTAAAATTTTTAAAAATTTATTATGACCACTTTATTAAACCGATTTTAATCAAATTTTTATAAAAGATTCTTCTAGTGTTTAAATAAATTATGCAATTTTAACAAAATACAGTGTTGCCAACTTATCGAGAGAGAAAAAATCACAAATTTTTTTAAAAATTCATTGTGGCTACATTATTTATTCGATTTTGATCAAATTTTCCGAAAAGTTTCTCCTAGTGCCCACATAAATTATAATTTTAATAAAAATATTGTGTAACTTTCCGAGAAATGTCAAAGTGGTCTATATATGGGTTTACACCATTGGTTTACACCCATATACTTCTAATCTTGTTATTTTTAATATTTAGTAAATTATAAACATACAAAAATTATTATATCGTCATCACGGAAACTTGCTACTTCAGATTCTGTAACTCCTATATTTTTTAGATTTTTTTGTCAAATTTTCTACGTAAATTTGTTTTATATTTTATCTACTACCCCGTTGATACCAATTATATATCATGGACACTATCTTCATGATTATAATAGAGATATGTTATATATTTATATATTCATAAGTGCATAAAAATAATTAATCTTCTCTTATTTTCGAAAATCGTAAAAAAATCATCAACAGTCCGACCCTGATTGCAAATAATAAACAGTGATAATGTAAATAAATTATTTTATTTCAGATGATAGCGAATATAAAGCATCAATATCAACAGAAAAACATGGCACAAAAAGGAAACGCAAATCTAGTGAAAAATCGAAAGAAACAGATGAAAAAATAAAAGATGATGGATTATTAACTCTGTATAATGCAAGAATTAAAGAATTTAATTTATTACAAAATCAAGACGAATCTATTTATGATGATTTTCAAGTAGAAGATAATTTAAAAATACCCGAAAATATTTGGAACAAATTATACAGGTTTAATATTAAATTAAATAAAAGCTAAAACACTTTACGTACAAGCACAAAAATTTGACCAAATCAAACACTTAGTTTATAAATTAAAAATGTGTCCAAGCGTTTGGATTGATCAAATTCTTGTACTTCTGCGTAAAACTAAAACGGCAGTCTAAATGAGGTTTTGTTCTTTTAAAGTTAACAAAAAAAAAAACATTAAAATATTCCTTTTTGTTAAATTTACAAATTATTTATTAATTTATTATGTAATAATTTAGCGATATTTTTATAATTAATGATATTCAGTTTAAACACCCATTTTTTTTAAATTATAATGAATGATTTATAAAATAAATTTAATTCTTTTTAAATAATATTATTGCATTAAAATAAAACAGCTTTAGGTTGTAGTTCTGTATTAATATTTATTAATAATCGACGTTAAAACTCAACATCCTTCTTCATCAAGGAAAATGATTCAAATGACATTTACAGTAAATAATAACAAAGAAACCAGTTACTAGGTAACAAAATAAAATTTTATAGATTTAGTTACTTATTTGTTATCTAGTAACTTGTTTCTATGTTCTGTTTATTTACTATAAGTGTAATTTGTATCATTTTTCTTTATGAAGACGGATGTTGAGTTTGTCGAAACGTCGATTATAAATTAATATAAATACAGAACTGTAACCTAAAGCAGTTTTATTTTAATATAATGAGGTTCGGAAAGAGTTTTTTTACCCTTAATATTATTAAATTTTTATAGCTATCAACAAGATGGCGTTAAATGGTTATGGAATATTCATAAACAAACCGTAGGAGGTTTGCTAGGAGATGAAATGGGTTTAGGAAAAACTGTCCAAGTTATTGTTTTTCTAGCTGCATTAGAATATAGTAAAATTAAATGTAAAAGGTAATTGATGTCCAGATAATTTTTAGTAAGACCTTTTCAATTGGATATATTTTAGATATCTAGGATTGGGACCGTCTATAATAGTTTGTCCCGCAACGGTTATACATCAATGGATTAAACACTTTCATGATTGGTGGCCACAATTTCGAGTTACACTTTTACATCAGTCTGGTTCTTATCATGGTAAAAATTTTTACAGTTTTTTTCAATTTTATAATTTAATTTATATCAAATAATACAGTGGCCCAAACTGGGAAAAGTCGGGAAATAAGTTTGTTTGGCGAATTCACAAAATTACAAACACAGTGCAAATTTGTATTATTATAATATCTCGGCAAAAATTAGAAAACACAACTAATAATTAGGCAAAATATAAAATGAATAATAATTTATAGGAAACAAAATTGATTTGATAAATGAAATTAATGAAACAAATGGAATATTGATTACAACATACGAGAGTATTTTAAAATATAAAGGCGTATTAGCGGAGAAAAAATGGCACTATATAATTTTGGATGAAGGTCATAAAATACGTAATCCAAATGCAAAAGTAGGTTTTATATTTTTGTACTAAAATGATATGAAATTTTGTAAATCATTTTTTTTTTAGATAACTGTAGCAGTAAAGAGTTTCCGTACACCACATAAAATAATTTTAACAGGTTCTCCAATGCAGAATAATCTTCAGGAACTTTGGAGTTTATTTGATTTTGTTGTTCCCGGAAAATTAGGTAGCCAACAAGCATTTACCGATTATTTTGCAACGCCAATTACTCAAGGTGGTTTTGCGAATGCTACACCAACTCAAGTAAGAACTATATTTACATGTTTAATGTTACGGTTAATATGATAAAATGGTTACTAATCGGTTATTATGATTAAGGTAAAAATATACTTTGATCCAACTTCTTGCTAGATAGATTGAATTAACATTTATTTTAATTAATTTTGGTTAGGAATAGTAACCAGTTTATTACAATTATACAAAATTAGCTGTTACTTTGTGGAACTTTATGGTGATTTAATTGTTCAGTGACTGCATTTTCGATAAATTTTATTATCGAATTGTATATATTTACATTCAAATTGTGTACACAGTCAAAATTTATCAAAACTGCAATCACTAAATAGTTAAAGTACAATTGGTTTGTTTTAATTTCTATATTTATATATATCGCTAATAATAATTGTGATTTTTAAAAGGAAACGACTGCCTTATTAATTGCCACATCGCTGAAAGACATGATTAGCCCTTACATGTTACGTAGAACGAAGGATGAAGTTCGCGATTGTATTTATTTGCCGAATAAAAGTGAACAAGTATTATTTTGCTCGCTTACTGATGAACAGAAGGATTTATATCGAGGTTATTTACTGGTAAATTCATTATATTATTATGCAAAAATATATAATTATAGTAAGTATGTAATTAAGTGTGTTGTATTTAAACTCTATTTTCGTACTATATTATTATTTATTTATTCGTGCACATACAGTACAGTAATACATTCATTAACCGTCAAATACATTAACCTTCAAATCCCTCACCCCGCAACCTTCAACCTTCTAATCTCAAAATTTCCAAACTTTACCTATTTTTCAGAATCAATCAATTTTTTTAACAAAATAAGAATCTTTATTCTAAAATTTGTACTTATATTCATGTTCAATTGAATACATTTCTAGTCCGACCAAATTGGATGTATTCTCGGTAGAACATCGTCAAGGCGATGGTCCGATAATCAAACAAGAGTAAATATTTTAGTTGGCATTACAACACTGAGAAAAATTTGCAATCATCCCGATTTATATTTGGGTGAATCGGATGAAAATAACGAGGTTAGATTCCATTTTTTTTTTTCTATTATATTTCAGTATTCAAATGAATAAGAAGCATCTAATAAAATTATTTTCTGTTTTCAGACAAGCCCCGACGAAATTGTTTCACCTGAAAAATCTTTCGGTTACTATAAACGATCAGGAAAAATGACTGTTGTGTCGGCATTGTTAAAAATTTGGAAACGTCAGGGTCATAGAGTATTATTGTTTACACAATCTCGTGCTATGATTGATCTATTTGAGGATTTTTTAACGCAACAAGAATATAAATATTTGAAAATGGATGGAACCACTTCTGTATCGAATCGACAACCTCTTATTAACACATTTAATAAAGTAAAGATATTTTTCTAATTTTTTTAAAAAATAAATGAACGAATAAAATTGTTTTCATTTTGTATCATTTAGGATTCTTCGTATAACGTATTTTTATTAACCACACGAGTTGGTGGATTAGGAGTTAATTTAATTGGTGCAGATCGAGTTATAATTTATGATCCTGATTGGAATCCAGCGACTGATACGCAAGCGAGAGAAAGGGCATGGAGAATCGGACAGAAACGTCAAGTTACAATTTATAGATTAGTTTCTGCCGGAACTATTGAAGAAAAGGTAACATATTTCAGGGTGTCTAGCGGGCGGGAATTTGTATGAGAATTTAACAATGTACGGGAAATTATAATCAAATTGGACAAAAAATCGACAAATACCCTATTCCATTAGATTTTTGGATTCTTCGATTTAAGAATTAGTTTAACCAACATAGAATCGGTACCAATCTAACAAAGCCAACATTTTTTAGAATATTTATATAATGATTTCTAATCGAATTAATTTACAAAACATAAATATTATAAACTTTAATAATTTGTCAATTAAAGTTAATTAAATATACAAGATTACACATATAATTATGTCGTGTAATTTTATGTGGCATAAAAATGTGCCATTGGGGGCGTTCTAGAGTAAACAAAAAGCTGGTTATTTCTTTAAATTAATGTACGGGGGGAATTTTGTTTAGAAAACCCGCTAGACACCCTGTATTTTATATTTGATTAATTATAACTATGTTTTAGATGTACCAACGACAAGTTTGGAAGCAACTATTAAGCAACAAGATTTTGATTGACCCGAAAACAAAACGGTTCTTTAAAAACTCCGATTTAACCGATCTGTTTTCTTTTCAAGAACATACTGATACAAATCCAGAAACTGCTAATATTTTTCGAAACTCTAAGGTACGTTAACATAGTAAAAAATGGTTAGGTTAGATTAGGTTGTAGTTCCGTATTAATATTTATTAATAATTGACGTATTCCACGTACTTGACATACATGGATTATTAATAAATATTAATACAGAACTGAAACCTCAAGACGTTTTATTCTATTGTATGTTTCGTACTCAAATTTTAAATTTTAATTTATAATTTTTCAGATTGAAGTTAATGTGAATAAGAAGAGAGATAAATCAGAATTGGAAACAGCAATAACATTTTCCGAAGATAAAATCCAAGCAATGAAATCTCTAGCGACACAAATTGCGAAAAAAATGTCTCAAAATAAACCAGTTGAAAATAAAAAGGTAGAATCAAAACTGGAACAAGAATCAGAGAAACGGCTAACTCCTGCCGAATTATTAGCAAATAATCGGAAAAAGCTAGAGAAAGTTGAAGAATCAATTGTGAATAAAATCGATGATCAAGAAACAAGTAGTAGTTTTGCGAAAGCATTAACAGTTGTCGCAAAGACGACGAATAAATATCGGAAAAAGAAAGATAAACCTGATGAAGAACCAATTACTACAGAAGCGATAAAAACTAAATCTGTACGAAAAGAAAATGGTGAAAAGATTAAAATTGATCAATCAGGGCAAATAGATGGTGAACGAGTTCAAGGGCTGCTAAAAAGAGAAGTTAAAAAGAAAGATAAAAATTATAAGGCATTTGATAAAACGCAAGATGATTATGTATTAGAGAAATTATTCTCGAAAAAAGGTAATATAATTTTGAATTCATATTTTCTTTATTATATAATTTAATATATTTTTAATAGGCGTTCATACTGCGCTACAACATGATATAATTGTTCAGAGTAATCGGAAAGATGGAAGTAATTTGAAAATTCACTATGAAGCACAGAAAAAGGCAGATATGGCGATACAAGCTCTTCGAAAATCTAGATTAAATAATTGGCGTTGGTGAATATATTTTTTTTTTCGATTTTTGAAATTATATTTTTGTATTTATTTGTTAATAAAGTATTTTATATAAATAATTATTTTATTTTTAATGACCCCCCCCCCCTCTCCTCATTAAATATGCAAAAAAAGTAACTAAAATGAATAAAGGAACAAATTTACAAACCACGTTCACACAATGTGATATAATATTACACTTGATATACATTATACTATTCTTTTTTTTTATAATAAACACTTGACTATTAGCAAAACATGAAAACTTGTGTCTATTAACTTGTATTAATTAACAAAAAAAAAATTTGAAAAAGTCTATCACGGTATGCCGTAAAAATAAAAATAAAATAACGAATATTTCAAAAACGACTGTGAATTTTGCAAAAAAAAAACTGCTTAAATAAATAATAATTCTGTTCCAGTTCAGCTTTGTAATATACAAATTTTGTAAAAGAATTTTAGAAAATTAACATATATTTCGGTTTGCAGTCTTAACTTAGAAAAAAAAATCTTGCCATTTCAAAATTGTAAAAACAATTGTTGATAAATCTAAGTTAAATTTAAAAAGTTTTCCAGTGCGATTTTAATTTTATACGAAGGTTTATCGAAAAAGTTCAATCTATTTTTAGTTAATTAACTGATTATGTTTGAGCTGAATAAATTAATGTATAAATATTACTTTGACAATTGCCATATATTTTTTAACAAAACGGATATTATTTATCGATAAATCGTCGTATAATTTATCTATTTATTTGTATGAATTTGATTTATATTTAAGAATTAAGATATGATAGATATGTTCGAAATTACATTACAAGAAATGTAAATTGTTATGTAAGTGTCCAATTTAAAGACGAATAATATTTATAAAAATGTTCATAATGTATTAATGTATTACATGTATTTTTATGTTAAGTTGTATAAATAAAAAAAATACAAGTTTAGCTAATATATGTTCTACTTATAATAATTAATTTTTACTAGCGTACTAGTATTATTAAATGAGCGCGCCGTTATTTTTTAATATTTGAGGAACTGGGGAAAAATCAGTTATTTGTTTAAGAACTTTATTGAACAATAGAAAAATACATTTATTAGAAAATAAATAAAATACGTATAAAATTTGAATATATATATATATATATATATATATATATATATATATATATATATATATATATATATATATATATATATATATATATATATATCTGTACATAAACAAAAATTCCTATTACACCCTAGTTAGTCTTTTTTTATGTTGGCAGCTTTGACCTTTTTGTCTCCAACCTAACCTGACTTCTATCTTGCTTATCTGACTTCTTGAATATGATTGATGTTGTTGGTTAATTTCAGTGAAAAATGAATTACAAGTGACGGTGTGAATAAAGATTGTACGGAAATGAAACTTTGGAGGCTACTGATAATGAAAAACAAAATGAAAATATATCTAAAGAAAAACGGATGAAAGATGCCAATTACAAAAATGTAAGTGTTTGTAACCTAGCTTTCCACGTAATAGCTTTTTTATGTTTAAACAAGTGTTAAGTACTTATTAACTGGTTTATTATAAGATTAATCTATGCGCAATTAGTTCATTATGATAATATGATCACCAATAGAAATATTACCAAATTGATTTTTATGGCACTATGTTAGAATATCATCATATTTAGGTCAAGGTCAAGTTTTAGTATACGCGTTAAAATTTTAAATACTTTGATTATCAATAATAGAGAGTTGTTTAAATTTGAGTAAATTAATTTGATTTTGTTTCGTATATTACAGGAATATTAACCAATTACGAAACGTTGCATCATCTAACTATATAGTTAATAAAGGTAAGATAATAAGTTTTATTGATTTTTTTCTTTAGTTTTACAATATTTAAAGTATATATTTCAAGAACATCTTTTGTGATTCGTTTTTTATTTATTTTAAACTGAAGTAATATTTAATTTTAGTAATATCAAATTTTAATGTTTCTTATTTATTTAGTACGGGGAGATTTAATCGGGGGGGCAATGCAATGGCCCAATCTGCCCCTCTCGGATTTTTGATATCCAAAAAACATTACCGAACTAATAATTCATTGCACACTTCGACTTTCGGAGCAGAGATGGAGAAGCAACAACTTATCCGAAGGTAGAATGAATGTGCCTTCTTCCGGGTTGTGGAGGACCAGGAGGAGGTAATGAAGAATAGAAGAGTTTTTTTTTCTACATGAAGACGACGAGGACATAGGTAAAAAATGTACTATGGTTTATTATTAATTTAATTCATTCTATAGTAAAAAGTTTTTATATTAAAAGCTTATTTTCGATTCTTTTTTATTTATTTTTATTTATCAAAATACGTTTTTCTTTACATCATATTTATTTGCGATTATTTCCTCTTTGTTAAATAAATTTTTAGGTTTATTTTAAAGTGTTTCGGGGCTTACGCTATCAACAAACGTGTTTTGAAATAGGTAAATAGAGTTACGGATTAATTTTAATATTATTAAATTCTTTTATGTCAGCTTCGATATCGTTTTTAATAATGACACATTAATTGTGTGTGTCGCTCTTTTATAATCTTCCATAGAACATGCTTGATTTTGATTGGTTGTCAATCGCTATCAATATCAGCGAATCACAATGTAGCACGGTTGGATGAGAAGTTATAAATATAGGCCGAGGCTAGTCGCACCCACACGGGTCCACAGGCCACGGGTTCACTAACGTAACTTAACTTAAACCTAAACCTAACCCGTGAACCCGCACCCACGATTCACGGGTTCACGGGTTAGGTTTAGGTTTAAGTTAGGTTACGTTAGTGGACCCGTGGCCCGTGGACCCGTGTGGGTGCGACTAGCCTCGGCCATAAATATACTCCATGTTTTATCGTTCTCCTCAGTCTGGAGTTGACTATCTTAAGGAAAGGAGTGCTGATTTTTGTCCGAAATAATTTTAATTTATTTTTGTGCATATTTGTGTATGTTAAAGTAAATATTTATTATTCGTACGTGAGTTTGAAAATTACTAAATATTAATTGATTGATTTGTGCAGTGTTACCATGAAGACTGGTGTTCCGATTTCTACAAGATGTATCATCCATAATTGGATGGACAACTATGAATTGTGGCCCAATTGGAATTACTTTTGTTAGTTTATTAAGGTAAGATTTTTAATAATTTTATTTGTGTTTTCATATTTATGCTATGCTCATAAATTCAATCATTACTTATTATTTTCTATTAATTAAATTGATTGTGAAAGCATTTTCTAGTATTTAGAGTTATTTTATCAAAATGCAATATCGTATTTCTTTTGTTACTGGGTAAATAAAGTTTGTCATGAGATGGGTAGATGGTATCTACCATCTAATCTTATTATAGTAGTAGATTATTTCGAATTTAAATTTTGCGAGATAACTACTATTTATTTATTATTAATATATACATATTTATTTAATATCGACAACCAAATACCACTTCATACGACGTCATAGGTTAAATTTTGTAACTGTCAACTTAATTCATAACATGTATTGTGTCTGGTTTTTATTCCATTTTAATTATAATATTTAATATATATTTAATATATTTAACAATTAAAATAATAATAATAAATAAATTTATATTTAATATAACAGGATTTATTAGATACGTAACTTTTTAATAATATTTAGTTTATAAATAATAGTTCGCACGTTGGCGCTAGTGTTGTCGGCCATCTTGGGGACAACAAAACCAATTTAAAAAGTCCTGACTTACTTAGTATATCTTATGTCTATGGGTCTCGCTAGTTCAAAGCATATCTAAGAGATGGCTCCACATGTAATATTATAAATATTATAATATATTTTCATACAATACTCGTCCTTATGTTAATATACATTAAGGGTTATTTTGGCTTGTAACTTTCTACATATTTCTTTATATTTATTATATTTTTAATCCATACACCCCCCCCCCCCCTATTAATTATAAATCATGTTTTTATTGCGTTTTTCGCATTTATATACATTTTTCTCGAGATTTATTACCAAATAAAATAATTATAATAAATTTATTATTGTCATATATTTAACATAGCTGATAGACCAAGATGGCTGTCAGTTGCAAATCGAATGCGGCGATATTTTTCGTGTATTTTATAGCATTTTATTACAAATTATGACAAGAAATATTTAATGAAATAACGAAAATATACATTTATCTACGTATTTTTATTGGTAAGTTTGCTAGAAATTGCTTTTAAGATATATAATCGCGTTAAATAAAAGTGTGTTGTCATTCAAGTCACAATGTAAACAATCAAATATATTCCGTGTTTTATGTTTTATCGGTATATATTCAGTTTTATTTGCACATTTATCAACTCCTAGTTTATAGTTTTTACCTATTCTATTACACAAATGAACGAAAAAACGCTATAAAGATAGATTTTAATATGTTAGATGATTCATGATGATCCATCTGTGACCCACCCCTTCCTAGTGAAACTATATAATAATATTTATTCAATTAATAATTAATTTGTGTGTTATTACAGTGTGAACTACTACTACGCAAGATACGAAACAGTGTCTTAGCCCCAATATCGATGTCGGATGGACAGGCGATTGACACCAATGTGTTTTTCTCCGGATGTGTGGGTAAGTGTATCTATATCATACATTATATATATATATATATATATATATATATATATATATATATATATATATAAATATATATATAAATATATATATATATATATATATAATTAATAATTATATATATATATATATATATATATATATATATATATATATATATATAATTAATAATTATATATATATACAGGGTGTAACAGAATAACTATTCCTAATTTTAACTGGAGTATCCTGGGCTCAGAATATGAAGATTTAATGCAAATCACTGAGATAAAATGTGGCTCCTTACTGAGCTACAGGGTGTTTTATTTAAAAATTTAAAAACGATTTTTGCCCAGTACTTTAAAACTATTTGACGTATCCTTATCATACTTGGCAGGAAGTGTAGGTACCGTACACCATACTAAATTATGTTAAATAAAAGTTTCTGGCTACTGCCAGTGGCGTACAACAGGGGCAAGTGAGAGGTTGATCCTTCCTAAATTCTACGCCACTGGCGGAATTGTTATTTTAGCACAATTTTTCGATTCTCCAATACTTGCTGTGTAAAAAACATACTCTGCCTTTGTAACGATAAAGTCACTGTTTTTCGAGATATTTAAAGTTAAACATAAGCTGCACCCTTGAGATTTTTTCAAAATTTGCTCAAAAAAATCTGAAAAAATTCAGTAAAATAGAGAAAAAAATTAGCTACATAATAACTAAGTAACTTTTTTTTCTAACTCATTCTGATTTGGCTGTAAAAATTATTGAAAATAAAAAAAATAAAATGCAAAAAATATTAATTTTCAATAATTTTTCCAGCCAAACCAGAATGAGTTAGAGAAAAAGTTACTTAGATATTATGTAGCTAATTTTTTTCTCTATTTTACTGAATTTTTTCAGATTTTTTTAGCAAATTTTGAAAAAATCCCATGGGTGCAGCTTATGTTTAACTTTAAATATCTCGAAAAACAGTGAGTTTATCGTTACAAAGGAAGAGTATGTTTTTCACACAGCAAGTATTGGAGAATCGAAAAATTGTGCTAAAATGACAATTCCGCCAGTGGCGTAGAATTTAGGAAGGATCAACCTCTCACTTGCCCCTGTTGTACGCCACTGGCAGTAGCCAGAAACTTTTATTTAACATACTTTAGTATGGTGTACGGGGTACCTACACTTCCTGCCAAGTATGATAAGGATACGTCAAATAGTTTTAAAGTACTGGGCAAAAATCGTTTTTAAATTTTTATATAAAACACCCTGTAGCTCAGTAAGGAGCCATATTTTATCTAAGTGATTTGCATTAAATCTTCATATTCTGAGCCCAGGATACTCCAGTTAAAATTAGGAATAGTTATTCTGTTACACCCTGTATATATATATATACATACATACATACATATACATATTCATGTACATAATTTACTGTAATATCTACCTACCAATTATTAAATATAGATTTATTGATTTGCAGTTTTGCATCGAGACTGAGGTGTCTAGATTTCTACTACAAGATGTGTTATCCATCCCCCAGGGCTAAACTGTGATTTACAGAAATGGATTGAAGAATAATGAACGATTTTCCTCTTTTATTTTTCTCGCTTTTTCTTTTTACTTAACAGTTGAAATTTTTCTATTTCATTCTATGTTCTTTTAAAAATCTCCATCTTGTCCACTTTCTTACAACACAAATTATAATTTACTTTTCAAACTAAGCATACTATAAACTTTATATTTTCATTTCTTACATTTAAGGAGAGGGTGCTCATTAGGAAAGAATAAAGAAAGATGTACTTGTGAGGATAGTTCAACTGGGAATTAATGAAATATTCCGAAAAATATTGAATGATAAGGTGAGATATTTATTTTTTTTATTTTTAAGTAAATATAATAATTTCATTTTAATATTTATTTGTTATAGAGATTATTGATTAATGTGATTTTTTCTCTTTTGTTACAGAATTGGGAAATGAAGTAAAATAATGAAGAAAGAGAAGAAATTTGGTTTGGAGATAATTGTAACGGAGGAAAAGAGAACATTAGTAATTAAATGGCTCATAAAGTATTTGTCCGTCGATATGTATTTATATTTTTTTGAAATATAACAGTAGCATAGGTGGTACTGGCAGTTAACTGGCCCGGCAGTTCTGTTTCAGCCACCTCGGTTCTTACTAGCTTTTTGTTTTCCACCCTCGTGGTTTCGGGTTTGTTAAGTCCATCCCATTTTTTCATCAGCTCACAAGTGTGTTGTTGTTTCGTATGATGTGGTGATATTGATACACATTGAGTTGTATTTGGGGTTATTCCCGTATGGGGTGGGGGCAAAGGTTTACATTTCTGTACTTCGTATCCAGTCAGGGCCTCTCTGATTACTTTTGATTTTGCGTTTTGATGTCCGACGAAGAACTGTTCGGCTCAATGGCGCGGTCTCAAGGAATCGCGGGCTTGTACTGGTTCGTTGTGCCAGACGTGTTAAGTCTTGGGTGACACAGTCAGGACTAATTCAGACAGGACGCGTTCTCGTGCCTTCGTGCAGTCTGAGCTTCTCTGGTTATCTTTGATTATTGTGCAGCCAAGCTGTGCAGGTCTAAGAGAATCGCGAGCTCTGTAGTTACTGTTCTGTTGGGACTTGAATTTGCTCCTGTGGTCTTGATCTGTCTTTCGTCGAGAGTGTGATTGAGAAAGAGGCATCTGTTGTCTGACAGTGTCAGCTACTCTTTGGGGGCTTTTAGCAACAGGCGAATTGTGCTCCAGGGAGGGTGGCCTGTCTAATACATGGTGTACTCAGGGGTTGCGAACTGATTCATTTTCCGTATTGGAGTGGAAAATGAGAATGATTGTTGCGTGGTCCGAGCATTCAAAATATTAATATACGCGAATTGCGCTGGCTCTCAGCGCACACAAATGTTGCCGAAGATTGTGTCCTTTTAATTACGCGTGCGTTGCATATTTAGATGAAGAATTAGCTCACTAAATATATTAAAGTCGTCGTCGTTCATTCGTTGGGTGATTGGGCAGACACATGGTTCGTTGAAACCCACGGGTAAGGTATTCGGTTCGATGCATTTCATTTCGTTAACATTGTTACGACAGTGCCATGGCAGTGTCGTAGCAATGCTAATTAATGCGATGATTTTCGAAAATTGACCTGCGCAATCAAAGGTCCCCGGGTATCTTATTCAACTTGGTTACACGTCTACTACGCGGCCTATGTGCGTTTTTCGGGTCGTACTCCTCTGAGGCACTTGACTTGATGCAGTCTCGAGCCGAAGCGAGTTAATTCCCGATTGACGGTAGCTTAGAACCGTTTAGTTTTCTTGTGCCCATAAGGGTGGTCAATTTCAACGGAATTTGCGTCAATGCACCTGCCATTTGTTCTCCTTGTCCGCGTTCAAATCAGTAACATATCTTAGGGATGAGCCTGATATTTAGTTATCTAGTGTTAATATATAATATAAATGGATGAATTCCTCTTAGCATTTATCTCCAATCAAGAAGAAAGAAGTTGCTACGCGCGGCGCAGTATTAGGTAACTTATAAAGTGTTTGTTCGCCGAATTTGTTTTTGTTGGATTAGACTGATATACGGATAGAGTTTCCGAGGCTCTCTATTTTGTATATGTCCGCGTTTCTTACTGTAACTGCTGTGTCCACCCTCGCGGTTTCGGTTTTGTTTTTTTTTTTATCTCCTCCGTGATAGCATCTTTTCCTGCTCCATTTTTTTAAGTGTATGTGTGCAGCCAAGTATGGATCCGAATGGGGATTAACAACGAAAAACTTAGCTGGGGTGGAGCTTGGGACTCATGCATTGGAAGTATCCTCGTAACTTCGTCTAGCCACCGCACGTGCTACTCTGTCGGAACTTGGATTAACTAGAAGATGCATGAGTGAGATAGGGACAGAGACAGAAAACCAAAATGACACTGCGTTCCTGTGCCTTCGTACAATCTGCCGCGTTCACGCGCGCGCGCAATTGCTCTGTTGGGACTTGAATTTGCAGCAATGTGTCTTGGTTTCTCTTGTTCTCGCCGTCGTCGTGCATGAATGAGAAAAGGGCTTCAGGTTGTATGGCTGATCACTACCTTTTGGACGCATTAGTTGATGTGCTCCAGGGGGGCGATTAGTTCTAAAACTTGCGTCCTGGGAGTGCGAAATGATTCGATCCCCTATTGGGTGGGGGATGGAGTATGGGCAAAGGCTTTTTGGGCGTGCGAATCTTTGTTATATCCCGGGCAGGACAAGTGCTCTATTTTTCTAAATTAAGTCGTGCTGCTTCTCAGTACGCACAAAACACATATTAACGAGATGTCCCCGTTCAGTTCAATAAAAAAACTATCGCGCGCAACTCATTCGTCGTTCCGTCATCGTTGTCTAGGTGTTTGGGTAAGCCCAGTTGGAGTACTACGAATGGCGCATGAGGCCGCGTCTCTTCTCCTACATTGTACAGTGCCATGGAACCGTGCAACGTAGGGGGCCGGAGCAAAGCGTATATTGTCCGCATTGCACGATTTAATTCGGTGCCGAGGTGTTCTAAGCGGCCTAAGTGCGTTTTCCGAACCGTGCTTCTCTGCGGCGCTTGATCTCGCCACGATCTCGTGCCAAAGCGAGCCAGTTTTCGGTCTTCGTTAGCTTAGTGTTTCCGGCTGGAATTGCCTCGTATCCGTAAGGGTAGCCACTCCAATTGGAAACTCATGCCAATCACCTCACTTTTGCAAAACCCACGATCGCGATGCGATTAATTAGTAGCATATTTTGAGGGTTAAGTTACCGACGTACTTGGAAGATATCAGAAGACCAGATACCACCAAATACTTACAACAGAATTTTTCAAGGTAAAACTTCAACTTGAATCGTCGAATGTGTTAATATATATTTAATAATAATTTAAAAAAAAAAACACACACTCACCACAATTCTCTCTCTTTTCTCTGTCTTTACTCTAAACTTTTTTCTTCTTTGTCGTGAAACAACCGAATGATGCATCATGTGTTCTTAATGAAGAGATGGAAAACCTATAAATGCGAGCAGAATTCAGCCTCGATGGAAGCGATAACATCGCGCCACAGTATTATTTGTAATATTTATTATATTGTATAATTTTTATCAAGCTATTTGAAAATGTTTTCTGTAATTTAAATTTATTAAATTATAACTTATAATGTGAATGTAAATGAAATCATTTTGAATTTTACACACATACTTGTTTTAAAATAAAAAATCTTTTTCTATTTATTTATGAAAATTGTGTCTTAAATATTTTTCACATATCTGATTACATTTACACGTGTATATTTGAATTTGTTTGTAAACATATATCACACATAAGTGTGAAAAGTGATACATAAATGTCAGATTTTCCAATTATATATATATATATATATATATATATATATATATATATATATATATTTAGTCATTTTAATTTTCTTTATATGTATATATTGATTTTATTTATAAAAATATTGATCAGATGAATTTACAAACTTGGAAAGAGATTGTATTGTATTTAAAAATGTGTAAATTTCAATAAAAGCTTTGCCACATATGTTACACATTTTGGAGGGAAAAAAAAGTTAATATTATTTTTTTATATTTATACTTTCGAAAGTATTAAAATATTTAAAAAAATAACAATTTTGTAAAATATTAATTCTTTTTTTAGGACGCTTATATTAGCTCACAGTGTTGTTGTCCCGGTCAGTCATATCTTGTAACCAATTTTTAGACCATTTCCTATTATCTGATCTCACTGAAATTTTGTTAAATATATACTAAAAACAAATATTAATTAATAATAATTATTAATTAATTAAATAATTTATATAAATTGAAGTTTTTCAAATTGTGAAAAAGCTTATATTGAAATTTAAATGAAAATTGAAAATGTTAATAAGTGTATTTTCGATAATTTAATCACTAGTTAACAATGTGTTTGTTATATGTATTATATTTTTATGAAATTTTTACATTGTTAATTATGTAATTATTAAAGTGTGTTTTGATAAACTAAATTACATTGCTAAGTTAACAAGATAATTAAGTGTGTTTTAACAATGTAATCATATAGTTAAACACGCGATTAAGTAATTAATTATACAATAATTTATTAGAATAAATTATTAATAGAAAAAGAATTTATTTTAAAACAAGTGTGTTTTTAGATTATCTCAAAAAAACACAATACTTTAATAATATTGCGTAATTAATTAAAACGCGTGTTTAACTATGTGATTAAGTTGTTAAAGTACACACACACATAATTAATTTTGAAGGAAATATTTTGAAATTTTGGTGAAATGTATTTTTTTTATTGTTGAATAAAGTTCGTTAAAACAGATTAATTTTTTTCTCAATTTCATCCCTTAAAATTAGTTAAAATCTTCAATCGCAAATATCTCGAAAACGGCTGGGAATTTCGCAAAAATAACAAAATTTGCCGTCCCTTTACGAACTCCCGATAAACCAGGTACGTACTACAACATATCCAAAAATCAACCCCCTAGGACACCCCCTTATTAATTAAGCCAACACCTAAAACTGTGATAAAAATATAAAAAAAATTTCAATTTTTTTCCTGTTTTCCTAATAAAATTTCGTTAAAAAAATGCTTGATGTAAAACTAGTTGCAAATTTCGCAAAAATAACGAAATCTGCTATATTGATACATTAATACATTTTGATACATTGATACATTTTATACATTAATACATTTTCATTTAATCGCGAATATCTCGAAAACGGCTGGGAATTTCGCAAAAATAACAAAAATTTGCCACCCCCTCACGAAGTCGTGGGATAAACCAGGTACGTACTACAACATATCCAAAAATCAACCCCCTAGGACACACCCTTATTAATTAAGCCAACCCCTAAAACTTTAAAATCTTTAATCGCAAATATCTCGAAAACGGCTGGGAATTTCGCAAAAATAACGAAATTTGCCACCCCCTTACAAACTGGTAGATAAAGCAGGTACGTACTACAACATATCCAAAAATCAACCCCCTAGGACACCTCCTTATTAATTAAGTCAACCCCCAAAACTGTGATAAAAATATGATAAAATTTTGTTAAAATTTTCATTTTACGCTTTCCTGATACAAATCTTGCATTTTACGCTTTCCTGATACAAATCTTGCATTTTACGCTTTCCTGATACAATTTTGTTAATACCCCTTAGCTTATACATTCCCGCAATGCACCGATGTTAAACTGGTTGCTCTAAGCTTTCCCAGCAAGGTCACTGCAGTTTTTGTGTTTCATTTAGGAAGAAAATTCTTCTATAAATGATTTATTTAATAACAAATTTGGGTTTCTAACCATTTTTTTAAAGAATATTAAACAAATTTGACAAGAATTTTGTCAATTTTTTTAATATTTGAGGAACTAAGGAAAAATCAAAAATACATTTATATATATATATATATATATATATATAATTTTATTATTATTAATATTGGAGGAATGGGATAAATCAAAATACACAGTATTTGTTTAAGGACATTTTTGTTAAAAAATTTCAAAACTAAAAATACAATTAAAACTTTATTTTTGTAACCAAGATTTTTATGTATAATAATAATTACAGTGTGTTAAGTGTACAAATACGTTTTCTGTAGAATAATACAATAGACTTATTAACAATATTAAAAACATTGTCAAAAATTATTAATATCAAGACCTAACTTAATCCACACACATGCATAAACAAAATAACTCTCTATTCATTAAAATGAAAATTCTTGGAATCCGTAAGCATATATTTATGAAATTTGATTACGAAATCCAAGAATTTTCGTTTTAACACGAACAGAATTATTTGCAAACGAAATTGTTTATGCATACCGCGGACATAAACAAAATATATAATAATTGACATAAAATTTCTCCTGTCCTGCTTCGGTGAATGCATTTTTTAACACTGACACGTTTCAAGTTTGTGTCTCGCTTTTATACTATGCAGTGAGAACATGCTTGCTTTTGATTGGCTGTTATAGATATACAAATAATAAAAAAAATAAAAGCGCGACACAAAATTGAAACGTGTCAGTGTCAGAAACAATAACGAACTGGACACACAGGGGAATTTAATAATATTTAGAATTTAATCGTAACTTTATAAAAACATATATATATATATTTGATTTTCTACATAAAAAAAAATGCAGTTTTCTTTAAAATTTGCAGATCTATGTTCAAATGATTATTAGTATATAGACTGGATATATATATATTGTATTTATTTTATACAATTAGTAATTAAGCAAGATAAATAATATTAGTATGTAATTAATCCAGATTGTATATTTAGTGGATGCTTAAAAATCGCTTCAAATTTTAAATTGCCAATAAAATGCTGTTTTGGTGCCCCTACTTTGGCTGGATAAGCATAAAAGCAAATTTTTATTTGCTGTGGAAATGAGATTTTCCACAGCAGTCATTTTATGCTTTTGCAGCCAAACCCAACATTTATAGGATGGAATTCTTTGGACTTATAATATTGGCAATTTAAAATTAAAAGTGATTTTTAAATTCCGCGATATAATTAATAATTAATCAACGTATAACAATAAAAAAACCATTATCAGTAAAAATATATTATTCTTCATATTCTTATCAACATTTTTCGTTTCAAAAATCAGTTAAAAGTTCTCAATTGTCATTTATTTCCAAGGTGGCTAAAACTTTGTGAAAAACAGTTTTCCTGACTTTTCTCGGTGTTACAGAATTTTATTATTAAACAAATGCACTTGAAAATTTGTGTTTGTGTAATTTTGTGAGTTCGCCAAACAAATTTTTCCCGGTTTTCCAGGTTCTGGCCACCCTGAATATTGCAAAGACAATTTTATTTCGTAAAATTTCAATATATATTACAAAAAATATATATATCTATATGTGATGGCAAAAAAATATTTATTTACATCAGGTATTATAATTTTCTCTATGTGGAAGAAAAGAAAAGCGAAAAAAAAATACTAAACCCAACCTCCAGTTAATTTATGGAAGAGTTCTTCATTCAGCGTTTGATTCGCTTCTTTCGATCGCATCGATAGGAAAATATAACCACCGATAAATTCATGGATGACTTTACAATCAGCTGAGAGGCAACTGAAGATTATATTTTGTTCTTCGAATTGGACCATCATGTGTTTAACTTCCCAATTTACGTTCCATGCCTGTGAAAAATAACACACACACAAAAATATTAGAACATTTCGTTAATAATTTTATGCAAAAGCATAAAAGCAGAAAATGACTGCTGTAGAAAAAATCGGATAAGAAATAGAATAGTGTGAAATTGAAGCAAAAGTTGGTGTTAGTCAGTTAAGATGTTGAGGACATCTTGAGCGATTAATATAATTTTAAATTATATCCAGAAATATCTCGAGAAACAAGCAACGGATCAAAAAATGTTCCCCCGAATCAAAAGTTTAATGGTTAAGATGGGAATATCTGAACCTACAGGGTTTCTAAACAAAATTCCTGTACATTTACAGAAATAACCAGCTCTTTTACTCTAGAATGCCCAATGGCAAATTTTTATGCGACATAACATAATTATATTTGCAATCTTGTGTATTTAATTAACTTTGATTGACAAATTATTACATATCTGAATCTGCAATTGAAAATGAGGAGTTTGTATTTAAAATTTCAAACTTGTCCCCTTTTTCTGCTCCGCCCCCCTTGGAGGTTCGGGGGATCATAGCTTTGACAGGATCGGATGTCTCCTCTCTTAATCATTAACCTTTTAGTTCGTAACATTTTTTTGATTCGAGATATTTCACGATATAATTTAAAAACTGGGACACTTTTATATATATATATAAATTTGAGTTTTGTTTACCTTCATCGTATTGTAACGCCATGTCTTCAAATGATCTCCGGTATTTAGGTCCATTTTCATGAGACGATTATGCGCGACGCCCAATAATTCCTCCTTCTTTTGGCCCATAAATTTGACAACAAACAGGGCGATACCATATTCGGGAAGCGATTGCCACGCTTTGATGAAATTCATTTTTGCTTCGATTAAAGGTAGATCTTTTACGTTTGCGTGTGCTTCTAAAATTCGTTGAACCAACTGAAAACAAAAACGAAATATATTATTGAAATATCAAAAGTAGAAAAACAAACAAAAAATAACGAGAGACAAAGAATAAAAGTATGTCAATAAACTTGGATAATCCAGTAATTCAAGTAAAATTCCCGAGTAGAAATTTAAAAAAAAAATTAAAATATGTATATATTTATGGTTTTTTTTTTCTGAATTGAAATATTTATTTAATTTGAAAATTTTACTTTCATAATGGTTTATTGAAGATGAAATTGGTCTGCATAAATCCGGACATAATTATAATTTGTATATAAATAATAAAAAAATACAAACCCTTCCTTTAAGTTTTCGTAAAAATTTCGGCGCGACATAATCTTCCGGTTGTATATCAAGCGACGCAGGATTAATTGCAGGCTGTTGAGCGGGATGTTGCATTTGCAGGAAACTTCTAATATTCTGTACCTCCGTTTCATACGAACTATCCGCCAAAGATCTGCCCTTTGAGGCTAATCGACAAGCAGCCATCCATCTAGCGTATTGTTCTTCGTTATCGCATCGGATCCACATTTCCGTCATACCTTCAGCGCTTGGAACTTCCAACTTGATGCCGTATTTAGCCTGTGCCAAATTTACTTCGGGCGTCACTTCACAACCGCGTAGATTGATATAGTGTACGGGGGCAGCGCCCGATGATTGTGCTTCTTCGCGTGTTTTATAGAGCATTAGATTTAAGTCGCGACACGTGAACCAATAGCGTTTGAAGGCTTTCAATGTGAAGCGTTTTGGTTTTAAGAATCGGAGATAGTCGAATAATTCTGGAACCTATAAAAATAGAAATATTATTTTTAGTTCGACTTTAATCCGATAAAAAAAAGACCAGATTTATTTGGTCAACTTTTAAAACTTCTAACGGAAAAATATTTTTCTGTTTATCTCGGTTTAATTTATAACTAGGAAATTCCGTGACCCTTACAGGGTCACGTTTGAAGTCGAAAATAGTAAATAACATAATAAAAATAAATAAACAAATAATAATAATAAAATATCAATTGCACTATTATATATTACTGAAAAGCAAGACTTCTATCAGTAGTGTAGATAACTTCACACAGTGCTGTCATTTGACATTTGCAGGTTAGAATTAAACATAATTTGATTCAAATTTTTGAGAACCAAGATGAAATCGTAGAAAAATGAAACTTGCCTATTCTCAAATACGGAATGAACCAATTAAAATGACACCACTTCCATCTAAATAGGTTTAGGAGGAGAAGCTGGAGATACATACATAAAAACATTTGACAATTAGAGAGATTAATTAGATAATTATTAAATAATTTATAATTGGAATTAATTTACAAATCTCAAGCGTTCCAAATTGGTCAAATTCTTAAACCCTAAATGAAACTTCAAAGTAAATAAAATAAAATAAACAGGTTCTAACACCTGCATAATGGTTGCGTGCGCGTAAAATTTCAATGGTAACCCTGAATAAAACTTCAGAGTAAATAAATAGAAAACCCAGTTCTAACCTGCATAATATCACCCGTCGAACTATTGATATTCGCTCCTTCAAGTGTAACTTGCAGATCGGTTAATGCCGCATCGATATCATCTTCACCGCCACCACCTGGTGATGATATACCAATACCGCCGAGACCGTTCTCCAGAAGCGGTTGCGGTTGATTCGCTTGTAAATTGACCTGGAGTTGTAGCGCGGCAAACATCAACATCTCCTCGTCGGTACAATCAATTTCTTCGTTCAATAATTGCCATTTCGCTTGCTCGTAGATTTGATTAATTCGTACCGCGTCGTATTTTGGATTCAGGTCGTAGAAACTGGAAAACTTGAATCGGAGACACAGCGTATCGTATTCTTGAACACCTATTTAGAAGAAATATGTTACAGTTTCAACACCATCATAACAATTATTAACAATTATTTAAAACAGTTAGAAGCTGTACTAAGCACTTTATTAGCTGTCAAAACGTTTAGAAAAAAAATTGTGTAATTCGCGCGGTTCGCCAAGTAAATAATCGAAGAAAACGTACGATTATTTTTAAAAAGCGAATTAATCCCTTCGTTACGTTTAATAAAGTGGAATTTAAACGAAGATATTAGTTTTCAATAAGGAAACAGTGAGATTTATTTTGAATCTGATTCAAGATCAGCTTGTGCCATTACAAGAATGAACAAATATAATGTCGCCGGAATTCCAATTACTTATTACATATTTTATTATTTAGAAAATAAATAAAAGAAAAACTATTATATTCAAAGTTATTGTTGTTTAATTTAAATTTTGATATCACAATTACTTATTTCAATACAAATATGAAATATTCTAAATTTTATTGTATTTATATTTTCTAAGTAAATCTAATTGTTGTTTTTCCTTTTTAATCTTCATCTTTTTAATTCTGTCTGTTTTTCGATTAAATTATGAATATATAGATATTTTTTCAATAAAATTTAATAAATACGTTGACAGATGTCTTTTGAATATACAAACGTCACTAGTTTTTCAACGTTTGCCAAAGGTATTTTCCTTAGTACGTGATATTAGCTAATATATTCTTAATACAATGCTTGTAATAGGGTCTGTTTTAAGCGCTGTATTAAATCGTTATCAAAAACAACGATTTAGTATGAGGCTTGTAATACCAGCCGTTGTCTTTTTCTAGTAAATGGAACTCTTCTTTTGATAGAAAAAAAAAACAAACTATCTCGTTACGCAACGAGTTTTACGGAATGCGAATGTTTAACTTTAATCTAATTAATTAACTGTAATTTAATATTTCTAATTATTTATTAATTATCTAATTATTTTATACTTTTTAGTCCGTGTTAAAAACGTGGTATATTTAATTATTTTTTTGTATTATTTAAATAATTATTTTCTGCTTTTTAGTCTTGTTTAACTTCAAACTAAATTAATTAACTTTAATTTAATTAATTAATATTGCATTACATCATTCAGTTCTGAGCTATTTTTAAGGTTTCAAGTCTCTAGCTGCATCGGGAAGAAACTTAGTTTGCACAAAAAAATTCTCTCGAAACAGACAGAGACCAAAAAAGCGAATTTATAATTATTTTGAACTGTTGAAACTTGTCTCAAAAATTACCTTGTTCCATAATCGATAACGATGAATCCAACCATGCTACATTCATCCGCGCTTTTTCCACCAGACTTTTCGGCCTAACCAAATGACTTTTTGCCTCCGGACTAGGTGTGGCTGGACTATGCGCCAATGAACTATCATGTCCGCCGCCATTCATCTGCTCCACGCTCAAACTGGTCATATTCGCTGAATAAGTACCATTCAGTTCACCACTTCCATAGCCATTCGTGCGTTTCCACGTGGTCGTTGTGTTCGAAACGGGCGAGCTGATTGGTGTTGAAGCACTAGCAGGTGGTGGATGATGATGAGCAGTGGGTGTACTTGGAGTGGATCGATGTGGTGTTACAGGTGCGCACATAAATGGACTACTAGTAGTACGATCTAGACTGCCTGTACTACCTGCAGGACTGTGTTGGCCGCCTGGTTGATGACTGTTGACTGCAATGAAGGTGTTTGTGTCGGGTGGTGGTTGAGGGTGGCCGTTTCTTTGACCCGTTGAAGATTTCTTTTGTGTTGGTATTGGCATGTCCTAGAAAAATGCAATTAAATAGAATACACTGTAACAAAAATGTAGTTATTTTGTTACATCTAGTAACTTGTTTATATATTCTGTTTATTTACTGTAAAGTAACTAGGAAACCCGTGACCCTTAAAATGTCACGTTTGAAGTCGAAAATAGTAATTAAACATATAAACATAATAAAAATAAATAAATAAACAAATAATAATAATAAAATATCAATTGCACTATTATATATTACTTAAAAGCAACACTTCTATCATCAGTCGTGTACAGGGTGGGCAAATTTGGACGTTTTCATAGGGGAACTCGGAAACTATAAGAGATATGGAAAAATGGACCGCACATCCTCGATCCCTTTTTTTGAGAGAAACTCAATTATGAAAACAAAAATTAGCTATCGTCTTTTGTTTTCGAGTTATGGCGAAAAGTTCGCTTTTTCCGTATTTTGATAAATGGCGATATCTCGATGGTTTTTTAAATTAGACGAAAATAATTTTCACATTCTTAAAGCACTTTTTTTAGTAGAATGAAATGGTCTTAACGGATATTATAAATCTCCATTAATACTCGGGTTATAACATAAAGTTGTGTTTTTTTTAAATACAAGTCATAATCGGCTCTGACTTAGTTAAATAGAGAATTTTTTTCTCTTTTCAATGATATAGTGTGTTGACCGCGACCCCGGAACATAGGACTTTAACATGTAATTTCGAGAAATTGCGATATACTACTTTCTCGAGTAAAATTCGAAGAAATACTTAGAATACTTTTCGATAGGGCATAATAAGTTCTATAATTTGGTTTTAGTTTTAATTTGCTAGCAAGTGCCGTGTGGGCTCTAGAATTTTTTTTTTGATTTTTTGATTTTTATTTTGTTTCTCAAAAACTATGAGGTGTAGGAAAATAAACATGACATGGAAAAATGAGAAATAATGAGTACTATAATTTGGTGAACAAACCATTATTCTAGGTTGCATCGTTTAGTAGAAAAAAATTAAACACTGAATTTTTGAAAATCTCTCAAGGGGGTACCCTGGTTTGTTCACCAAATTTGTTTGTTCACCAAATTATAGTACTCATTATTCCTCATTTTTCCATGTCATGTTTATTTTCCTACACCTCATAGTTTTTGAGAAAAAAAATAAAAATCAAAAAATCAAAAAAAAATTCTAGAGCCCATACGGCACTTGCTAGCAAATTAAAACTAAAACCAAATTATAGAACTTATTATGCCCTATCGAAAAGTACTCTAAGTATTTCTTCGAATTTTACTCGAGAAAGTAGTATATCGCAATTTCTCGAAATTACATGTTAAAGTCCTATGTTCCGGGGTCGCGGTCAACACACTGTATATCATTGAAAAGAGAAAAAAATTCTCTATTTAACTAAGTCAGAGCCGACTATGACTTGTATTTAAAAAAACACAACTTTATGTTATAACTCGAGAATTAACGGAGATTTATAATATCCGTTAAGACCATTTCATGCTACTAAAAAAAGTGCCTTAAGAATGTGAAAATTATTTTCGTCTAATTTAAAAAACCATCAAGATATCGCCATTTATCAAAATACGGAAAAAGCGAACTTTTCGCCATAACTCGAAAACAAAAGACGATAGCTAATTTTTGTTTTCATAATTGAGTTTCTCTCAAAAAAAGGGATCGAGGATGCGCGGTCCATTTTTCCATATCACTTTTAGTTTCCGAGTTCCCCTATAAAAACGTCCAAATTTGCCCACCCTGTACATAACTTCACACAGCTGTCATTTTTGACATTTGCATTATAACATAATTTGATTCAAACGGTTAATGTAAATATCATTTATATCATTTTTTCCTTTGAGTACATTGATTAATAATAAATATTAATACAGAACTACAACCTAAAGCCGTTTTATTTTATTATAATAAGTTCTAAAACATTTTTTACTTATGTTAAAACCTATTTTTCTTAGGATAAAAATATTTGACCTATGAAAAAAACATATGATCTACCGAATAGTACCTATGAAAATAATAGTTTACCTATGTATTAAATAATTAATCTATGGTTTTAATTTTTGACCTATAGAATTAATTATTGATCTATAGATATATTTATCGACCTATGAAAATAATTATCGACCTATGGAAATAATCAAATCCCTACTGATATAATTATCGATCTATAAAATTTGATCTATAAATTTTACGTAATTGGCTATTTAGGGTAAGGTTAGGTTAGTTTTTTTTACTATAGATCATTTTTTAATTATTAATAGGTAAATGATTGATTTTTCTATAAATAAAAATATAAAATTTCATAGGTAATATTTGAATTATTAATAGATTAGCATCTGTTTTCTTATAAATATTTAGAAAAAAATTTGACGTACCTTAAAATTATATTTCAAATGATTCGCTTCTAACGGTTTGCAGAAACTAAGTTCTTCCGGATGTCGCATACCGATTTCCCGACACAATTGCATCACCGCATTGAATGTCTTCACCGAGAAATCAGCTCGCGTGTCCAAATAGCGTAGATCGGGCAATTGTACCCGAAGATATTTATGCATTGGTGTGAAATTTAACAGCGCATCGGCTTGGACACCATACTGATCCAGTGTATGACGTGTATGCGATAGCCATTTATTACGCGCTGGCCACCATAGCGCGTGATCGGACCAGTCCATTGCAATATCTGCAACCAAACAAAAAAAAAAGTTCCAATAAACAAGATTAGAAGTATGTGGGTAAACCCATATATAGACCACTTTAACAATATCACATAAATGATAATAGAAATAAAAAAAATGTTCACTAAAAGTTGGCAACATTGTATTTTGCTAATATATAATATTATAGGCGCTAAGGGTATATCTTCTGTAAAAATTTGATTAAAATCGGATAAATAATGTAGCCACAATAAATTTTTAAAAATTTTAGTAATTTTTTTCTCGGAAAGTTGGCAACACTGGATATTAATAAAATTATATAATTAATGGGAGCATTAGAGAAATCTTTTCTGAAAATTTGATCAAAATCGGATAAATAATGTAGCCACAATGAATTTTTAAAAACTTTAGTAATTTTTTTCTCGGAAAGTTGGCAACACTGGATATTAATAAAATTATATAATTAATGGGAGCATTAGAGAAATCTTTTCTGAAAATTTGATCAAAATCGGATAAATAATGTAGCCACAATGAATTTTTAAAAACTTTAGTAATTTTTTTCTCGGAAAGTTGATATCACAGAAAAAAAAATCACATAACCCTATCTTGGGTACTAGACAAATTTATCCTGAAAATTTCATTAAGATCGGTAGAACCGTCTAGGAGGAGTTGCGATCACAAAATTTTGACTGATGACCAAGCGAGCGATCGAGCTGACGACGCACATTCATACACCCACATAAACTAAGTTCGCTTGATTCGTCTGATCTAGAGGCTATATGAAGGATTTCTATACAAATTTTTTTTTGAAAATGTTACAGACACTGTGCTAAACGCTATACCACTTTTTCTTGCAGTCAAAGTGGTAAAAAGGACTTTCCTTTCACCTATTTTTCAATAAAACTAACGAGATTCTTTCTGTGTACAAATAGATGCTTAATAATATGCAAAAACAATCACAAAGATTGGTTAATTTAGCTTCCTTTAATCCACTCCTAAATTAAGGTCATTTTTCAAACATTTAAAGGGTAAAGAATGTTTAAAAATATTGTATGTATGCAACCAACATTACACATATGTCTTGTAAGATGTGTGTATTTTAACTAATATACTATCATATTATAATATTATTATTATGTCATATCCAATTATATTTAAAACTCTTATAAAATCGAATATGCATAATGTTATTTTTTAATTATGTAAACAAATTAAAATATTAAATAAATTATGCTTAACGTTTAACAAAAATATACACATATTAACTACTAATAGATCTAGAAGGCCGTTTTAGTTTGTGTTTAATTAAAAAAAATAATAAATAATAGTGTTTGTTGTAGCAAAAGTTGGTGTTAGTCAGTTAAGATGGTTCGGACATGTTAAGCGAATGTCTAATGAACGTTTGGTTAAAAAGATTTATTTGAATGATTTTGATGGTATACGTTTGCAGGTGGACGTACGATGAGTAGTTGGAGTGGTATGATTGAGAGGGTGGCTTGCGTGAGCGAAAGTTTCCAAGTAGTAAGAATAAAAGAGCATGTATGAGAGGAATTATGAATGTGGATGAAGCGAAAGTTGCTTGTTTGGATAGGAATGTTTAGAAGCGACTGATTTCGGGATAATGAAAAAAGTTTGTGCCACACCCTTTTGGGTACATGGCGTGATTGTGTATGTATGTATGTAAACAATTTATAATATTTCATGATCTAGTTACTTATTTTATTAAGTCTGGTAACTTGTTTTCCATGTTCTGTCATTTGTACTATTTTTTCTTGATAAAGACGTACGTTGAGTTCGTCAAAACGTTGTTTATTAATAAATTTAGCGTCTATTAATTATTAATAATTTATAAATTTTATGATCTAGTTATTTATTTTATTACCTAGTAACTTGTTTCTATGTTTTGTGTATTTACTATAAATGTCATTTGTATGTTTTTCCCTGCTGAAGACGTACGTTGAATTCGTCGAAACGTCGTTTATTAATAAATTTGACTTTCTTTAATTAAAAATTTACAATTTTATGATCTAGTTATTTATATTTCGTTCTAGTTATTTTTATGTTCTGTTAGTTACTAAATGTTACTAAATGGTAAGTCCCATTTGTATATTTTTCCTGCTTAAGACGTACGTTAAATTCGTCAAAACGTCGATTATTAACAAATTTTCGCTTCCTTTAATTAAAAATTTATAAATTTTATGATCTTGTTACTTATTTTCTTACCTAATAACTTATTTCTATGTTTTGTTTATTTACTATAAATGTCATTTGTATCATTTTTCCTGCTGATGACGTACGTTGAGCTGGTCGAAACGTCGTTTATTAATAAATATTAATACAGAACTCTAACCTAAAGCCGTTTTATTTTAATAGTGTTATTTTTCTCTTAACATCAGATCCAAATTGTAAAATTAAATACAATAAAAAAATTTTTATTACTTAGTAAAAAATCAATTTTTCATATGTTTCCAATAGAAAATATACAGGATGTTTACGATCTTTTCTGTATCCTTTTAGGAGGCAAAAGTACACCTAAAAAGGACTCGATTATCCTTAAAAACACCTTAGTAAAAGTCGTATCATAAGCGTAATAAATAATTTTTTTTTTTTTTTTTACATTTGTTTTAAACTTTAGTCATCTACTATTTAATCAGTATTATCCAATACAAAGGTGAGTAAAAGTGAATTACTGATAACAACTTTATCTATTAAATAACAAACGTAATAACAAATATTGATTAAGTAATGATGACTAGAATTCAAAATAAATTAATTATTTTAATTAATTATTAATTAAAAGAATTATTATCTCAATTATAAGACGATTTTTACCAGGGCGTTTTAATGTTTATTGACTACTTTTAAGTTGTACTATCGCCCCCCCCCCCCTTGCTCTGTACTTTGTATTACATGCTGAAATGAATATATTTTGGGTATAATACTATTTTTACCACTTTGACTGCAAACTTTGAGCAAATTTTGAAAATAGTCCCAAGGGTACCACCCTTGAGAAAATTTCAAAAATTTTGTTTTTAATTTTTTTCTACTAAAAAATGCATCCTAGAATAATGGTTTCTACACTCAATTATAGTAACCATTATTCCGCATTTTTCCATATCATGCTTATTTTCCTACATTTCATAGTTTTTGAGAAAAAAAATAAAAACAAAAAAATTCTAGCGCCCAAACGACACATGCTAGCAAATTAAAACTAAAACCGAATTATAGAACTTTTTATGCCCTATCAAAAATTATTCTAAGTATTTCACCGAATTTAACTCGAGAAAGAAGTATATCGCAAATTATCGAAATTGCATGTTAAACGCCCATACGAACTTGACGAACGAACACCCGGTATATATATATATATATATATATATATATATATATATATATATAAATATATACATAAAAATATATATATATATAAAAATATATATACTATACTATACTATATGACTGTTTTTTTACAAGATTATAAAGTTTTTCACAAGACTATGATTGTTTTTCACAAGGTTATGACTGTTTTTTCACAAGATTATAAAGTTTTTCACAAGATTATAACTGTTTTTCACAAGGTTATGATTGTTTTTTACAAGATTATAAAGTTTACCACAAGATTATGAGTGTTTTTCACAAGGTTTTGACTGTTTTTTACAAGATTATAAAATTTTTCACAAAACTATGACTGTTTTTCACAAGGTTATGACTGTTTTTTTTTACAAGATTATAAAGTTTTTCACAAGATTATAACTGTTTTTCACAAGGTTATGATTGTTTTTCACAAGGTAATGACTGTTTTTCACAAGTTTATGACTGTTTTTTACAAGATTATAAAGTTTATCACAAGATTATGAGTGTTTTTCACAAGGTTTTGACTGTTTTTTTACAAGATTATGAAATTTTTCACAAGACTATGACTGTTTTTCCACAAGGTTATGACTGTTTTTTCACAAGATTATGAAGTTTATCACAAGATTATGAGTGTTTTTCACAAGGTTTTGACTGTTTTTTCACAAGATTATGAAGTTTTTCACAAGATTATAACTGTTTTTCACAAGGTTATGATTGTTTTTCACAAGGTAATGACTGTTTTTCACAAGGTTTTGACTGTTTTTTTACAAGATTATGAAATTTTTCACAAGACTATGACTGTGTTTCACAAGGTTATGACTGTTTTTTCACAAGATTATGAAGTTTTTCACAAGATTATAACTGTTTTTCACAAGGTTATAATTGTTTTTCACAAGGTAGTGACTGTTTTTCACAAGGTTATGACTGTTTTTTACAAGATTATAAAGTTTATCACAAGATTATGAGTGTTTTTCACTTATGACTGTTTTTTTTACAAGATTATGAAGTTTTTCACAAGATTATAACTGTTTTTCACAAGGTTATATGTATATATATATATATACAGGCAATTAGGTTTATTTCGTTTGATTCGCGAAATTTTGTTGGATTTCATCCAAATGTTTGTGTGTTTATTAGTTTTCAAAATCAAAAATAGATCATTTCATATATAAGTGACGTGCATATTATTATGGATAATAGGCGGGGCCCAACCGTTACATAATTGGGGCGCCCAAGATTTTCCTCAATTTAATTGTGCAAAAAGTTTAACGCGCGTAACTAATTTCACAAAATTTACGCTCGTCGGAAATTATTGTTTTTGAATGTCAGTTTTTGGATCCGACATACCTTTGGCAATGTGCCCATTCTTACAATCAAATATATATTACATATATATATATATATATATATATATATATATATATATATACATATATATATTACAATAATATATATGGATGTCGTTTCTCTTTTATAATGAGCAAAACAATAAACGAAATACATATAGTTTACTTTTAATTCTATAATTATTTTTTTTGCCACTTTTATCACAGGCATTTTAAATGGTAAACTGATACAAATGACATTATAATAAATAAACAGAAACAAAGAAACAAGTTACTAGGTAACAAAATAAGTAACTACACTGAGAAAAATAGATATTTAACAAATTGGATAAAAATAAGTAGATATTTATTTGAAATATACGAGTATGTTTACTGTATTCAGAAATTTATACATTTTTAAAATCTACTCACATATATATTTTAATACTATATTAAGAATTAAGACTGTAATACTATATACAAATTGATGGTATTAAATTTTTGTTTTTATTATATTTATAGTTAATTTTTAAATATACTTATTTTGTTATTTTTAATATCTTGTGTTTGTGTCACCTTTTTAAATATAAATATATTTACCGTAAATATCCATTTTTCTCAGTGTAGATCATAAAATTTATAAAGTTTTTATTAATGGAAGCTAAATTTTATTTAAATCAGTGACTGATGTTATCTTTTTTTCTTAATAAATTTTTATTGCTTCTCTTATCAATCTGCTGTTAATATTGATTGATCTTGCAATAATTACAGTATCTTCATGATATAAAAATCGGAAATACTGTTATAATTACACTGTTCAAAATAATAGGGTAAAAGAGTAAAAATTTTCGAGGGTAATTGAATTTGTAGCCTTATTAGTGCAAAAAATTGCCCTGTTCTTGTGTATTTTAAAATATTTGACTTTTTACCTTAATAGAAGGGCAAAAAATACGAAAAATACAGGTAAATAACTGCCTTTTTACCCTTTTCTGGGATAATAAAGTATAATTTTGAATTTACCTATTTAGGGTAATCATATTTACCCTTTTTAGGGAACGGACTTATATAGGCACTAATAAAGATATTTTTTTTTCGATAAGTACAAGACCAGAAGATTGACAATAGAATAATAAAACAATAGTTAAATAAAATTTGGCTTTCATTAATTAAAAATCTGTAAATTTTATGATCTAGTTACTTATTTTGTTAACTAATAACTTGTTTCTATGTTCTATTAATATGATTTGTATCATTATTTCCTGATGAAGACGGACGTTGAGTTCGTCGATACAATATTAATACAGAACTTTAACCCAAAGCAGTTTTATTTTAATGGCCGCAAAAGATGTCAGATTAAATACTCTTGACTTATTTATTGCTGTCATCAATGGTATATATATAGTAACTAACTGTTGTATAATAATGTCATTATTGTATTAGTAACACAATGACAAAGTAATAAAAAAAAAGGAATTATTAAAAATAAAAATGATATTATATCGTAATAATTTTTGGTTAGGATATCCGGGAATTTTCCCGGGAAAAAAAAAACCACATTCCGTATATGAATTAAATTCAGCATAAATAATCTATTTCGGATAAACTTATATATTATATATATATATATGTAGAAATGAAATGTGAACCATAGGGATTTCAATGTTATTTTTTAAATACGGCTGTATCTCTTTCCCTATTAACTTTAGAGGAAATATTTAAATACAAAACTTGTTCAAAATGTGAAAATGCATGGTATAAAGTCATTTTTTTTTACATAAATATTAATATTTTACGATATACAGGGTTAACCACTAAAAAATGAGCTATAGCATTGGGAAACGGGAATGGTATCGAAAAATGCGGAATAATGAGTTGTATAATTCGGTGAAAAAATCATTGTTCTACGATACTTCGTTTAGGAGAAAAAAAATTAAAATTAAAATTTTGTAAAACAGTCTTATTCTGAAAAAAATGCCAATGGTCCCCCCTTATCAACTTTTCGAAAAATCAGAAAAACCTGAATAAAAAATTAAAGAAGAACAGGAAAAAAAAGTGTCAGGTACAAAGAGTAGGATAAAAGAGTAGACAACGAAAGCCAGTGTTAAAATATCCAAAATCCTTTTTTTTTTTTAAACAAAACACAAGGGTACCCCCTTACGAAATTTTTCAAAAATCAGTTTTAAATTTTTTTCTCCTAAACGAAGTATCGTAGAACAATGATTTTTTCACCGAATTATAGAACTCATTATTCCGCATTTTTCGATACCATTCCCGTTTCCCAATGTTATAGCTCATTTTTTAGTGGTTAACCCTGTATATCGTAAAATATTAATATTTATGTAAAAAAAAATAACTTTATACCATGCATTTTCACATTTTGAACAAGTTTTGTATTTAAATATTTGCTCTAAAGTCAATAGGGAAAGAGATACAGCCGTATTTAAAAAATAACATTGAAATCCCTATGGTTCACATTTCATTTCTACACCCGGTATATATATATATATATATATATATATATATATATATATATAAATTTGTTCTAATTCGTTGACAAGAAAGAATTTTGTTAAATTATTGGCGTTAGTATGTTAAACGAATAAATTGGTATGTTTAATAACTAGAAGTATTAAAGAATAAATATGACAAGCCTTGTATGATGTCATATATATATATATATATATATATATATATATATATATATATATATATATCAACTTCAATTATTCAATTGTCTATATACGATACCTATTAATTTATGGTCAAAAATACTAGTACGTAAATACTCTTGTTGATAATAAATACATGTATGCTTGATCAGAGATATTAATATTTATAGATTTAATTAGATATTTTATGAATAAATATACTAATAATTAATTATTAAATATTAATAAAGAAATAAGTTATATTCTGTATAGAAATAAAAAATATAATATACCACGTTTTGCAAAACGGGCTAAAAAGTGTATAATAATTTCTTCTAGCCTCCATATAGAGATTTATAACTCCCATAGAGATACATGTGGAGCAACGACAGCTACTCTCTACACACCTTACTATCTATTGTATTCGTTTTAAATCTTATATAAGTATTGTCATAGCTATTAAAAATTCACAATCACAAATTTTCAGGACATTCTGTATAAAGTTATAAATCTGTATGAGTCTAATAGAAATTATTTTATACTTTTTAGTTAGTGTTAACTGATGTCAATAAAGTTAGCACCCCCACTTTGTTCAAAATTGAAAATTTTTAGCCCATAATTTTAGACAATCAGTATCAAATTTTGGACCAAAAAAATGTAATATTGATAGTCTAAAATTAGTCTAAAATTATGGGCCAAAAATTTTCAATTTTGGACAAAGTGGGGATGCTAACTTTATTGACTTACACCAGTTTAATATGTAAATTTACGGACGTCACAGGAAAATTTTTACATTATATAAATATAAAATTCGTATATATATTTTATACAAGTTTACTTATTTTTTCTGTAACAAAAAAAAAAAACGTTTATATAATATGATGAGTTAATTATCTTTACTTAAAATTACAAAATTATATTATTTTTACAGATAATTTATCGTTTTGCTGAAATAATATGTAATTTTTCTTACTATGGTTTTTATGTAAAATAGCAATTGTTTTTTTACAGTGTAGTTAAAACTTTTTAGGTTACTTGAACGTGTAATACATTCGGCTGTAGCTGTTGAAGATGTATCAATATTTACTAGAATTTGTTCCAGAAATATGTTCTAATGACTGGTTTGCATTTGGGACCATATTGTATCAACAAAACGTGTAACCGTCAATATACAGGGTGATTCAGGACTAGCGTAACAAACTTTAACAGCTTATACCTGAGGTCATTTTGAGCCAAAAATGTCATATGAACATAGGTCCTATTCCTTCTAGTTACCAAAATACAAGAAATTGAAGTTCTATGAATAACACAAAATTTTCTAATTTTTGTAATCAAGATACATTCGGAAAACAAGAGTTTTATTGAAAAGTCATACCTTATTTGTCTTAATTAAAAATTGTTATACTTTTGATTGTATTTTTGTTTCATAATGGATGGTTATAGTACTGCTGAATATGCAGATATGATTTTTATTTATGGATTATGTAATGTAATGACAAATAAAGTATGACTTTTCAATAAAACTCTTGTTTTCCGAAAGTATCTTGATTACAAATATTAGAAAATTTCGAGTTATTTATAGAACTTCAACTTCTTGTATTTTGGTAACTAGAAGGAATAGGACCTATGTTCATATGACATTTTTGGCTTAAAATGACCTCAGGAATAAGCTGTTAAAGTTTGTTACACTAGAAATTAGAAATTAGAAAATTTTGTGTTATTTATAGAACTTCAACCTCTTGTATTTTGGTAACTAGAAGAAATAGGACCTATGTTCATATGACATTTTTGGCTCAAAATGACCTTAGGAATAAGCTGTTAAAGTTTGTTACACTAGTCCTGAATCACCCTGTATATACGTAAGCATTGGTTTGATTTTCTTTCGTAAGGTGCATATGCTGTTTTTTGTTTACTGGTAACGAAGTTTACGTACGCATTTGTACAGTTATTCTTAGGTTTTGCTTAGGGTGGAATAGTTTAATGTACATTTATCACATACCACAAACTGTTTTACAGAAAAATAAAACGATCAAAAATTTTTTATAAATTTTAAAACAAGAAAATCACACTGATTAATGTTATATCTTTTTCTTATTGAAAAAATAAAAACGATAACATTAATCAGTGTGATTAAGAAACTGATATAAATAAAATTTGGCTTCCTTTAATTAAAAATTTATAAAATTTTATGATCTAGTTACTTATTTTGTTACTTCTAGTAACTGGGTTCTATGTTCTGTTTATTTACAATAAATGTTATTTGTATTTTTTTTTTCTGATGAAGACGTACGTTGAGTTCGTTGAAACGTCAATTATTAATAAATATTAATACTAAAATATAACAAATCTGTTTTATTTTAATATAATGAATTATGAAATATATTTTACAATTTTATTAATATTACAACTTGAGAAGGAAAAATTCAATTTTTTTTCCTGATGAATACATATGTTGCGTACGTTGAGGTACGTTGATTATTAATAAATACTAATACAGAACTATTAACCTAAATCAGTTTTATTTTAATATAATGAATACCGAAAGTTTTTTTACTATGTTAATTAGAAAACTCATCTAAAGAAATTCTGTAAGACTCATTTCAATTTAACCTATATGTTATTAAAACGTTTTATATTTTAATCTAACAGTAATGATATTTGTATATCTGTTTTTGTTGTATTTTTTATTGAAAATCTACATACATACATCTATATCTGTATAAATTAAGACGTTGAACAGTTATATAGAAATACCATAGTGTGTACCTTAACTTCGGATTTAATTATAATTGGAAAACATATGTGTTTATATACAAAGGTACCAAATGACTCATATAATTGTTTTTGTATACAAAACATTGTACGGGATGCAGGGCCGGATTATGGCCTAGACAAAAAAGACAAATGTCTAGGGCCCGCATACAAAGGGCCCGGTCTGCAGTCGGTCAAATTTCATTTTTATGTATTTTTACGCAATAAAGTCCTATTATTTTTGCCCGGAGAAAAAAATGTCTAGGGCCCCACAAAAGGTTAATCCGGCCCTGACGGGATGTACAAAACATGTTTGTCATGAAATCATGATTAAAATTTCAAAGTTTCTAATTAAAATATTATAATTATTACTAGCTAGCCCGGCAAACGTTGTCTTGCCTTTATTTTAATGTGTATATTAATTATTTTATGTATTACAAAAAAAAATCAATTACATTTCTCATATTATAATTATTTTCAATTTATTTGGAATCAATTCCTTTCACACTTTTCTATATTTTTCCTGGGGCCCCCCAGGGCCCTAGAATCCTTTGCAGGAGTGTAGTCAACAACTTCCCAAAGTTACAAATTTATTTATTTATTTATTTATTTATTTTTATTTTATTGAGTTTAGATAAACAGAACCCCATTGATCAGCTATCGACCGGGGTTAAAAAATATAAAATGCTATTAAAAAGTAGGGGTTAGTGGTAGGAGGGTAAAAATTTAGGACTAAATGTATTTTTTAATGGCACACCATAAAAAAATAACCAAAAAAAAATTTGTCCAAAAAATAAAAAAAATTTTTTTAGGGTGAGCCAGCCTTAACACTTAGGGGTATAAAAATTAGTTATAAACCTATTCTCATACCTACTGAATATACATATAAAATTTCATCAAAATCGGTCAAGCCGTTTCGGAGGAGTATAAACACTAAAACTGTGACACAAGAATTTTATATATTAGAAGATACAGAAAGTTACGGATGATACAGAAAATTATATATTTATGCATAAACATAAAAATAATAGTTCGTTAAAATGAAAATTCTTGGATTTCGTAAGAGTTTTTACGAAAAATCCAAGAATTTTCGTAATTTTTTTAATTCATTCTGCTTATTATTTACAAAATAATATTTTCAAGGGATGAGGGTTAGTTATAATAGATTATTTTGTAATAAAATACGTATGTTAACTAAACTGCTAAATTCAAACTACCTTTTCAACCCTTAATATTATCTGTGACACAATAATATTTGCATGAAATGTTAAACATACCCCTGCTAATAATATAACAATAAAAAAACTGAAATTTTCAGGAGATAAGGATTAGTTATAATAGATTATTTTGTAATGAAATACGTATGTTATCTATACTGCTATTTTAAACTACCTTTTCAACCCTTAATATTATCTGTGACAAACTAATATTTGCAGGAAATGTTAAACATACCCCTGCTAATAATAAAACAATAAAAAACTGAAATTTTCAAGAGATAAGGGTGAGTTATAATAGATTATTTTGTAATAAAATACGTATGTTAACTATATTGCTAAATTTAAACTACCTTTTCAACCCTTAATATTATCTGTGACACAATAATATTTGCAGGAAATGTTAAACAATAAAAAAAATTGAAATTTCAGATAATAAAGGTTAAACAGGATTTTACCCTGTCTGTTTAGGATTTAACCGAACAGGAAAAAAAGCTAGTTAAAAAAAACGTGTTAATTAAAACTGAATTGTAAGTGAAACAAGTTTCGGATAATAAAATAGCAAATAAATAAGTAGGATAGAGAAACAATAATAGAGTATATATAAAAAAGTTTAAGTCGCAGTTTTGATTCGCTATTGATTGTTTGGGCGTGGGTTCAAACCAGTTAGGGGTCAGATATACATTTCACGTTGTACCTACACTGTAAAAAAAAAATGTAACTTGATCTACAGATCATGAGACAACACTATGATGCCCAGTATTTCTAGATATAATTAATCAACTGTTGTAATTGTTTAAAAATACATAATATCAGAACTATTACAAACATCAGGTAATATGATATATTACCAACGGGATGGAAAAGTACATATGTATGTAATATTACAGTTTTTTTTTAATAAATTTACAAAACTAAAGTAAATTTGCTGTCATAAATTTTCCATAAATAGGTAAAATTTGTTTAGATTTGTAATATTATTGTTGGTATAATTACATATATTTCTAAATTTATCTATAACAAATGTATTTTTAACTAAATGAATTACACTTAAAATATTTTATTAATATACATGCATACACAATCACGCCATGTACCTAAAAGAACCCTTTTCATCATCCCGAAATCAGTCGCCTCCAAACATTCCTATCCAAACCATCAACTTTCGCTTCATCCACATTCATAATTCCTTCTCTCATACATGCTCTTTTATTCCTACTACTTGGAAACTTTCGCTCACGCAAGCCACTCTCTCAATCATACCACTCCAACTATTCATCGGACGTTAACGCAAACGTATACCATCAAAATCATTCAAATAAATCTTTTTAACCAAACGTTCAACATGTCCGAACCATCTTAACTGACTAACACCAACTTTTGCTACGTTTTTTTCAATTTCAATTTTTAATATTATTACACAAAATATCTACTAAGTCTTATTATTTTGATAAATTATTACATATATTAATATGCAAGCTGTAATTTTATATAATTTAAGAAGTTATACCAATATGTATACAGGGTGTAACAGAATAACTATTCCTAATTTTCAGAATGATAGAGGGCACATAAAGAAACATTTTTTATTAATAAACTAGTGTCCGGAAATTTTTTTTCTTTTTTTTTTCGGCAGTCGATTGTACATCGTTACAACTTGTGTATCGAAAATGGTGGTAGTAACTTCAAACAATTTTTCTAAAGTTTAATGCACTATTATTTCTAATAAAATGTTCCTTAACTTAACTACTCTTTGACGTTGTAATAATTAAAATTGTTTTTAACGATATCTAGGTATCTTGACACCGAGAAATTTCCGGACACTAGTTTATTAATAAAAAATGTTTCTCTCAGTGAACTCTATCATTTCTGAAAATTAAGAATAGTTATTCTGTTACACCCTGTATACTACATTACGTATGTGATGCAATTTGCAGAAAATACAGCAATTTTACATACTTATTAAGTTATTTTTACTTTACTTTATGTGATTATTCCGAATTATGTACAAAATTACACAATTTTAAGGTAGAAATATAGAATATTAGTAAAATTTCTCTATTTTTCTGTAATTTCGTTATATTTTTTTACAGTGTATCCAACTCCAGCAGACGATTAATGTCTGTGACACTATTGTCTAGTGCCTATGTGTCGATCTGTTTTGGGTAGGAGGTAAGATAGCCTAGTTTTATCATATTGCATTTACTCTGACGATATGCTGTGTTCAATCTAACCTAACCTACATTTTATCTATTGATTCACTCGATTCTATCTATATGAATTTATCATTTCACAAAATTTGTAATTCAATTTATTTTTTCAATTAGAAAATATTTCGTACTCAGATTTAGAATTTGTAAAACAAATTAGTAAAATTACAGAAAAAATTTGTAATAAATATACTGTATTTCTAACTCAAAATTCTCGGTAATTTTTAAGATAATTCATAATAATCACATAAAGTAAGTAATAAATATGTCAAATTGCTTACTTTCTGCAAATTGCATCACATATTTAATGTAGAATTACATATTGTTTGGTATATAACTACGTGAAGTTGCATAATTTTGCCCAAGTTATGTCTGGTTTTGTTCAACACTCATTTTATTTTGTCAAACCATGTAGCCAAAATGGTGTGGCACAAACCCTTTTCATCATCCCGAAATCGGTCACCTCCAAACATTCCTATCCAAACAAGCAACTTTCGCTTCATCCACATTCATAATTCATCTCATACATGCTCTTTTATTCCTACTACTTGGAAACTTTCGCGCACGCAAAACACTTTCAATCATACCACTCCAACTACTAATCGGACGTCCACGCAAACGTATACCATTAAAATCATTCAAATATATCTTTTTAACAAAACGTTCATTAGATGCATTCACTCAACATGTCCGAACCATCTTAACTGACAACATTAGTTTTTCAATTTCACACTGATCATACACTAATCGTATTCCGTACCCGATCTCTCCTATTTACACCACATACCCCACGTAAAAATCTCATTTCTACAGCAGTCATTTTCCGTTTATGCTTTTGCAACCAAACCCAACATTCACTACCCTATACATCAACGTAGGCACCAAAACTGCATTTTATATACTCAAAACTCAAACGGGCTTCTTTGGAAACATTTACATTCCTAGCAAAAGTTCCCAAAACACCCAAAAACCTTACAACCAGCATTTACTCATATTCTATATATGACTAATTTCCGTTCCTAGACAATCGCGTCATTGTTTTCGATAATAGAAATTGCGGTATTTAAATTATTCATAATTATTATGACTATGTAATTTGTGAAATATTTATCGGAAAAGAAAATTTCGAAATGTACTAAAAACAATATACAATTATTACAAAAATCATTATATTAAAATAAAACTGCTATAGGTTGTAGTTCTGTATTAATATTTATTAATAATCGACGTTTTTTTTAAAACGAAGTAATATTATTTTTTTTATTTAGCAATTTCGATCTTATCAAATATAACAAAAAACTTTTTTTTTTAGTTGTAAATTTCAAAAAAATATATAACATAATAAAAAATCTTTCAAAACATGGTATATATTTGAAGGTATACGTTTACTCAGTGGACGTCCGATGTGTGTAGTTGGAGTGGTACTTTTTGTTTAGTTTTTCCTGATATAATAAATAAGACTAACGCGATTGATGTTACATGTAATAAACTTCTAACGGCTACAGTTCCATTAGAAAGCATTTTCGGACATGAAGTTTTTTTTTTAGATTACTCATAGGAATCATCCGGTGTAGTTTTTCCCCGACGTCATAAATCACCTTGTATATATCGATATTTGAGGAAATTTCAGATTGATGAATTTCTAATTTAAAGTAAAAATATTAAGATTTTTTCCACATACGGATGAAACAAATAAAAAATATCAGTTATTCTAGTTACTGCATTTCTTTATAAACAAAAACAGAAAATTTGTATTTTGTATACTTGTGCAAATAATCGTGAAATTTATTTCTCATTTCTATTTTTATGCAAATATTTCAGGCATTTATTAGATGTTCGATCATAGATCTAGAAATAAACACAATTGTTTTAAGTATGCGTCAGATTTGCAATATTAGATTTTTTCGAATTTTATCTGAAATATTAAAATATAAAATAGTAATTTTTCGAAATATTTATATTCTAATAATAATAAATATAAATTTAGAAATTTTGTAAAAATATATAATATTTATTTGAAACTAATATTATATGTATAAATATTTCGAAATAAAGTAAACAGTGTTTTGTAGAAAATATGTGTAAATATTTTTTTAGAAAAACATGAAATAACTATTTACAAATTTTGCAAAGAAGATATATAACTAGACACAATAATATTTTGTAAAAATAATGATAAAATTTTATCATTTGTTTATAATGTATAATGTACTTTTCAAGAGAAAGGGTCTACATATTAGAAAGATATTTGTACTTTGATAAAATATAAATAAATATGATAAAATCTTATTAATTAAACGTATTTGTTGATTATCAGTATGGAAATTGAAATTGTTTACGTGCGAAATTTCGAAAATATAATTATTTTAAAATAAAACGGCTTCAGGTTAATAGTTCTGTATTAATATTTATTAATAATTGATTTATTCGACGTACTAATTCATCAGGAAAACTGATACAAATAACATTTATAGTAAATAAATAGAACATACAACAAAGTTACTCGGTAACAGAATATAAAAAAAAAAGATATATCTTTTTTTTTTATAAATTTCTATGCCATTAATTTTATAATCTACTATAGTTAATTATTTTGTTACCTAGTAACTTGTTTCTATGTTCAGTTTATTTACTATAAATGTCATTTGTATTATTTTTCCTAATAAAGACGTACGTTGATTTTGTCGAAACGTCGATTATAAATAAATATAGTTGCAAAACTTTAACCTAAAGCCGTTTTATTTTAATAGAATGAGTTCTGAAAGATTTTTTACTACGTTAAATTGACTTTAATTTTTAATAATATAGTAAAAAAATCTTTCAGAACTCATTATATAAAAATAAAACGGCTTTAGGTTCTAGTTCTGTATTAATATTATATATATATTATATAATATAAATATTCTTTTAACCAAAAATTCATTCAAGATGACCTCAAAATCTTAACTGACTAATTCGGCAACTTTTGCTATATTTTTTTCGAATTTCACACTCATCCATTTCGTACCCCGATTCCTCCTAATTATACCTCACACGCCCACATAAAAATCTCATCTCCAGAGCACAAATATTATATTACGCGAGTATGTGACGTAGTCGATGTGAAAAAAAAAACAAATAACCTAAAAGGAGATAGAAAGAGGCGCCCACATTTGTAATCATTTCCTTGGCAAGTTCGCCCACAATGCATTGCACGATATATGTATAGAAATTCAAATCAAATGAAATAATATATAAACAAAAATTCCACAATCACATTTTTTGCCATATTATTATTTAAAATAATATTCTCGCAAAGCGAGAATGGAGCTAGTCGAATGTGGTTTGATTTTATAAGCTGGTTTTTCGACTAGCTAAAATAGAAGATTAGAATTGTATATGGGTAAACCCATATATAGACCACTTTGATATTATCACATAAATGATAAGAAATAAGAATAAAAAAAATTTTCACCGAAAGTTGGCAATTGTATTTTGCTAATATATAATATTATAGGCGCTAAGGGTATCTTCTGTAAAAATTTCATTAAAATCGGATAAATAATGCGGGCATAACAAATTTTTAGAAAATTATTAATTTTTTTTTCGGAAAGTTGGCAACATCGTATTTTAATAAAATTATAATTTATGTGGGCACTAGAAGAAACTTTTCTGAAAATTTGATTAAAATCGGATAAATAATGTAGCCACAATAAATTTTTAATATTTTAGTAATTTTTTTCTCAATAAGTTGGCAACACTGTATTTTGTTAAAATTGCATAATTTATGCGGGCACCAGGAGAATCTTTAGTGAAAATTTGATTAAAATTGGTTAAATAACGTGGTCATAATAAATTTTTAAAAATTTTAGTAATTTTTTTCTCAGAAAGTTGGCAGCACTGTACTTTGTTGAAATTATCTAATTTATATGGATACCAGAAGAATTTTTGTGAAAATTTGAACAAAATCGGTTAAACAACATGGTCGTAATAAATTTTTAAAAATTTTAGTAATTTTTTTCTCGGAAAGTTGGCAACACTGCGGTCTGAAAATTGAACTTAATTTTTTATTTGGTATGAACTATCTAATTGCCAAGTTTCAGCTTTCTACGAGCTCTACTTCATACTTATAATTAACACTCGTATTTATTGTATTTTTTGGACACGGCCGGCCAGCCAGCCGTATTGACGATTTTATAAGCTAGTCTTTTCGACTAGCTAATTAAAACTATTTTACTTGAAGCCGCACTGTAAAACACTTTTGTAAATTTATATTATAATATTTTTCTTTTTCTTTTTTTTCGGCAGTCGATTGTACATCGTTACAACTTGTGTATCGAAAATGGTGGTCGTAACTTCGAACAATTTTTCTAAAGTTTAATGCGCTATTATTTCTAATAAAATGTTCCTCAACTTAACTACTCTTTGATGTTTTGATTAAGATTGTTTTTAACGATATCTAGTGGTATCTTGGCACCGAGAAATTTCCGGACACTAGTTTATTAATAAAAAATGTTTCTCTAAGTGCACTCTATCATTTCTGAAAATTAGGAATAGTTATTCTGTTACATCCTGTTTACCCATATCTACTTCTAATCTTGGTTTACAGAAAAAATAGGTACACTTATCTTGATAAAACTAAAATGATAGAGGATTTACAGCTGGATAAATTTCGAATACAAAGTGTATTTGGGTGAAATTTTAACAGGAATTGAGTAAGGCTATGTTTTTTAAATCTATGTTCTTCAAAAGCAATGTTCTACGACATCTATGTTCTTTTAAATCTATGTGATAGGTAAACTTATCTTGATAAAAATAAAATGATAGAGGATTTACAGCTGGATAAATTTCGAATACACAGTATATTTGGGTGAAATTAGAACAGGAATTGAGTAAGACTATGCAGGCAGGCATCTGGATTACATTTAATAGCACCAGAACATTAAGTTCCAGGCAGTAGTAGAGTAGGCATACTTGAAATATTTTTAGACTGTTTCTTATTATCATTTCTGTGTTTGTACTCTGCGTATGTAGCACATACATACATTCGTATATAGCACAGATGGTCCGATGTTATTCTCATATACTCTCTGCTTCCATCCATATATAAATATTATAATGTATATATGTATGTATATGGATGTTATTATACAGGATATACTTTTTTCCAATGTTAAAAAATATATATTTAACTGATGTTTAACGAATTAGTTGTAAACCTTAGATCATAAATGATTTAAGATTGTGAGACTGCCGAAACAAATTGAATGTGTAATACAATTAGTTTTTACCACACTTTGATTGCAAGGTGTCTGTAACATTTTCAAAAAAACAAAAAAATTTGTAAAGAACTCCTCCTAGACGGTTCAACCGATTTTAATAAAATTTTCAGGATAAATTTATCTAGTGCCCAAGATAGGGTCATGTGGCTTTGGTTTTTTTGTAGTGATGCCAAGTTTCCGAGAAAAAAATTACTAAAGTTTTTAAAAATTCATTGTGGCTATATTATTTATCCGATTTTGATCAAATTTTCAGAAAAGATTTTCCTAATGCTCCCATTAATTATATAATTTTATTAATATCCAATGTTGCCAACTTTCCGAGAAAAAAATTACTAAAAATTTTAAAAATTTATTATGGCCATGCTATTGAACCGATTTTACTCAAATTTTCACAAAAGATTCTTCCTAGTATTCATATAATTTACGTAATTTTAACAAAATACAGTGTTGCCAACTTATCGAGAAAAAAATCACAAATTTTTTTAAAAATTTATTGTGGCTACATTATTTATTCGATTTTGATCAAATTTTCAGAAAAGTTTCTCCTAGTGCCCACATAAATTATAATATTATTAAAAAAACAGTGTTGCTAACTTTCCGAGAAATGTCAAATATATGGATTTACCTATATACTTCTAATCTTGTTAAATTTGTATTATGTTCACATTCATTGTACAAAAATATATCTTAAATGTATGTAATTTTACTTGGGTTTTGACGTTAAATATAACAACATTTTGTAATTTTCCTGTGATAATTTACATAATATTACATTTTTTATAAAATTTATGAATTACATAAACTTTTACAGTGTTAATACCAAAATTACTTATGTAATTTATTACAAATCCAATTTTTAGCAAGGCAAGAAAGTAAATATGTATAAAAATAGTCAATATCATTAGATATTCAAAGCTTGGTAGGTTTTTTTTTCTATTTTTTTTATATTCAGTTCCGTTTTATTTTCTGCTTACAACTGCACAGGCAGGGGCCCCTGTAAATTCTTTGTGTTGCGGTGTAACACGCGTTTATTTTTATCTGTCATATATCCGGTTTATTATCGATGTTTCTTCGCCTTTTTATAACCCCCACCCCCCCTCATTGCTTCACACCTCTTTCTTTATTTATTCAAACATTTCAAACCAACATAGAGTCATGTGTTTTGAAATTTTTTTAGAATACTCAATATAAGAACTGTTTTTCTTTGAAAGTGGTGTAAGTCTGACAAAAACAAGATTAGAAGTATATGGGTAAACCCATATATAGACCACTTTGACATTTCTCGGAAAGTTGGCAACACAATATCTTTAATAAAATTATAATTTATGTGGGCACTAGAAGAAACTTTCCTGAAAATTTGATGAAAATCGAATAAATAATGTAGCCACAATGAATTTAAAAAAAATATGTAATTTTTTTCTAGATAAGTTGGCAATACTGTATTTTGTTAAAATTGCATAATTTATTTAGGCACTAGGAAATTTTTTTATGAAAATTTGATTAAAATCGGTTAAATAATCTAAAACTTTGGTAATTTTTTTCTCGGAAAGTTGGCAACACTGGATATTAATAAAATTATATAATTAATGGGAGCATTAGGGATATCTTTTCTGAAAATTTGATCAAAATCGGATAAATAATGTAGCCAATATGAATTTTTATATACTTTAGTAATTTTTTTCTCGAAAAATAGGCATCACTGAAAAAAAATAAAACCACATGACCATCTTGGGTACTAGACAAATTTATCCTGAAAATTTCATTAAAATCGGTTAAATCGTCTAAGAGGAGTTGCGACCACAAAATTTTGACTTACGAGCGAGCGAGCTGACGACGCACACACATACACCCACATAAACTAAGTTCAGATTCATCATCTAGGGACTATATGAAGGATTTCTATACACAATTTTTTTTTTTTGAAAATGTTACAGACACCGTACCAAACGCTATACCACGTTTTCCTTGCAGTCAAAGTGGTAAAAAGTTAGTTAATGGTAAACAATGAATGCAATTTGGCTATGAGCTTTTTATCTAGAAACAGTTCACGATAAAAATATCCTTTAAAATTTTTATCATTTTGTCAATATTAATTTACGTAGTTACCATATTCAAATACAAAGCCATATAATATAAAATTGACTTACACCACTTTCAAACTTTATACAACGAAAATTATTTTATATTTTATCAAAAAATTATAAAAATATTTGTTTATAGGTGTAAGTAAATATAAATTTGAACCGAGGAGGGAATCACTTGTAAAATCTGGTGTACAAATTTGTTAAAATCCATTAAAACCCTAGTAAAATCATGGTAAAATCCTTAAAATCCTAGTAAAAATCATGGTAAAATACTTAAAATCATGGTAAAATACTTAAAATCATGGTAAAATCCTTAAAATCATGGTAAAATCCTTAAAATCCTAGTAAAAATCATGGTAAAAATCCTTAAAATCATGGTAAAATCCTTAAAATCCTAGTAAAAATCATGATAAAATCCTTAAAATCATGGTAAAATCCTTAAAATCCTAGTAAAAATTATGGTAAAATCCTTAAAATCATAGTAAAATCCTAGTAAAAATCATGGTAAAATCCTTAAAATCATGGTAAAATCCTTAAAATCCTAGTAAAAATCATGGTAAAATCCTTAAAATCATGGTAAAATCCTTAAAATCATAGTAAAATCCTTAAAATCCTAGTAAAAATCATGGTAAAATCCTTAAAATCATGGTAAAATCCTTAAAATCCTAGTAAAAATCATGGTAAAATCCTTAAAATCATGGTAAAATCCTTAAAATCATAGTAAAATCCTTAAAATCCTAGTAAAAATCATGGTAAAATCCTTAAAATCATGGTAAAATCCTTAAAATCCTAGTAAAAATCATGGTAAAATTCTTAAAATCATAGATAAAATCCGTAAAATCTTTAACAATTCGTAAATATTTAGTGTATTTATACAATAATGTATTATTTTTATATTTATTCAAATACTTTTTGAAGAACAATTAAAACACATTAAATAATTTGTATACGATCTATAATTAATTAAAAATCTCAAGTAAAATTCCTACAATCTTAAAAATTTCATGTAAAATCCCTACAATCTTACTTAAAATCGGTAAAATCCTAGGATTGTACAATCCAGCGTACAAAATTTAAGTGATTGGTTTCCCCCTCGATTGATATTATAAAGAAAAAGATAATTTGCAAAAAATAAGAATTTTGAGGTAGAAATACAGAATATTTATGATAAAATAAAATTACAGATTTTTTTATTGTAAAATATTGTTATTATTTTTCTGTAATTTTGCTAAAAAAATTTACAGTGTATCTGGGAAGAATCTTAAATATCTTTACTTTAAAGTAGATTTTCATCAATCTTAAATTTGCTCAGACATCAAAATATTGCTATAATATTTTTATAGTGCATGAAAATTAATAAATTTCTTGATATTTAAAGATGCGTAGCTTCTAAACCGGAAGTTCTATTAAAAAGTGATGCAAATAAAAGTTGTAGGAAATTTTTTTTGTCTATAATCTTATTTCTATAGAATTTTTTAATAAAATGCATATTTAAGTCCAAATTGCACTAATAGAAACATTTTTATTTCTGTGCGCATTAAAATTAATAAATTCCTTGATATTTAAAGACGCGTAGCTTCTAAACCGAAAGTGCTATTAAAAAATGATACAAATAAAAGTTGTGAGAAATTTTCTTGTCTATAATTTTATTTCTATAGAATTTTTTGATAAAATGCATATTTAAGTCCAAATTGCACTAAATATAGAAACATTTTTATTTCTGTGCGCATTAAAATTAATAAATTTCTTGATATTTAAAGACGCGTAGCTTCTAAACCGAAAGTGCTATTAAAAAATGATACAAATAAAAGTTGTAGGAAATTTTATTGTCTATAATCTTATTTCTATAGAATTTTTTGATAAAATGCATATTTAAGTCCAAATTGCACTAAATATAAAAACATTTTTATTTCTGTGCGCATTAAAATTAATAAATTTCTTAATATTTAAAAACGCGTAGCTTCTAAACCGGAAGTTCTATTAAAAAGTGATACAAATAAAAGTTGTGAGAAATTTTATTGTCTATAATTTTATTTCTATAGAATTTTTTGATAAAATGCATATTTAAGCCCAAATTGCACTAAATATAGAAACATTTATGTTTAACATTTTATTATTATTTTGCAAATTTTTTTACAGTGTAAGCATATGGTAGGAATATAGGTGGTATGACCATTTAAAGTAGGCAATCTATAGACCTAGGTATTCGTATGTGTGTGGATGTTAAATGTGACATTTCTAAAACACCTCTGTGCTTTTTCGCTGAGCTGAGCTGAGCTGAGACTGTTGTGTATGTATGTAGTTAGTTTGCCTTCTATCAATGATTTTTCGGTGACTATATTTGGTGTGCAAGGTGATAGAGCGACAGGTATGGCCTTTAGCGGCCTTTACAAATCCAACCACAACCTATATATTAGCATAACACTAAATAGTTTTTCTATTTTGAAAATGCAACGCAATGTTGAAGAGTGTAAAAGATATTATTCCTCTTCAATCTTCGGATATACAGGATGATTTATGACGTCAGGGAAAAAACTACACCGGATGATTCCTATGAGTAATCTAAATAAAAAAAACTTCAAATAAACATATGTCCGAAAATGCTTTCTAAAGGAACTGTAGCCGTTAGAAGTTTATCAAGAAAAAAATAACATCAATCACTGTGAAGGGACATTGAGTTAAATAAAATTTGGCTTCTTTTAGTTAAAAAATCTATAAATTTTGTGATCTAATTACTTATTTTGTTACCTAGTAAAAACCTGGCACAAGTGATTTACACAAGTTTAATATGTAAATTTACAGACAGGAAAATCTATAAGCATAATACGTTTTGCTGAAATAATAATATGTAATTTTTTTACTGTGATTTTCGTGTAAAATGGCAACTTTTTCTTTACAGTGTAGTTTGAATTTCGTCATAAGTTATAAGTATCTTGTCTTGTCCAACCGTGGGCTGACGACTCGCGACCATTAAACAATATAAGTAAAATTGAAAATTGTTAAATTACGTCACTGTTTACTTCACATATATATATATATATATATATATATATATATATATATATATATATATATACACCTGCTGCTACTTTATTTATAGAATTTATAATTAACAATTTTTTTTAATAAAAATAAATATAGATTTTTTATATCTATTACTTTGAAATAACAATTTAGTTAAGAAGCTAGGCAATTTTTGGCCGCTAAACCCAAAAGTTGATAGACATTTTTTATATTTGCAATAATCTTAGTATTCTGTATTATTCTATAAACTTCTATAGGTCTATAGAATCGTTTCTCATTTTCTAACATATTAAATTTTCTATTTATTAAAAAAAGCTAAAAGAATCTATAGTACTATATAGCTTATAGAATAATACAAAACTACCAAAATTCACTAACCGCCAACTTAGTTTATTATTGTTTAAACTTATTTTAGTAAATTAATCAGCGAATTTTACAAGTATTTATAAATTTATGGCCCTACAAAGTCTGTCACTTATTTTTTGATTATTGCAAAATTATTTATAATATATTTTTCTATGTATATGCAAAAAAAACTTGGACCCTACAAGTAAATTTGTAGAAGATATTACAGTTTACTGTTTCAACAGTAGTGGCCATTATAATATAGAAAAAAAAATCTATCAGAAACTCACTATATTAGAATAAAACAGCTTTAGATTAAAGTTCTGTATTAATATTTATTAATAATCGACAAACTCAACGTACGTCTTCATCAGGAAAAATGATACAAATGACATTTACAGTAAATAAACAGAACATAGAAATATGTTATTAGGTAACCAAATAAGGCACAGATCTAAATAAAATTTGGCTTCCTTTAATTAACCAAAATTTGGATTCCTTTAAATAAGCAAAATTCGAAAGGGAAACCACTCCTTTAAATTTTGTACACCGGATTATACAATCCTAGGATTTTACCGATTTTAAGTAAGATTATAAAAATTTTAACATAATTTTGAAGCGAGATTGTAAAGATTTTAACATGATTTTAAGTGAAATTGTAAAAATATTACAAGATTTGAAGAATTTTACATGATTTTAAGCGTGATTTTAAGGATTTTACATAATTTTAAGCGCGATTGTAAAGATTTTACATGATTTTTCGTTGATTTTACGGATGTCAAGTAAGATTGTAAAAATTTTACCATGATTTTTCAGTTGATTTTACTGATTTCATATGAAATTTCTAAGATTGCAGGAATTTTACTCGAGATTTTTTAATTAATTATAGATCGTATACAAATTATTTAATATGTTTTAATTCTTCTTCAAAAAATATTTGTAAATATACACTAAATATTTATCAACTGTCAATGATTTTACAAATTTTAGCTATGATTTTAAGGATATTACCATGATTTTACTAGGATTTTAAGGGATTTTAATAAATTTGTACACCAGATTTTTACAACTGCCCCCCCCCCCCGGCAAAATTATATCATTTTAGATTTGTTTAAATCGCCCCGCAAAAAAAATTCCTTAAAAATAATTTAATTGACCAATCATTGTAAAACATAGTTCGTTTATACACGACTAAACCAAAATAATAAGTCGCATTTATTGAATAAAAAGGGGGCGTAACTCACATGACACAATCATGACAGCATAACAGAGTGTCACGCAATAGTGAACATAATCAACTATATATACATAGCCATGACCACAGATGATTTAGTTTAATCGAAAAATATAATGTCGTCTGAGTTAGACTCTTCCGAACTCTGTATTTAGCACACTAGAGCATAAATATATTATAAATTAGATACAATTTTTAAATTAGGCATAGCTAAAAATTGGATCAACATGGGTACGTCTGTTTTTAGCATCTGATGTAGATGTAGGTCGCCAAATTTTTCACGATTTCGATGACTCACATAACCAAAATAAAATTGTTTTATTTCTTCGCTCAGTTTTGAAAGTACCTTCATAAAAATTATATTGTTGTTTTATTCCACGTAAAGTTTAAATATTAGTTTTACGCTATTAATAAATTTAATGATTATTCAATAATACATTTTATAGAAATAACAATAAAATAATGAAAATATTTCTTGTTTTTATTGATACTCATAATTTCACTATTGTTTAAATATATTTTAGTAAATTAATCAGCGAATTGAACAATTAATTTATTGGTTAATGGCTTATATTTGTTTATAATATATTTGTTTATATGTGTAGGAAAATTCAGGAATAACACTTTTAAAATAACAATAAAATAATGAAAATATTACTTTTTTATCGAGCCTCATAATTTCGTATGTATAAAAATCTTTTCTCTTTTTATATTCTTTATGTAATATTTGTTATAATTTACAAATTTTTATCAAATAGAAATTTTCTTATCATTCTTCTAACAAAACAAAAAAACATATTTACCTAAAAATATAAACAGTTATTTAAAAAAAAAACGTAACATATAATACCAGATGTTGTTTTATTTATTTGATTAGAAAAATTTGAAATAATATATAAAATAATCTTAAATTCATCTACAAATTTATATATATATATATATATATATATATATATATATATATATATATATATATATATATATATATATATATATATATATATATACAGGATGATTTATGACGTCGGCTAGGAGAAATTATTTTATACTTTTTAATCCGTTTTAAAAACGTGGAATATTATTTTTTTTTATTTAAATAATTATTATAAATTTAAAATTATTGTATATTAATTACATACTATAAATATTTGTAAATTATTACCACTATATATAGTGTAATTTAACTTAAACAAATATGGCGAACATTTATTTTAATATGGGCAAACAATAATATAAATAAATTTGAAAATAAGGTTATAGAAAGTTTAGAAAATTGATACATGTATGTGTGTGAATACATTATAATCATACAAAAACAACAGATAAATTTTCAGCTAGCTAAATTTATCTGTAAACTAACCTTGAATAAAAAAGTGATAACACTTAAAATGCATTTAATTTTCATTTTATAAAAATAATCATAATTGAACCATCTTTATGACAATTATTCAATTATCTTATGATCCTACACTCTAAAAAAAATTATGTAATTTTATCTACAAACCATGCGACAGTATAATATCAGAACTATCACAAACATTAGATAGTTTTTTAGTAATTTATTTTAGTTAATGTGCAGAACTTCAGTAAATTTGCTCTCAAAATTTTTCCATAAATAGCTGAAATTTATTTAGTTCTATAATATTATATTGTTGGTATTATAATTACATATAAATTTCTAAATTTACATAAACTATTTATTTTGAAATAAATGAATTACACATGAAAATATTTTATTAGTATTATTACACCAAATTATGTACTAAGTTTTATTATTTTGATGAATTATTACAGATATTAATAGGCAAGCTGAGCTGTATTTTACATAATTTAAGAAGATATCTACATTAAGTATGTGATTCAATTTTCAGAAAGTAAGCAATTTTACATACTTATTAGGTCATGTTTTACTTACGTTATTTTGAGGTATAAATACAGAATATTTATCGTACAATAAAATTACAGATTTTTATAGTAAAATTTTACTAATATTTTTTTACAGTGAATATAAGAATCTACTTTATTTGTAGAAATAAATGCAGTTTGCAATTCTACAACCATTGAAGAAGACAGGATATGAACGACCTCCATTTAACTTATAAAAACAGGGCCATACGGCCTTGCAAAATTCCATTTACTGGTTTTCATTTTACAAGAAATCAAATACCGCGATTAACTCGTCAGAAATAAAGTAAAAAAAAAATCTGTTTCTTTTTTACATCATTCAATATTTCAGTATAACGTAAAATATCAAATGTCAACAAATTTATTTATAAAAATTTCCGTAACGAAATATTTATAAATTTCGGAAGTTAGTTTTATTTTGTTTCTGTACACTAGAAAAAATATATAGCGAAATTACAGAAAAATAGTAATAAAATTTTACTATAAAAAAAATCTGTATTTCTACCTCAAAATTCTATAATTTTGTACATAATTCATAATAATCACATAAAGTATGTAAAATTTATTACATTCTGCAAAATTACATCACATACTTAATGTAGAATTACATATTGTTGGTATAACTTTTTAAATTATGCTAAAATTAAAGCTTGCGTATTAATATCTGTAATAATTCATCAAAATAATGAGACCTAGTACATATTTTAAGTGTAATAATACTAATTCATTTCAAAATACCCTCTATTTAATTTAGAAATGTATGTAATTATACCAACAATAAATATTACAGAAACTAAACAAATTTTAGCTATTAATGGAAAATTCCTGACAACAAATTTACTAAAGTTCTGTTAATTTACTAAAAAAAACTGTAATATTACATACACATGTACTTTTCCATCCCGTTGGTAATATTATATTATCATAATAATATATTGTAATAGTTCTGATATTATGTATTTTTAAATAATTATGTATTAATATAACCTGGAAATAGTGGCTCATGATTTGTAGCTAAAATTACATATATTTTTTTAGAGTGTACAAAATATCTAACCCTACTTTCAACTGTCATTTTTTTTAATAATTATTGATATGGTGGCAATATATTTTCGAATTATTTACGTACGTAAAACTAGTGGTAAAAATGTTGTGTATGACATTCCGAAAGAAGTACAGAGAAAAATGTGTATTTGCAACAGGTTAACTGTAAAGATAGAGGTATGTATGGCTTAGACACTTAAAAGTATTTCGTAAAACTACATACCGAGATCTTCAACCAGTTTCAGCATTACGCCACCAATGTGCAAATCTCCTTTGACACGAAGTGTTCGTTCGACCTGGAGATCGGTTACGTAGACACGTAACGTCCACGAACCGTCTCCGACCAAATATCCGTCCGAAATCATTGTCAAAACTCTATTTCGAATTCAATCCAAATGGGAAAACACCTTGTACACACGACACTCAGTCACAAATTTAATTTACTAGTTGACTATACAAACAACTCATTGTAAATTTATGTATATCAAATTAAATCACGCGTTTCTCACTAATCTGAAAGGCACTTGAATTCCATTAATAACACAATAAAACGGTTTAAAATGTATAAAAAGTCTTGTAAATCCAGGCACTTTATAATAAAAATTATATATTTACAATTACAAAACAACTTTTTCTCGTAACGTTCAAAACTAAACTGAACAAACATGAACGAAGTCATGAAATAGAACTAATTAGACATGCGCACTAAAGTGAAAGATATCAGAGTATTACCGCGCGTTATTATAAAATGTTGTTCATAGTTCTTTTATTTAAAGTCTAGATAAATAAAACATGTATTTTGTAGTAATGTTTCTTTTATTCTCGCACACACATGATACATTACTTTACGATATCTATTTATTTGATAACTATTGCGCGTAATCCGGCAGCCATTATATTTTTTCTGCTACTGCCCACTGAAATATATTATTTAATATTATATATATATATATATATATATATATATATATATATATATATATATTATATTCATATTATTATTTATTGTTTACTATATTTTAATGCTGCTGCCTGGTTAAGTGTTGCCATCTGGTGGAATTCTGTAGTACGCGTTATAAATAAGCCCGTAATGCCGATGTCACACTATCATTCATATGAATGATGGTGAATGATAAAGAAGAAGAGATTTTGATGGTGAATGACAAAGTGAGTGTTGGATATGTCACACTGTTTGATGAGAAAATTGATGAAACTGATTTCTTCTTCATATTTTTCTGAATATTATTATTTGTTTGACATTTGTATTTTAACCTAGTTTGATCCAAAGTATAGTTCCTTTGACTTACAACTGATTTGAATTAAAAATGAGTACAAGCGGTAGTACTACAAGTGGTAGTACCATAGAAAATGTTATAATAATTTTCATTATTTTCCTTGAAAAATGCGATTTTGTTTTATTTCACACATATATTTTATTTGAAAAAAATTATGATTAATCTTTATTACAATTAAAAACATATATATTTTTTGGAAATCAAAATAATAATAAACAAAGAAAATATTGACAATTAAATATTTGATTAATTTTTTTTATATGCTAATTCTGTAAATATATAAAAATTGTTATTAAATTATTAATTGTACATAAATTAGCAAATTTTTCTAATAAATAGTTACCATAAATATAAAGTATTAAACAAATAAATCGAATGTAAAATTATCCATTTTTGAATAGAATAATGAAGTGAGTCGCATAGTGCCGTGAATGATACAGATTGACGAAAATTAGCGGCCCGCTAAAATTTCATCAGTGACGGATCACTTCTTCTTCTTTATCATTCACCATCATTCATATGAATGATAGTGTGACATCGGCATATAATAATAAATGATTATTTTATTAATAACTATATAAATTATTTAATCTTTATTACATTTATATAAACTTTAAAAATATCTATTGTAAAAATTAATTAAATTTAAAATAAATTTTTTTTTTTAATAAAAAATTGAAAAAATATAAACATATGTGGTAATTGAAATAAAATATTCTAATTAATAAAATTTATTTATATAGATTTCCATATTACAAAAAAACAAAACGATTTATATGTCTTTCACAATATTTGATAAAAGTATAACATTTTCGTAAAATTGTTTTAAATTAATTCGTATGTCTATTAAAATAAAATATAGGTTAAACTTCAATTAAATTTCTTTTTATTTCTTATTTCAAAATTAATTATTTTTTTTAACAAATATACAACGATATAAAACACAATAGTGTCAGTATAATTCAATAATAATAACAACCTCTTTTATAATAAAAATGATAAAACAATTGATTTCTTTCTTTTTTTTTTTACATAATTTTGCTGTAAAACAGTTTCACGAAAATGACTAACTGAAACACACACGGAAAATATTTGATTTCGACAAGTTTAAGTAAGGTCTTTCCACTTTTTTTTATAAACATCAACTGTTTTGATTAGAAGTTGTACTTGGTATGGGCAAATGTCGAAAATGTAACATAGCTTTCATTGCCATAATTGGACTGATATTATATACAGGATGGGTTGGTTCCTACAAAAAAAATCGATACAAATTCATGTGATTTAATAAATAAATAAATATAGCTTTTTCTTTATAAAATAATATATTAATTACCAATTCATTCGTCTGCGGACCAATAATAATTCGTTCCCCATTAGTGATACCGGATTGTTGTGCAACTGAAAGTCCGCTTAGCGCGTAACAAGTGTGATAAATATCCCGCGGTTTCCCGGGCTTATCAATCAAACCACCCGAAGCATTTTGACAACAAATTAAAATATATTCCTGTAATGCTTCCTGATTAAATAATAGATTTTTCGGATTTACTGTTTCGGTATCAGCTTGTAATAGTTCGTGTAATAACGGGAATGCCCCGCCCTGCCAAAACGAATAGCAACCATCCACCAATTTATTGGTACGACCTTGAAATCCACCTTCGAAACGCATCTGTCGATTTACAGTCCATCGCTGGAAAAAAATTATCGTAAAAAAAATATTATAATCAATATTAAACAAGATTAGAAGTATTGGCTTGTTGCATAATTATCAGACGTTTTTCTAGGCGGGTTATTTATTAATAAAAATTGCTGTTTTGTGGCCATGTGGCCATAATGAATTTTTAAAAACTCTAGTAAAGTTGGCAACGATTGTAAAAAATTAAAAATTGCAAAAAAGTATCTAAAAATCTATAAAAAAATGTAACAATCTTGATTATTATATTTGAAAAATAAAATGTTATTATTTTTTTTAAGTAAATACTTACTAATAAAGATTTAACGTCACATAAATGCGTTTTTTGTAGCATAGTAAGCGCAGCTAAACCACAGAAAGCATAGCCGCCATGGGCTTCCATACCAGGACATCCTGAGAAACCGCCTTCATACGTTTGACATCTAAAATATTATTAAATTTTAGGAAAAATTCAATTACTTCTAAACGCATGTTGAGCAATAACTGATTTATCTGGATGGTTTAATAAAATTTGGCTTCTTTTAAATTTATAAATTTATCATAATCTAGTAACTTCTGTCTATGTTCTGTTTATTTACTGTAAATATCATTTGTATCTTCTTTTTTTTCCTGATGAAGACGTACGTTGAGTACACATCGATTATTAATAAATATTAATACAGAACTAGTACTTAAAGCCGTTTTATTTTAATGTATTAATGTATATATACATACCCAAGTACCCACTGAGCAGTTCCGTCAAATAATTCCGGTGTATAAACATTAGTTAACGTAGCAACGGCCAAAGCACAATAGACACCACGTATATCGACTTCTCCATCTACGTGCATGCTAAAAGCGCCCTCAGCTGATCGTAACGTATATAAAAAGTTTTCTAATCCCTCCCTGTAAAATATATTATTTTAATTTGCTATAAGTACACAATTTTTATCTTAAGTAGGTTGAAAATTACATATTTTTCTTTATTTACTACATAATAAATTTTTAGTACTAAGATATATTCGTTATATGTGCAATTCGTAATAAATAATGTTATTTATTACTGTTAAATAATATAAGTAAAAAAATTTGATTGGTCAAAAGATACTGAGTAATGATTACTGGCGTGAGTAATAAATAGCATTACTTATCACAAAACGTATACATATATAATAAATTAATTTGTATTTATTAGAGATATATGTAATATTATAATAATTTTACCTATCAATTGCATCATAAGCTTCTTCAGTTCCAATAATACACAAAGTATTTACAGCTGCATAAGTCGGTGCTAGATGTGAACTTTGATCGGGTCCACCACCAAAGCCACCTTTAGGATTTTGGCATCTAAATTCATTGGAAATGAATTATAATAAATATTATTCGTAATAATTATTTTCTCAACATTATACTAACTTGCATAAAAATTTTACTATATGTGATTGTAAAGTGCTAGGTAATGATACGTCTAATAAATTTAAACTATGAATTATCCAATAACACAACCACGCTCGGCTCGCATCTAAACACTGCAAAATTTACAAAACACTGAAAAATTTACATATTTATTTAAAAAATATTTCAAAGTAATACCGAATAACTAGATGGTAAATATACGATGGAATTTTTCAAAAAATTACTATGTTCCCATCGAAATAATTTTGGCAATTCTTTGTCAACACATGTACGTAAGAGAAATGTATCAAATAATTTCTCGACAGACTTTTCGACTTTTATCTGGAAATTAAGAAAACGTAATAGAAATTGGAAAAACAATTCTTTCGGAAAAATGATTTTCTAATCATACCTGTTCTTCCGATGTAACGGTCGAATGATTTCCATCTTTAAATTTTTCTTTTTTCAATTCTTGATTACACCGCATTTTATATGCACTTTCTTTAGACCATTTCATTTAAATAAATTAAAATACGCGTACATATGACATGAAATATAGGTTAATATTCTTCGATACTTTGCGTCTAGTGATATTTAGTCTCCCCTAGATTTTTACTTATACGATACTTTTAATATTTATTATAAACATGAAATATTTTAATTTTTGTCTATAAATTGTAAATTTGATTTAAATGTATTTATTATTTAATAGAAATAAATAAAAATAAACAATTTATTTATTGTAAATTTAAGTTTTGTGTTTTGCCAACTTATCAATGAAATAATTTCGAATCTATATTATATATTAAATATTTTAAATATTCATTAATAACATGGAATATTTTAGTTTTTATCTATAAATTGTAAATTTGATTCAAATGTATTTATTATTTTATATAGAAATAAAAAATAAACATTTTATTTATTGAAGTTTCACATGTCTTACCAACTTATCAATGAAATAATTTCGAACCTATAAAATATTAAAAGCAATAAAAAGAAAATTTATTGACATCCGTATTTTGTAATTTATAATGAATATGTTTAAAAGAAAATTACAAGCATTAGATTATCCTGGAGCTGAAAATGTGAATGTGAACAGTAAGGATTTGTATTTCCAATTTAGTGCAGAATTAATTTAATATTACGTTTTTAAGACACGAAAGAGTTTCGCAGTATCGTATTATGGCTTGAAGATCAAAAAATTAGACATTATAAAATAGAAGATCGACAAGAACTAAGGAAATTGGAATCGGATGAGTGGCAAAAGGCGTTTGAAAAATATAAAACTGATATTGCTTGTCCGGTTACGACCGGAAAACTCGTTGAAGATTTACAATGGATTCTTGCATATGCTGTACGTTTGGAATATGCCGACAATAGTAAGTTGAAATAGTTATAGAAATATAATTAAATTACTTTTGGTTGTTTTCTGTGTTGTAGAAGATAAATACAAGAAGTCAACTGTCAAAGAAATCAAAACAAATACGCCCAATGTGGTTGCGATGAATCCGTTAGATAATTTAGATTGTAAGTAAATTTAATGTAGTTTTCTAGTAAAAATTTACTTTTTTTTAATAATAATTTACAGTTAGTAGTCCCGAGTTTAAAAAAGGAGTGAACGATCTAGCAAAAATATTGAAAATATCATTGCATCCGAATCATTTAATTACATTGGAGGCATGTCGAAAAGTTGTTTGTAAAAGATTAAATCCAGATGCGTTAGAAAAACCAAATAATATTATCGTGAAAGTAAGTTTTACAAAAAATATATTTATATCATAATAATTAAATTTGATTTAACTTTAGGGCACTCCGTATCCCTTTGAAGATGTGGATGCCGGGTTTGACTTAAAGGATCCTGTTTTAAACAAAGCTGCGAAAATCTTAAGATTAATTCACATCCAAAGTTTACGACAATTACAAACTTGCGGTAATGAATTAATTGTTGCTGTACAAGTTGTAACTGCTAACCCAAAAACTGACACTAAATTGGGTAAAGTTGGAATATAATCTCTTTATTTATTAATTATTATTGTTTATAAAAACTTGTAATCTTACATTGTATAACTGATAATTAAAATCATTTACATAAAATAATACTGTTTTTATTTTGCTTGTTTTACCTAAACGGTGACCAATCAAATATTTCACCTACTCCTAAACCAATCGAAGCTGAAAAAAAATGGTAATATTTATAAAAAAATATTAGGATTAAAACGTTTAAGATGGTCAAAAACCTGGAAAACCGGGAAGTCAGGGAATTTTGTTGATCCTGGAGTAGTCAGGGAAAAAATTTGTTTGGCGAGTTCACAAAATTATTTATCCAATTTTGTTCTCACACCTACACTTGGAAATCTTTATTTTGTGATTTACATTTGTTTAACAATAAATGTTATGGAAAACCGGGAAAAGTCAGGAAAACTGGTTTTCACAAAATTTTAGCCACTCTAAAAGTTATTTTAAGTGTTATATACCTGATCCAATGATGCCATAGACAAATTTAGGTTTGTTTGCTAAACCAAGTTTGAACATATAACATCCAATTCCCATTAAACAAGTTATTGAAATTAATTTACATGAAAAACAATCTTCATGTTTTTGCAATTTGTTTTTATCCATTTTTGTTTTAAGAAAACGATATTAACTTGTGTGTATATACAGAGCCGGTTAACCTATTTTTAAACTGATTTATAATAATCTTTATAACTGTTTCTCTTAATTCAAATTAAAATTTAATATTATTTTGATTGCACAGTTATTATTCTTTTTTCTTTATGTGCAAAATGTGTGCGTATCACGAATGTTTACAATAAATTAAGTTAGGTTTACACTGTAATATTATTTTGACAACTGAGAACTAATATTGAAAAAATTAAGTTGTGTTTAAAAAAATAATTATTATTATTAAATGAATTAAGTTGTATTTAAAAAACTGTAATTTATATATATATATATATATTTTTTATTGTTTTATGTATTTTATTATCTTCAAATTAAATATGTCATTGTAAACACGTCTTTAGAGTTGTCAAATGTCAAAGTTTCACGTGGTTTGTAAAAAAAATATAGTAAATTTTGATAGATTGAAAAATATAATTATATTTATTTAATTTTTTTTAAAATGTCAACAATAGTAGACGAAAAACCTCGATTGACGTTAAACGAACATAATACATCAGAAGTAAGTATAAATTTCGATATAATCTTATAGGTTAGGTTTATAAATATTTGTATTTTTTCAGAATGTTTCGAGAACTCCAACAGTTTTCGATGATGTTTGGAATATAAAAACATTTAAGAAAAAATTTCGAATTGTAATCATACGTTACGATGATCTAGAAATGGAATTTGATTTAATCGGAATACATCCGTTTTTGGCGAATACTTTCCGTAGATTAATGTTGAGCGATGTTCCCAGCATGGCAATAGAAAAAGTATTTGTTTATAACAATACATCTATTATACAAGATGAAGTTTTAGTTCATAGAATCGGTTTAATTCCATTGAAAGCTGATCCTAGACAATTTGAATTTAGACCCGAGGGTAAATTAAGTTTAAAATGTTTAAAATAATAAAATCCTAAATTATAATTTGACTAGTTTAGGTGCAACGGATGGAAGTGAACGCGATACATTGGAATTTGAATTAAATATTAAATGCACATGGAATAAAGAATCGCATAATGATTCCACAAGAGCGGATGATATGTATAAAAATAATAATGGTATAAAATAATTTTGATTACCAAATCGTATTTACAGACTGTTATTTTACCATATTTTATGAATATGAATCACGAAAGTTTAGTACGGAAATGATTTTTACAATATTTAAAACTGATTTGAAAAATTTACAGAACTTTAATAAATTTGCTGTTAGGAATTTTCCATAAATAGGTAAAATTTGTTTAGTTCTGTATTTTTAAAAGAATGAATTACACTTAAAATATTTTATTAGAATTATTACACAAAATATCTACTAAGTGACATTATTTTGATGAATTATTACAGATATTAATATGCAAGCTGTAATTTTACATAATTTAAGAAGTTATACCAACAATATGTAATTCTATATTAAGTATATGATGCAATTTTACATACTTATTAGGTCATTTTTTCTTAACTTTATGTGATTATTATGAATTATGTAAAAATTATAAAATTTTGAAGTAGAAATACAGAATATTTATAGTAAGATCGAATTACAGATTTTTTATAGTAAAATTTTACTATTATATTTCTGTAATTTCGCTATTATTATTTTTTACAGTGTATATGCTAAAAACAAGTTTTCAAAATACGTTTTAGCATTGTAAATATCATTTCTGCACTAAAATTTTATGATTTATATTTCATAAAATGTGCAAAAGTAACAGTATGTAAAGTTTAGCCATAATTTGAATTTGTAAATATGTTTTTTAAAATATAAATAATTTATTTCAGTTTATAGTAAACATATAAAATGGTTACCCATTGGCGATCAAGCTTCAATGTATAAAGAAAAAGACGTCGGACCTATTCATGATGATATTCTTGTGGCAAAAATGCGGCCAGGACATGAATTTGACCTTAAGTTTATCGCTGTTAAAGGAATTGGTAGAGATCATGCGAAATTTTCGCCAGTCGGTAAGATTTTTATTTTTTACACACCACAACCTTCTAATCCCAAAAGTCCCTAGACACAGAAATCTTCATTTCCCTACAAACCTAAAATAAATAATTTTGTGTTTTAGCAACAGCAGCTTATCGCTTATTACCTGATATTCAATTAACTAGAGAAGTTGAGGATGAACAAGCCGAACGTCTTCAACGTTCTTTTTCACCGGGTGTCATTGGTTTAAAACGAACAACCGATGGCCGGAAAGTCGCTGTTGTAAATAACCCTCGATATGATACAAGTAGTCGAAACGTTTTCCGTTACGACGATCTTAAAGATGCCGTTATTATGTCGAAAATAAGGGACCATTTTATATGTAAGACATTTTACAATACAATATATATCATAATATTATTAGATTTACTAGTTTATAATTGTCTTAATTGTATTTAATTTTTTGTAGTTACTGTTGAATCAGTTGGAGCTCTCAAACCAGACGTGTTATTTGTGGAAGCTGTTAAAGTTTTAAGAACAAAATGTAAAGAATTGTCCGATGAACTTAATGTAATGTAAAGTTAATTATATTTTATAAATATTTCAAGTTTTATAATAAAACATTTCAAATTAAGTTTTTTGTAATTTTTTTATCTTCTTTATATATAAAAGTCAAAGTATGTCTGTTTGTCCTTTATGTATTACTACACCATTCATCCGATCGCTATGAAACTTTGGGAAGTTGTTGAGTACACTCCCGCGAAGGTTTCTGGGGCCCTGGAGAACCCCAGGGCCCTCATAATCTTTCGAATACTGAATTTTTGCGCAGCAACGCGCGACGGGTCAGCTAGTTAATTTATAAAAAAAATGAAATTCAGTAATTTTTAATTTGTAGAATTATATTTTGATCACGAAACATTAATTTATAAAAGGGAATTTTTAACAATGATTGAAAAATAAATAATATAATCCCTATCAAATTTCTTTCATAATTTTTTTTTAGATTAGTTGTGTTTTTTTTTACCGAAAAACTCTGCTCAGATCAGCAAATATCAGTACCTTGAAATAATAGCTGTTTTATTTATCATCTCACAACTGAGTTCGAAGTGAGTGAATTGCTTCCCCCCTTACTGATACTGAGTTGCATATTTAGCTAGTGCTTAGCTGAGATTCAAATTCAAATTTTCCTAGTTTAAGATTTGATAACTTGTTTGATACTGGTTCACATTTCTATTTGAATATTTTATTTTGAAATCAAACAATAGATATCCGGCGAGTTGTAATAAATTATCAACACAAACAATCCAAATACATCTAATATTTTAGGTTGTATCATATGTGGAACTTAGATTTTAAACGTCACTTTCAAATAAATTATTTTATTTATCAATACAACTCACTCAGCAAAACTCAGCTCATTGATAAGATTTACTGATCTGAGTGGAATGTAAAAAAAAACACAGCTATTAATATAAAATTATTTCCATCTTAGTTGTTTTAAAAGTAACATTTCAAATCGTACAAAAATAATATTGAATTTTAAAAAAGCTAATTTTAATAATAAATAAGCAAATATTAAAAATTTTACAATAACATTTAGGAATGTTAAAATTATTGGCCCGTATTCATATCAAAAATAAGTTAGTTTTATAAATTAAATACTTTTTATTACAGTTAACAGTTTATGATTAAATTCTATTTTTTAAAATAAATAGGAGCTATGAATACGGACCAATTGTCTAATTTGAATCAGAGGAAATAATTTGTAGAATTAAAATATATAACGAAATCTGATTAATTTAATACTTAAAAAATTACATAATAATCACAATTAGTTCAAAACCGATAGTTAAATATTTCCGGATAAATAAACAAAACATTAACTGACACCGACCTAAAAAAGAAAACTAAACAAATATGAGGGGGGAAAAGGGCACAAGGGCATTGTTTTCCAAATGTAACAAAAATTAACAACTAAAAACGTGAAACTATATAAATATAAATTATTTAGGCATAATATGTAGGAGGTACTGTAAGATCACTTAGTACAGCTAACTCATCTTCTGTAAATTTCAATTGATGTATTTCCCAATTATCATGATGGGTACGTTTGAAATCACCCAGGGTTTTACGAATTGTTGTCTGAAAATATATTGTGTAAATATATCAATGGTACACGTTTAAAGCAGCTAGATGAATTTGTGTATTTAGGGTAGTTTATTATCGTAAAAATGGTTCGTTTTGATTGTGAAATTCATCAGATTTATAAAGTTATCTGAAGAGATTCAGATGGCAGAATAAAATAAGTGTATGAAGAGTGGAAATGGGAAATAAAATGGTTCGGTCATCTTGAATCAATGTCTAAATGAAAGGTTGGTTAAGGAAATATATGTGAAAAAAAAATCGAACAAAAATATATACTAACTGGTATTGGCTGCGGGTCGTTAAGATGTGCACCAAGCTCGAGAAATACGTCCGGTAAAAATTCAGGCACATCATAAGGATGGGCATTGATAAATGCGCACATGCCTAGCACACCCGTATGTCTTGTACGAATTGCCGAAGCACGATGTTGTGCTGCTGAAGATGATGAAGACGATGAATGCTTCAGTTTTGTTTTTGCTTTCTGCTTAAATGCAATCTAATTCATAATAACAAAAATTATAAAGAATTAAAACCTAGAACGTTTTGATTTTCCGAGTTAAATTGTTTTTGCGATATTTTTGTGAAATAACAAACTGTAATTACGAAATTAATTATCTCGATTTGATTGAATCGTGTATAGTTTTGTGTTTTACTTAGATTTGTTAAATATATTTATAAACAACTTTAGTTTAGCGAATTTAGCGTTTACAATATACGAGTATAATTTACGTAGATCGTATAATCGATGTTATGTAATAATTTGTACTTACCAGAAGTTCATTTGGTGATAAAATAAACTGACAATGAAGTAAACCGCCAAGTACTTGACTTGCTTGAATACGAACTTCAGGTTGGTCATCTTCTAACAACATAATTACTATGTTCTTTACCTAAATATTTTTTATAAATTAACCAAATGATTTTCAAGACATTGCGTTAATATTAAAAGAGTTTTTACAAAGCGTCAAAAATAAAGGGTGGGATTTTTATGCACGTTGAAAAAGAGGTGAATGATTTTGAAGGTATACGTTTGCTTGATTAAGAGAGTGGCTTGCGTGAGCGAAAGTTTTCAAGTGGTAGGAATGGAAGAGCATGTATGAACGAAGCTTCAGTTGCTTGTCTGGATATTGAAGAAAGCTGATTTCAGGATAGAGAAAAGAGTTTGTGTCACATCTTTTGGGTACATGGCGTGATTGTATATGTAATCAGCTTCCTCCAAACATCCCTAAATCCAGACACAAGCAACTTTAGCTTTATCTATATTCATAATTCCTCTCATAGCAATAAAAATAAGGAACTTACCTCTTCAACCCATTGTCGATTGCTCCATATAACAGCCATATTATGAAAAACGAAAACTTGAATAAATTCGGCTGCAGCAGCCCGCGCTGACCAAGATTTACTCTTCGCAACATTGCGTATCGATGTTAAAACTGTTGGAATATGTTTCGGTAATGTGAATGCTTGCGCCAACATCGCCAGCATTGATGAACACACTGTAGATAATTCTTCATCCGCTTCGTAACTTTGAAGCAAGCATGCAAGTGGAAATAATTCATAATACGATGAAACAGCACCGAAATTTGTTCGACTTGTACTACTTACGATCCAACGACATACTGCAAAATATTGTTTACAAATCAATAAATATTCTTCAGACATTTTGTATATAAAATTTATAGACACATTGACTGATATATTACAATTAAGGACGCATTCTCGTTTTTTTTTCGATTCCTTATAGGCTTATAGCCTGTAGATTATCCTTGTGAAACGATTTGGTCGAACTCAAAGTCCTTCCACGTTTATACTTTTGTAAAACTTTAAACGCGTTTTTAAAAATTTTTGCGATTTTTTTCTCTCTCGATAAGTTGGCAACATTGTATTTTGTTATTTAGGCACTAGGAGAATCTTTTATAAAAATTTGATTAAAATCGGTTAAATAAAGTGATCATAATAAATTTTTAAAATTTTTAGTAATTTTTTCTCGGAAAGCTGTATTTTGTTAAAATTACATAAATTATATGAAAACAAGAAAAATCTTTTGTGAAAATTTGAGTAAAATCGGTTAAATAACATGGCCATAATAAATTTTTAAAAACTTTAGAATTTTTTCTCTCTGAAAGTTGGCAACACTGGATATTAATAAAATTATATAATTAATGGGAGCATTAGGGAAATCTTTTCTGAAAATCTGATCAAAATCGGATAAATAATGTATTCAATATTAATTTTTTAAAACTTTAGCAATTTTTTTCTCGGAAAGTTGGCATCACTGGAAAAAAATAAAACCACATGACCCTATCTTGGGTACTAGACAAATTTATCCTGAAAATTTCATTAAAATCGGTTGAATCGTCTAGGAGTTGCGATCACAAAATTTTGACTGAGCGAGCTAGCTGACGAGACGCACATCCATACACCCACTTATAAACTAAGTTCGCTTGATTCGTCTGATCTAGAGGCTATATGAAGGATTTCTAAAATTTTGTTTTTGTTTTTGAAACTGTTACAGACACCGTACCAAGCGCTATACCACTCTTCCTTGCAGTCAAAGATGATAAAAATCAAAAATATTATTTGACTGGGTTACTTACCAGTTTTAAATAATCGAATAGCAACATCTCTTTCATTATCCGATAATTTAATGGTACTAATCATATTTGTAGTGTGTTCTACTACGGAATGATTCGTATGATTAACGTCTTTAAATCCAGCCACGTATAGCACGCTCAATTGGGGAACGATTTCAGCGATAAAGGTCGCGATACGGGGCGGTGTTGGATAGCCAGGATCCGAACTAGGTGTATCGGAAAATTCAATATCCGATTCGAACATATTGGTCAGTACGCTACTAATACGTTCGCGTACATTCTGATACGGATGTGTTAGATAATTCTTCAGATAAGTGAGGAGTCGTTGAATTAATTCAGCAACACGCCAGACTTGTTGATTTAATGCACCCTGTTAAAACAAAATAATAATTCAGTTGTTACGGTTTTTCTAACAGAATTTCAATTAGAAAATGGAAACGGAAAATTTAAATTCAATAATTCCACTCAGATCAGTAAATTTTGTAAATGAGTTGAGCTGAGCTGAGTGAGTTGTATTGACAAATAAAACAGTTTGTTTGAAAGTGACATTTAAAATCGTAAGTTCCACATATGATATAACCTAAAATATTAGATGTATTTGAATTGTTTGCGTTGATAATTTATTGCAACTCGCCTCGGATATCTATTGTTTGATTTCAAAATAAAATATTCAAACAGAAATGTCAACCAGTATCAAACACGTTAGGTTAGGGTAGCCCCCCTAATAATAATAATAAAATATATAATAATAATAATAATAAAATATATATGTATAATGTGCACTATTATATTATTCATATCAAGTGCACTATTATATATTACTCAAAAGCAACACTTCTACCAGTAGATTAACGCAGCTGACATTTGACATTTCTAGGTTAATAAGTTAACATCAATTTAACGAATACCACAGAAATCCTAGAACAAAATCGAATTATACATCATGTAGAATACGCTGTTAGTTAAACTTTAACATACAACAACATAATTAACAAACATCAATTCCCTCCAATTAAGTCATTTCATTTAGAGCGTGTAGAACACCGTTGTGGCTAGGAAAATTTGAATTTGAATCTCAGCTAAGCACTAGCTAAATATGCAATTCAGTATCAGTAAGGGTGGAAGCAATTCACTCACTTCGAACTCAGTTACGAGACGATAAATAAAATAGCTATTATTTCAAGGTTACTGATATTTGCTGATCTGAACCGAGTTTTTTGGTAAAAAAAAACACAGCTAATAAATAGTTACCTGTAAGGTATAAAGTCTGCCGCATTCAATAAACGATGCCTCATCACTCCGTAATGGATCCTCCATGAGTAATTCATATAACCAATGATGTCTATTAGGATCGCGTCCTTCTGCAGCAGTCGCAAAACATATACCCCAATCGGTTACCGTTTCAACGGTCATATTCGATAGGGCTGTTCGCAATAATGGCCCAACAGTGTCCCATAACAATTTCGTTTTGTCATAGCTCCAATGCTTTGAGCCGCGTATTATAGCTGCGATTAGTTCTGCGCCAGCACGCTGATCGTGCTCCTCACGGCTTGCAACTAATCGTTTTGCATGCGGTAGGAAGTGGATGAAATGGTGATCGCCATAGTTACGGAATAAATTCTGTAAAAACAATCAAACATACAAAGAAGAAATTATAAACTAAACTTTAAAAACATGGCCCCGTATTCTCACCTCATTTATAAAAGTGATTTTTACTAAAAGTACGTTTGTAATTTACTTAAAATTATTTATTTGAATTTTATAATACCAAATATAATAAAAATGATCAAAAATAAAAAAATTATTTATATTTGATCAAAAACAAAAGAAAAAACTATTTTGAAATTAATGATAAAAGAAATAAATTAAAATAAAACACTTTTTAATTTATTTCAATATGAAATTTTACGAAGTAACGGCCGAAAGTGTTAATTTAATGATAAAAGCACTATTTACGTTGATTATTAATAAATATTAATACAGAACTAAAACCTAAAGCCGTTTTATTTTTAATAGAATGAGTTCTGAAAGATGTTAATAAAATTAATGTACCTTAAACATAATAAACCGGTAACCATTGAATTTATCCTTGCCCTTTTTTTCTTCCATCGCGAAATAATGCATCAGTTTATCGACCGTCGTTTTATTATCGAAAAACTCGTAAATAACTCTTTCTTGAATATTTAATTCACTAAATGGCCTCTCACAACTCGGCTGATCTTCAATTGGTGCATACAATTGAACTGTAGCGGGCCAACAATAAAAACCATTGTATTGTTTATGCAGATAACGTATTTTATTCCATTCCTCGATTGATTGGGGTCGTGTCCTACTATTGTATTGCATCCAGGCATTATCGATGCGATAGCCCGGTGTAGGACAGTTTGGCGGTGTAGGACGTAAGTTCGGATCGGAGAAAATATATGGATTAATGTCGAGTTTGATGTGTTTGGGTTTATGTTGTTTTAGTATAAATACGGTTACACGGATTGCAATTTTACGGAGTTCTATCGAGTCGTGAAGCAGTGTTTGTAAGACGTATTGAACTATGTTCTCGTTGTATTTTACATTTGGATGGACTAAATCTCTAATAAAACTTAAGGCCATTGTGTGATAGCGCCAATGTCTGAAACAAAACAAAAACAAATTCAACTTAAATTAATACAAAAACTTTTTTTATATTCTTAATTTATTGTTCCTTTGCTTAAATCGCATTAATTTATTTTGATAAACTAATTAAATTATAAGTTCATCAAAATAAATTATTGGCGATTTAAGCCAAAATAAAAAATACTATAATATAGTGTTCAGTTTCGTCGAAACGTCGTTTTTATATAAATAATTGAACAGAATTTTATCCTAGAACAGTTTTTACTTTAATACAATGTGTTCTGAAAAATATTTTACTAATGTCAATGTCTAGCAAATTTTCAAAAAAAAAAATCCGGTACATTTCTCTCAAACTAAGTAGTTTCATTTTAAAATACTAAATATACTAATACGAAAATATTAAAACAGAAACTTACAGATTTCCTTTCAGTATAATATCAAGTAATTCATTCATAATCGTATTATAAACTTGTTCATTCCGCTGACTAATTTCTTTAACTGTCTCGATACCATTTTGTATTTCATCACCGCTAATTAAATCTCCGGAAACCTGTGGTGACTGTTTTCCAAGATTATATGCAGCTGCTAAACATTCATCGGGTACATCTAATTGAATCGAAATAGTTGGAAAATGTTTATGAACCGCATCTTTAATTGCGCCCATTAAATTAATAACGGATGGTTTTTCGGATGGTTTTGACATGACAAGTTGTGGCCAAATGTTTCGGACAAACGACCAGTCGTGTCTTGTTACAATTGGAGTGGTTTTCGGACCGAGTAGAATGTATAAACAGCCTTTAAATTCTTCATGATGTGCATTTGAATCGAGTTGAAGGCTGCGTTTTATTAATGGTGTTAAAACTGTGTAGGAATAGGGGAAAGTTGCTAAAGCTGAGAAGAGTTTTTTTTGAGCTTTTAAACGTACCTGAAAAAATAAGTGTTATAAATATTTCCTTAATTAATATTTTCATTAATTAATATAACAAGATTAGAAGTATATGAGTAAACCCATATATAGACCACTTTGACATTTCTCGGAAAGTTGGTAACACAATATTTTTATTAAAATTATAATTTATGTGGGCACTAGGAGAAACTTTTCGGAAAATTTGATCGAAAACGAATAAATAATGTAGCTACAATAAATTTTTAAAAAAATTTGTAACTATTAACCTAAAGCAGTTTTATTTCAATATAGTAAGTTTTAAAAAAACGCCATGCACCTAACCTAATAAATACTTACTTCACTATAATGACTGACACCAAGCACATAAAGATCTTCAATTATCCGTCGGTGCGTTTCCGTAAAGGTACAACTTCGCGTCTCCGTACGAAATTCTTGATGTAACATCACCCGATCAACCAACAACTGTCTTAAATGATTTTTATTGCCTCGCAAACGATCCTCTAGCAATCGCTTAATCATATGGAAATTCTTCCAATGCGTTTCGAAATCACGTCCGCGGAATTTGTTCATCAGCAGCGTGTCCCAAATCTATTTGCAAATAAAATTATTTAAGGTTTTATAGAAACAGTTAAGTTTCTACAAAATTACAAATGGTGTTAGATATAAATTACTTACCGATATTAATGTAAATAAGCTTTTCGTATCGTCTTCAGCGCACTGTAGTAGTTTCTTTTGTAATCGGTGCATTAAATCGGTTAAAACTTGTCGAACATTACTTCCGTCTGGCATTGTTACACTACGTGATGTATTTATTATCATTTCGAAAGCCCATGGTTCTAATTTAGATGTTATTCTATATAAATTGGAACAAAAATATAATTAAAATCAGGATTGACAATTAAATATTTGATTAATTTTTTTATATGCTAATTCTGTCTGAATATAAAAATTGTTATTAAATTATGAATTGTACATAAATTAGCTAATTTTTCTAATAATTAGTTACCGTAAATATGTAGTATTAAACGAATAAATCGAATGGAAAATTATTCACTTTTTTTGTATTTCCACCACCTGTCTGAATATAGCTTTTTGTTTTCCTTGAAATGGCCTTAATGTGAAATGAAAATATATTTTTTTTTTATGTTTATAATTTACTAAATAATAAAAATTAAAACTAAATATATAATTATTTAAAAAATAATATATTTTAAATATTATAATTTAATATTATTATTATATTATATGATTTTCTTTATTTTAATATTTATTTTGTGCTAGATGTATCAAGATAATTAATCAATTGTTAAAATAAAATTTATTAAAAATAACTAATTAATTAAAATTAATTATTATTAAATTAAAAAATCAAATAATTAAAATTGTGATTTAAATCGGGACAACACGTAGTTCAAATAAATGAAGAGAAACTCTTACAATTGTATTGCGGGTTCCTGCCACATTGGTAGTACAGTTTGTGATCCGAGTACGGCTAAAATAATATGTAGTATGCGTCGTAGTTCTTCCCGTGTTAATCCAGCATTGTTATTCAAATATTCTTCAAGGCACTGAATTTCATGAGGCAAATAACGATTCAATAATTTTTGAACACATGCTATTTCATCATTGCCTGGTTGATACCATTTTAAACCTAAATTATGTATATCGCCCGGTTTACCCCAATCCCTGGAAATTCAATTAAATTTCAATAAAAAAATTATATATTAATTACTAGAGCAATATGATAATTATAATTATATAATTTGAAAATGTTACAGACACCTTGTAGTCAAAGTGGTAAAAAAAAAGTAAACACTGATAATTCTACACCAATCCAATAATTTATATTATTTCTATCTACTAACAACAAAAACCAAAATAATTTAGTAAAAAAGTGTGTAAACCTGATTGATAAATTTTCACTAATGGGTTGAAAAAATGGCGGTGGTACACTGCGATATTCCATTGGTTGTACAACAGTAAGTGATAATAAAATCCGATCCAACATTCGGCTCGCCATTAAACTACCTTGTTGACATGTTAAATGTAGTGTACGATCTAATATATTCGTTAAACGTTCAATATATGGTAACAACGATGTACCATTACAATCCAACATCTAAAAACAAACATAATAAATATTCAATAAGTTTACAATCATAGATTGAGGTTATAAGAAAATACAACCACGTACCTCGGAAATAATGAGTAGATTATATAAAATTTCATTGTCTAAATGTTCTTCCTTTTGTATATCATCGCCTTCGCCCATTAGTTCGTCGATACGTTCGCATAAATGCGGCACCAATAAACGTAGCGTTTCATCGGGATTAATTCGCGCGAATGAACGACACATTATCGCTAACATTTGTCCCGAAACTTTTGTTTCGAATATATGCTGGGTCACAAATGTGTATAATTTTCGTAATGCAGACTGCAAATAAAAACAAATTTTAATAGATAATAGATTTTAATGAGCTTTATTTGGTCGACCAATTTAGAAAAGTTTCTAATTTCTAACCAAATTGGTTGCAGTGCTGAGCTGTAATTCGCTCATTTGTTTAACGTTAGTTCACACGGTTCTAATTGCTATGTTCAGACACGTAGCTCAAATAGAAAACATGTTGAAGTTAATATTGAATTTATTCGTTTAATACAACTTATTTATATTGTAACTGACTGTTCGGAAAATTACATAATCAATGTTCAATTAATAATTCAATAATAAATTTAATATTATTAATTGATTTATAGAAAATAAAAAAATAGTATATTTTTTAACTGGCTCTATTTTTTACAAACACGATTATTATTTTACCGAAAAAATACCTGATATATAATATCATATGTAGAATAATATATATTTTTTGAATTTTAATTTTAAAATAATAATAATAAAATATCAATTGCACTATTACATATTACTCAAAAGCAACACTTCTACCATCAGTAGTGTACATAACTTCACACAGCTGTCATTTGACATTTGCGTTATAAACATATTTTTTTAAATTTTTGAGAACCAAGATGAAATCGTAGAAATATGAAACTTGCCTATTCTCAAATAGGGAATGAACCAATTAAAGCAATTAGGAGGAGATGCTGGAGAAACATACAAACATTTGACAATTAGGGAGATTAATTTGGCTTCCATTAATTACCAATCTACAAATTTTAATGATCTAGTTACTTATTTTGTTAGCTAATAACTTGTTTCTATAAACAAAATTCATTTACTGTAAATGTCATTTCTATTTTGTTTCCTTAATTAATTACCTTAAAAATCGTAGGTGAAGTTTGCGTCGAAATTATATTACAAATCGAACTCAAAGCACTTTCAGCCATTGATTCAATCTTACTTTTTTTTTCCATATCGACCTGTTCCAATCGCGTCATCTCCAACGAACTACTTTCGATCAATGTAAATATTCGATCGAAAAATTGCAAAATAAAATCTTCCAGATCGGCTGTCGCTTCGCATACGGTATGCTCTTCGTCGGTTAAATCATTCCAATGTTCAGCCGCTCCCGATGAATCAATTAACGGTACCATTGAGATAAATGTTGAGATAAATTGGAAAGTGACAAAGCATTTTCGGATGTCGTTTGGATCGATACCGGGTAGAAGGGCTAGTAATAGAGGTATGACGTGGGTTGGACCGTCCGGATAGCCATTACGAGAACCTTGCACCTATAAACAGACGGTATGGATTGAAAGTTAAAATTCTATGGAGAAATCTTTACATCAGAGTTTATATTAATTAATTTTCGTTTCGGTTCAATTAAAAAAAAATGTATATCGATTTGGTTCCAGTTTTCATTTCGGCAAAAATAACGGTATTTTTTCCGGTTTTCGTTTTTGATCCGAGTGATTAATAATTAAATTTTTTCAATGTTTTTATTTGAATTTAACACTTATTTTCTTACATAATTTAAAACATTTTATTCCTACTTTAATTATTATTAATTAAAGGTATAATAATTAGAAGTTTATAATAATATAATTTATTATTTAAAACTTATATAATTTGTGTATGTATGTTTTAATTACTTATATAATAATAAGATAACATATGTTAACGTAACAAATTCTTGTATAAAGAATTTTTATTTATTTATGATTAAAAAAAAATGAAAATTACTTCTGATTATTAAAATATTTTCCAAATGTATTTTTAATTAAACTATTTAAAGATTATTAAAAGCAAAGTTATTTTCGCGTAAGACAAGTTGCGACTTGCGACTACGCTACGAAACCCCGAAAATAATAATAAAAAAAAAAAAACTGACGTGGAAAGTAAGATTGTGTTAATGAGCGCATATTTCAACATGTATCGAACCAATATTTTTTCGATTCAGTTCTGGTTTTCGTTCCAACAGAAATAGCGGTATTTTTTTTTTCGGTTTTTGATTCAATTCTTACATTCTCTAGTATTTAGTAAAAAAACAAAACCGTTTTTACTTACCATAGGCCGTGCAACAGCCACCAAACATTGCAACGAAGCAGTCAGCTTATGCGGTTCGGTTAACGAATCCAGTGTCGCGTAAATTTTATCTAATACCAAAGGCACAACCATCTGAGGCCTTAACGTAGCTAGATGCTGTAACGCCTGACTCACATCCGAAGTACCTTGTCGCGAATAAATCGCATGGACAACAATCGGTTTCATAATCGAAACAAATCGATCGATTTCCGCTTCGGTTATTTTATACTCATCAGGCACACGCGTTTCCCACGTTAATTTCTTGTAGCGTTCCTTGTGCAAACGTTGTACGAAATAATACGGTAACTTTCGGAATAGCTCACGTAGACGAATCGCCCAACGACCTATATTAGCTGAATGGTAATAGGATTCTAGCGTTTGCATAAATTTCTCTAAATAATCTAAAGTGGAACTATTATGACCAATCGTTGATACAATCCAAATCGCAATCGGAGTGGTTTCCAATTTGTGATGTTTCGGCGATTGTTTTTGTCGGTAACAAACGGGTAAATCTAGACTGCGTTGAAACCTTGTGAACATTAATGCTATATGTGGTTCCCAATTTATATAACCGATGTTATAAGTGGCTAAACGAGCCATTAACCATAGCATTTCGCCTTCCCATGGCGGAGCGTTAAGACAGCGTTCCCATAAATTCATAAATTCATCGAACCATAGTTCGTAACCAATTGCGGCCTGTGTTGGTGACAATGCAAGCGGTAAAAACCATTCTAATAGTTCGACGGTATTAACCATTGTACCGGAATCGAAGGGGCATAGTTTCGGACGCCATAAGTCTAGCATTTCTTGGGTTGCATTCGCTGGAAAATATCTGGAAACATTTATTAACGTTAGTTCACACGGTTCTAACTGCTATATCCAGACAGGTAGCTCAAATAGAAAACATGTTGAAGTTAATATTGAATTTATTCGTTTAATACAACTTATTTATATTGTAACTGACTGTTTCGAAAATTACATAATCAATGTTCAATTCATAATTCAATAATTAATTTAATATTATTAATTGATTTATATAAAATAAAAAATAGTAGATTCTTTAACTGGCTCTATTTTCTACAAAAACGATTATTATTGTACCGAAAAAATACCTGAGATATAATATCCTATGTAGAATAATGTATATTTTTTTTGAATTTTTTCGTATTTATAATTTGGCCAAAAAAAAATGTATTTTTTTTTTGAAAAAAATTTTGTTTTCTCTATTTTCGTATTTTCCAAAATACAATAAAATTCAAAAAAATATATATTATTCTACATAGGATATTATATCTCAGGTAGTTTTTCGGTACCTTTAAGATCGTTTTTGTAGAAAATAGAGCCAGTTAAAAACTAAAATATTCATTTCTTTTTGTCTTGGATATTTTGAAAATAGTGTTCGCGTATAACTGAATATAAAATTAGTTATTTAAATTATATTTCTAATGTCGTCTCTCTCACATAACAATATATAAATAACAATATTATTAATAGAATACAAACTTTTGTGCCAAGTTGTAATACTATATATGTAATATTTATGGGGAGCAAAATATATAAACACAAAAAAATAAAAACATGATTAAAAGTATATGGGTAAACCCATATATAGACCACTTTAACATTTCTCGAAAAGTTGGTAATACAATATTTTTATTAAAATTATAATTTACGTGAGCACTAGGAGAAACTTTTCTGAAAATTTAATCAAAATCGAATAAATAATGTAGCCACAATAAATTTTTAAAAAATTTTCTGATTTTTTTCTCTGTATTTTGTTAAAATTGCATAATTTATTTAGGCACTAGGAGAATCTTTTATAAAAATTTGATTAAAATCGGTTAAATCAAGTGGTCATAATGAATTTTTAAAAATTTTAGTAATTTTTTTCTCGGAAAGTTGGCATCACTGTATTTTGTTAAAATTACATAAATTATATGAATACTAGGAGAATCTTTTGTGAAAATTTGAGTAAAATCGGTTAAATAACATGGCCATAATACATTTTTAAAAACTTTAGTAATTTTTTTTTCGGAAAGTTGGCAACGCTGGATATTAATAAAATTATATAATTAATGGGAGCATTAGGAAAATCTTTTCTGAAAATTTGATCAAAATCGGATAAATAATGTAGCCACAATGAATTTTTAAAAACTTTAGTAATTTTTTTTTTTTGGAAAGCTGGCAATTTAAATAATTATTATTGATAATTTCAAATAATTTACTTACATTCGTGCAGCATGTACTAGAGAGTCTAAATTAGTTTCTAGAGATGAAAAATATCTGTACATTCCGAGAGACGTATGACTGCTGGACATAATTCTTTCGCAAAGATCGTAAAGTGGTCGCCATGGTAACTGAAGCTCGCTTGGCGAAATCAACTCTTTCTTCCTTCGGAAAAATAATTTACAAAACTTTTTTACTACTTTAAATTAATAAATATTGAAAAACTTTTCCGTTTTGGTGTAAGGAAATTGATTTTTAGTTCAATAACAAAAAAATTAATTAATTAAATTTATTTATTGTTATACGTACTTCAGTAAATGTGTTAATGTTGTCGCAAATTTATTTACTCTTGTCGGTTCCAAATCGGGTATTGTTACCAATTCGTACATAAGTTTTATAAGAGCGATATGATCCTCCTTAGAAAATTTCAGACCATAGATTTTCATGTACCTAAAACAAATAGAAAAATTAGTACACTGTTTAAAATAGTTGGGTTAAAAAAGTAAAAATTTTCGAGGATAATTGAATTTGAAGCCTTATTAGTGCAAAAAATTGACCTGCTCTTGCGTATTTTAAAATATTTGACTTTTTACCTTGATGGAAGAGCAACAAATACGAAAAATAAGGGTAAATAACTACGCACTCAATTTGTTTTAGAGTAAAACAGTAAAATTTACCCTTTTTTGGGTATTTTTTAAATTTTCTTGTTACTGCGAATGGTCCAACATGCGTGTGGTCCAACATTTAATTGCCTTAAAAAGAGTATATTTTTTTTACCTTTTTCTGAGATAATAACCTATTTAGGGTAATCATATTTACCCTTTTTAGGGAACAGACTTATATAGGCACTAATAAAGGGTTTGTTTTTTTTCGAATAGTTTATAAAAAAAAAATATAATTTCACATAAATATATTACGATTTTCACAATAGCTTTCAAAATTATTTATAGTGAATATGTCATATTATTAATAATAAAATTATTGTTTTAAAGATTTTTAAATAATATGTTTATATGGATAAATTTTAAAATAAAAATACGTTTCTGTAAATTCTAAATTTATCAGATGAATTTAGAAACATACTAATGCTAAATTTATTTAATATTATAAAATATTATTTGTTAAATTAATTAAAACATTTCGTATTTTTGATTAAGTACATATTAATAATTGTCCTGATGTCGATTATTAATAAATATTAATACAGAACTATTAATCTAAAGCCGTTTTATTTTAATATAATGAGTTCTGAAAGATTTTTTTACTATGTTAAATTATTTGTATTTATTACCCATTTTGAATGAAAGAAAAAGGAGGTATATAAATATACATGACGAATCTGAACTTAACATAGTAAAAACAATCTTTCAAAACTCATTATATTAAAATAAAACGGCTTTAGGTTTAAGTTCTGTGTATTTCACGTAAAAATTATATTTTTAATTTTAAAATATTTGTTGCTAACGTATTTGAGTCAAAGTCAAACAACAAATAAATTCGTTTAAAAATTTATATATGTGTAAATAAAATAAGTTTCACTAATGATAAAAAATACAAAATTTTATAAAAAGAATGCATAATTTGTTAAACAATGTTATTTAGACTATAATAAATATTAATAGGAATTTGTTTTAATATTAAAAATTTTTATTCAAATTTGCTGTTTCACTTTTCTATTCATAACCTCAAAACTAATTTTGTTTTTATTTAAGTACTAGTAAACTATTGTTCATATTTATTAAGTACCTGGTGATTCTATAATTAATACAAAATAATGTTAATTTTCAATTTTATTTTATTTAAGAATGGCGGGTTTTTTATGCCAGTCATCTGGGACACAATACGGAAAATAGGAATTAAAATGTCAACAAGGTAATTTATATATTTATTGTTTAAATCTAATTTTAAAATTTAATCTATAACCCGAAATAATAACCTATACTATTTATAAATAACTTAAAAATAAACATAAGTTGATTATCTCGTAAATAAAGACATGATAAAGACGTTTTATCAATATGCAGTTAATTTCATGCTAGATATAAAATCTTCATAGTGCATCGTAAGCACATGAGAAACCTGAGAAACTGTCATTTAAAAACAATATTAAAAGTTAAATCATTTGATGATCTAGTGAGTGATAATCAACTAAAATATTAATTAGGATAGTTTAAATAGCTTACTTATTCAATCTTGACGTCCACAAAACACATCCTGGTCGAATTTCTCGTAGTAAAATTGATCGAATTAGGTTAGTTTTAATATCCGTATACAATTGTAACGATTCATCATCCAATTTATCCGCGTATGGTAGTAATTTATTATAAATAATCTCCTTCTGCGGTTTGAAACCTAATTTTTTAAAACGTATTTTGTCACGCTCTTCGTTTTCCATTTTTAATTATATAAAATCACTAAAATATGTTCACATTTATACAACAACTGTTCACAGTAACGCTTAATTGAACACTATTAATTAGTTACGATTTCTATTTCATTTTTATACAAAGTCATTTACAAAGCAGACATATTCTACTTGTCATCTGCAATTTTTGCACTGTTTTGAAAGGCCATCTATAGCGCTGATTTCAAACTAATAATACGCATAAGCCCGCGAGTTTTGATTTTTGTTTTCTTTTTTATAGACTTTTATTTTTGTTTTCTAATTCTGCTATTTTGGTCATTACGTTTAAATTTAATGATCTTTTACTTAAATGAGACGTTAACTTAAAGATTTTTGGCTTACATGAGATGTTAACCTATGCTTTTATAAAATAAAAGAATTTTTAAATATTGACTTATACTAATTTATATTAATATTGACATTACAATAAATTTTAGTTTTATCATTTTGATTGTTGTTTGATATTTATTTGACACATTATTTCTTTATTTCGTTAAAAGAAAAATTACATTTAAGACACAAATTTAACAAACATAAAGATAAATTAGCATATTTCACTTTATATATTTTTCCTATATTAAATTTATTATAATTATTACAAATATGTATACTATGTATGATGAAGCAAATTGTATTTATGGTATTATGCAAAATAAATATTAATATTATTATTATAAAGTAATTCCGAACATTCATCTAATCGTAACACCATTTCAAGGATTCTATTTTCTATACTATAGCAATGTATATATTTAATTTCTAACCTTTCAAAATCTTTCTAAATATATAAAAATTACAAACATTTCTATATTATTCATTATGATTATTCATGCAAATATTTTTCTGTCAACTGAACGAATCTAACCTCAAATTTAGCAATTAGCACCTTTCAATTTAAACGAATTTAAGCTAAAGTTTTACAGGAAAGTTCTTTAAATTTAAATATTTAAGCAAAATTTAATGACCAGAATAGTGGACACAAGTGTGTAGAAATATTCATACTCTTTATTTTTTTATTAGAATCATGTCTTGGGCAACAAGAAATGTTTTTAATACAATAAATTTGTTACGTACAACTAAATATTCACATCAAATACTATGTTTACTTTCCAATAAAGGTAAGTTTCAATCGATTCAATAATAATATTGTATATTTTATATTTTGTATCATTCTTTTTAGAAGTTGGACTTGTTAAAAATGTAATAAATCAAGATATTTTATTGCAAAGTTTAAAAGCTGCCTCGTCTTCGAATAATCTTTTAGATTTAGTAAATACGCATAATAAAATTATGAATAGTAAGCATGTAATGCAATCTTTCCGATCTTTATTTAATCTAGAAAAATCGAAAAAGTAAGTACATTATATTTTTATATTACACATGACGTACAGTGGTATGAATCCTGAATCTAGGTGGACAAAATTTCCAAAAAAAAAATTACTTCTAATCGCCTAAAACTATTATTTGTTAATTTATCTATCCCAAGAGTCGAAATATACAACTTATAATGTTAATAATATTATTTATATGAATGGAAAAGTTAAGAAATGCAGAAAAAAGTGTGTGTATAAATAAATTCCAGGGAGATTTTTAAGGCATGTTACTACATCCATTATTTGTGTTTGGACATTAAATTTTGTATTATAGTTTACTATTAACAGTATATTTTTTTCAATTGGCCTAATTTTTTAATTGCTTTAAAATAAAGTACATAACTTTATACAAAAGTTTATAACTTTTTTGTATAGACTTGTATTGATGATCTGGAAAACTCTCTGTCTGTTTGTTAAAACAAAAATCTCTTGCTTTATCTTTTTTTTTTTTTTTCAAAAAAAATTCTAATCAAATGAGACTTAATACAAAATTGTATTGCACAAAAACGTTAACTAAATACATAGAAGGCTTCAAAATGTAATTCCGAATCCGATAATACCAAACTTGTCCGATTTTATATTGTAAAGTTTCTAAAATGTAATTATTTTTATTCTGTTTTTTCTAGTCAACAGCGATCGTCCAAAGAATTAATCTCCAATTACGATTTTAAAACTTTGTGCAGATCATTACGATCACAAATTCGATTTATCGAAATTAACGATCAAATCGAAGCGTTAAAAATCTTATCTTACATCGGTGTTCAATCGAATAGTACAATAATGCAAATAATTTTACAAATGATTCGACAGAATTGTAACAACTTGAATCTACAACATATTATCTTCCTCGATTTTCTTTTAAAACAATTTGAATCAACGCCTTTAAGCGATGCATTATTAATCGCATTACCAATTATATTTGAAATTCAATTACCTAGGCAAATCGATGTAGAAAATACATCGAGTTTGACCGATTTATTACAATTTGCATCGAAGAATCGATTATCGGAAAAAACGATCGATTATATATTGGAAATAATTAGTACAAAGAAAGATATTAATATTAAACAAGCTTTAAGTATAATTTGGTCATTATGTGATCTGAAGCCACGTGATGATTTTTCGAAGATTTTAACAAAATGTCTGAAAATTTGTCGAAGTGGATTTGATCTATCGATTAATGATTTGGAAACAACTTTGACGAAACTTGCTTTCCGGTACAATAGTAAATATTTATTTTACTACGATAAGGATTTCTTTGATTTAGTTGCAAATCAGGTTGTGGAAAATGATTTAGGATTTCAGCAAGCTGTTTGGATTTTAAATAAGTTTTCGAAAATCGTAAGTAAATTTGTTTAATTCCTTTTCATTCTCTATCGAAGCCAAATTAACGCGTGTTATTGAACATTAAATTTTAGATTTATTTTATGTAAAATTAATTAATAACTTTGTTACGTCTGTTTATTTATTGTAAATGTCAATTCTATCTTTGTTTTCCTGATGAAGACGAACGGTTGAGTTTCATCGAAATGTCGATTATTAATAAATATTAATACAGAACTAGAACCAAAAGCCGATTTATTTAAAAAAATTATAAATAACAAGACATGTAAAATACACATTTTTCAAAAAATAATATTGAAATTAAAAGTTTATTAACTTTAATATTGTATTATTATCGAATAATTAATTGGTAAAAGTTTAAAAGTTCAATTTTTTTTATCTGTATAATTATAGTTTTGAAATAATTCTAGAACTATTAAAATTTTCATTGTACAAAAATGGTAGTGGTTTTTAAAATATGCAAAAATATGAATATTTTTATTTTATACAGGGTCACACGCATAATGGCTTGTTAGATTATATATCAAATTTATGTTATTCGAATCCGAATTTGGTTCGAAGGGCAGATTCTTGGAATCTATTTAATCTTGTGACTGGATTTGCAAGTAGGGTAACATTTATAAGTTTTTTTTTTGTTAACAAAAATGATAAATTAATTTTAATTTCTTCTATATAGGTACAGACTATAAACCAGTTCATTGGGAATCGCTCAAGCAAAATATTTTAGAACATACAAATATTTTCGATAATAAACGTGAATTAAATTGGACGAAATTTGCAATACGTTTAGCAATATTGGATCTTTTTATACCTGACGTTTTACAAAAGACATTTAGTCAAAACTACGTTGAAAAAATTCTACATGATGGTTAGTATTATTAAAATCAAATTACTCATTTTGTTTAAAATATAAATATATTGAAAATTTTTAGGTGTATATGCAAATCTAGAAAATTTTCTTATACTTTATCAAACAATTTCGTGTTTATATCCGGAATACAATAATTTATTACCGAATCAATCATATATTGATCAAGCGATAAAACAAATAAATTTATCGTCATTAGAACATCAATTCAGACCATTACAATCGGCTCTCGAATGCGGGTTCGGTGGCAAGGAATATATTCGAACAAATGTTGCCACTAAATTAGGCCATTTATTACGTAAGATTTTAATTTTTTAATACTGTTAATTATATATAACGGGATACAGTATTGGAGGTTGAAAAATTATAAAAATGCAAGCATTTAAATATCAATCAGTTTATTGTAAGGTCCAATATTTCGACAGCATTTGTGGCTTCTTCAGGGAAACAATAATTATAATTAGAAAATTAAATGTTATTTAGATTTAATAACAATAGCATTTAATTTTCTAATCATACATTGTTTCCCTGAAGAAGCCACAAATGCTGGCGAAATATTGAACCATACAATAAATCGATAGATATTTAAATGCTTGCATTTTTATAATTTTTCAACCTCCAATACCGTATCCCGTTATAATCTTTCGAATTAAATATTAACAAGATAGTTATCCCGATTAAATATATATAACTCAATGATTTTAAATTATTTTAGATCATATTGTTGTAATGCGAAAAGGCGGACATCCGATTGCTTTCAATACAAATGAAGACAAATTATTTTTTAATATAGACGATTTACAATTACCTACTGATTGTCATATGTAAGTAACTTATATTGTTGTGTGTTTCAAAGGAGCTAGCCCAGTTCTTCAGCGCTAAAAAAAACCGGTTATTTTCAAACGCGCACAGTTCAAGGGGGAATTAATGTTTTGGAATTGGATAAAAAGCACTTTATTGTACGTCATTTGAACAACAAAATAACATCGTGAATGTTTTTTTTTTTTCGGTTGTTGTATGCTCGTAAAATGGCAATTTCCATCAAAGTTTCATTAAAGTTTTGGAATGAAATAAAATATGTATTTAACATTCATAACAAATAGACTTACTTGTAACTTTCAAATTGAATAGTCTAAGGACTGTATGTGCTTTCGTATGGTGATATTTTCTCAAAATCGATTTTTTCAAGTTTTATGACTTGGGAATACCAATAAAATATAATTTTTGTTTTGTTTACAATTTCAGCATTGCTGTATTCGGCTGTGATGCATCGTTTTACAAGTTAAACACGAAAATATTGCGAAGTATATATTCGTTAATGTTTCGAACAATTGAAGCGAACGGTTGTTCAGTGGTAGCTGTTCCAGTTGAAGCATGGATTCGAATGCCAGATCATGAAAAAATTCCCTATTTAATGCATTTGATTCGAATGAAAAATCAAGATTATGAAACAATGTCTATTGAACAATAATTCAAATATATGTATTTAGTTTATTTTAGTTTTGTTTGTACGAATATTGTAAATAAATTAAAATATAATATTATGTTTGACTTATTTTAATACACTTATCCTCCGATTTACACTAAAATAAAAAAGCCTGCAGCACTAATGTAAGCACGACGGAGAATATGAATTCTTTTGGCTAATGAATATTTTGGCTGTGCTATTTTCTTGCAGTAAACATATACAACGCATATATTGTAAGACAATGTCATAGTCAAGTACATATTCACATTCTACATTATTTGCACATATTTGCCTATTTGAAACCGACGCGACGGGGCACTGACTGGCCATCGATAGATTTTGCAATACAAACATATTTATTTATTTGTCAATAAATGGGGGTTCTCCGTGGCTGTGGTTTGATATCTGTGTATTATTTTATTGTTTTATGTTTATTTGTATTTCCTCACACCTCGGCGGCTCTTTAAGGTTCCACGACTCCATATTATGAATCTCGGTTATTACACAATTATCACACAACGTAGACTAGACGATTACGATGCATTTATGTTATATTAAATAAATTACTATTTTAATTATTTATTAAATAAAGCAAAAAAGTATAAATAAACTATTTTTGAAGGGTAAATTAATATTTCTTAAAAAAAAACTATAATTTTTTTTAATAAATTTATTACAGAACTATAACTTAGAGCTTCTTTTTTCAATTAAATATTTATTAATTACATGTTTAACATGCGTTCTTACCTACGGAAAAAAAATAAAGATACTGTATCGTGGTAAACATATAGTAATTAGTAAATATTCGTTCATAAATTATCATCAGACTGGTTTATTAATTTGTCTCCGTAAGGCTCTTATTTGCAAATCCGCTATTTTCATTTTTAATTTAACTGTCTTTTTTTTATTTTGCGAAATGTCATTGATTTAATTAAAAAATGTTATAAAAAAAATCTTCTTATCTTATTACGTTGATGGTAATAATAATGATACACCTGCTAATACTAAAACAGAAGAAAAAATATGTCAAATCATGTGATAGATTTTTATCTTTTTAGTAATTAATCGTATTCGATTTAGGGGGTATATATCTTTCTCGGCCTAAAAAAATCGATTAATTTTATGAATTTTCTTACATATATACTTACATATATTTAAACCTCCAAGTAGGAAGAATACTGATAGGCATGTATATTCCAAAAGATAACCGATCACTTGACTAGCGGCAACTGCACCCGTTCTGCCCGCCATTAACGATATGGACATTGCAATTGATCTGTATTGAGTGGGGAACATATCGACAACGGCCGTATTTAATATAGTAACGCCTGCACCGCCCAGAATAAAAAGCCCCGACATGATCGCAATTAGAATATATGAAGTCACAAAGTTTGTTATTATGCCTGCGATTCCTGTTACTAGTAACAATCCAGCTGGAAATTATAAAAAATCATATTGGGATCATATTGGGATCAAAATGTTCTGAATGGCATCTGGTGGCGAAATGAGGAACTAAAGTGAGGATTTAAAGGATTTAAAGTGACAGCTTGTGGAAAAAAAACACTGTTTTCTAGCTTTTTTAAAAATGATAAGTGTTACAATTGTTAATAATAAAAAAGTTAAGTTTCGTATGTATTGTGCAGTTAAAAATTGTACATCGAAAAGTCATGTTGATAAACATTTGATCTTTTACCGTTTTCCAAAATCAAACAGTGGTTATGTTGGTTGTGACAATTTGTTTAGTGTGAGTGATAAATTGACAAGTTAAAAGCCTAGAAAAACGCTTTAAAGTTACATGACGTTTCGACAAGCATGATTATATGTTCACCACTTCGCTTTAAAACGAGTGATTATCAAAGTTCAGGTAAGGTGTTATGCTTGGTTATGTTTTGGTCTGGAATACAGTTTCATATACGAATAATTTAGTATTTCACAACTAATAAACTCAGACTGTAATATCACACACAAGTGTTAACTATTTTATCAATAAATTATTGATTTTTTGATTATGATTATGTACTTCTTTAAACATTTTCAATTATCAGATTCAAAATTGAAGAAACTGAGCACATATAATTATTTTTTTTGTACGTACCCAATAATTTTTTCTTTCCCGTATAATTGATTACAGTTCCTATAAACATATATGTAAATGCAAATACTATTCCTACGATTATTGAAATTATATATACTTGTGTATCAATACTGTCTGAACATGCTATTGAATTTTCCATCTGTAATAATATAAAAAAAACACATTTATTTTACAGATATACAGGGTGATTTATGACGTCGGGGAAAAACTACACTGGATGATTCCTATGAGTAATCTAAATGAAAAACTTCAAATAAACATATGTCCGAAAATGCTTTCTAACGGAACTGTAGCCGTTAGAAGTTTATTACATGTAACATCAATCGCGTTAGCCTTATTTATTAAATCTGAAAAAAAAAACAAGTCATAAACTTCTGAATAATTGTAAAATTACTGATTGATTTTCTAACATTTACAATTATTCAGACTTTTTTTTTCCTGATATAATAAATAAGGCTAACGCGATTGATGTTACATGTAATAAACTTCTAACGTCTATAGTTCCGTTAGAAAGCATTTTCGGGCATGTAGTTTTTTAATTTAGATTAGTCATAGGAATCATCCGGTGTAGTTTTTCCCAGACGTTATAAATCACCCTGTATTACTTGAAAATTAGAAATTGTTCATTTTACATCGTAAGTGATTGTGTTATTGTTGTTTAGTGGTAGAATATTTGTGACATTTTCTTTAAAATCTATCGCTTGACAAATTGTCACCGTGCTGTCATTCGTCACCTCTATATAATAGGATACTTTGTTTAATATTGCTGGAAGCCACATTAAGATTCCAGGAGAACTAAAAACAATAAATAAATAAAATAACATTAATATTAATAGATTAATTTAATATTTCAGTGCCTAAATCGCCATTATTAAGGGCATTTCAAGGCAAACAAAAGGCTATATTCAGACAGGTGGTGGGAATACAAAAATGAATAATTTTACATTCGATTTATTCGTTTAATAATACATATTTATGGTAACTAATTATTAGAAAAATTACCTAATTTATCTACAATTAATAATTTAATAACAATTTTTATATATTCAGACAGAATAAGCATATAAAAAAAATTAATCAAATATTTAATTGTCAATATTTTCTTTGTTTATTATTATTTTGATTTCCAAAAATATATGTGTTGTTATTATTATTAAGATTAATCATATTTTTTTTTCAAATGAAAAACATGTGTGAGATAAGAGAAAATCGCATTTTTCAAGGAAAATGATGAAAATTATTTTTTTGCAAATAAACTGCACATAAATAAATTCTAAAATTAATACATAAGTAATATAATAACAATTAACAACATATATATTTTTTGGCAATCAAAATAATAATAAACAAAGAAAATATTGACAATTAAATATTTGATTAATTTTTTTTATATGCTAATTCTGTCTGAATATATAAAAATTGTTATTAAATTATGAATTGTACATAAATTAGCAAATTTTTCTAATAATTAGTTAAACGAATAAATCGAATGTAAAATTATTTATTTTTGTATTCCCACCACCTGTCTGATTATAGCCTTTTATTTGCCTTGAAATGGCCTTAAATCATTAGTTAATTTTTAAATTAAGAAAAATCGGGCACGAAACACACAACACTGTTTTGTATAACGGGTTGCCTACTTACCAGAGATATCAACTCGCGATTAGAACACATATTTAAAAGAAATGCAAGTTGTTTTTTTTTTATAAATTGTTGTTACAAGCAAAACTTTTAAAAACTAGTTCCACAAAGTTAATATTTTGCATAATAAACAAAAACGCGAGTCTGCCAATATTTGGCAAACCTGAATTTTGACATGATCACTTTGACGCCATTTTTTTAATTGAAAATTTAACTTTTTTGCAAAACAAAAATACCGCTCAAAACTTTAATAAATACACTTTCCAACGGTATAATTGTTGTTTACTGTATTTGTTGTAAAAGTTCCCAAAAAAAATATTGAAAAACACCTATGCTATAAACGCGAATACCCTTTTTAAACAAATTGATCCATGGATTTTTTTGTGTTAACTGTTAAATATTACTTACATACATACATACACAATTACGCCGTGTACCCAAAAGGGTGTGGCACAAACTCTTTTCATCATCCCGAAATCAGTCGCCTCCAAACACTCCTATCCAAACAAGCAACTTTCGCTTCATCCACATTCATAATTCCTTTCATACATGCTCTTCTATTCCTACTTAAAATATAATAAAATTGTTTGTACCTTGCAAATACGCCGAAACAGAGAAATGATGTTAAAAGTGTTCTTATTAATAATGGCGGACGAAAGATAGGTGTTATTTGCTTTTTCAACAACTTGAAAAAATATAGAATTAAGTTTGTCGATTTTATATTTGGTTTATCTTCATTATCATTTCCAATATTTTCATTAGACTCCACTAATTTTGTAACCTTTAATAACAAATTTCATTAAACATTTATTCATATTACACTGTAAAAAATCGGTGTAAATTTACAATGATAATCATGGTAATTTTACAATGAATTTCACTGTAATTTTCATTTTTTTTGTAAATTTACTAAAAATCTGTAAATATTACAGAAATTTTATAATATTATTTGAATTTTACAATTTTTATGTATTTTTACATTTGATTACTTATTTTATGTAATTATACAAATATTTTATATAAAAATGTAAAAAATTATAAATGTAATAATGACATTAGTAAATGTAATAATTACATTAATAAATGTAATATTTATATTAATAAATGTAATATTTACAACAATAAATGTAATTGTAACATTTATTAATGTAAATATGTACGCATAAATGTAATATTTACGTTCACAAATGTAATAATTACTTTAAAAAGTGGAAATATTACAAGTAGTCATGTAAATGTACTTAGCAAATGTAATAGATTAAAATGTGTTACATATTTTAATTGTAATTTTACATATAAAAATAATTTTTGTAAAAATAAATTTTTTTGTAAATTTACTATGATTATCGTTGGGCAACAAAGTGTCCAATGATTTTTATTGCAAGATTTTTTTACAGTGTAGTTTTAACTTATAAAACTCGCCTTACCGGAAAAGAATTCTCCGGATTTCCCGTATTGTAAACGTATATTTTGCGTAATATTACTAGTGCTTCTTCCGATCTGCCAGCAGCCCATAAATATTTCGGACTTTCGGGCAGGAATATAAGACATACAGCCGATATAAAACTGGGTAAGCCGTATATTATAATAAGTAAACGCCATGGCCGGTACATGATCTCTAGTCCGGGAATTAAAACTTGCCAAGTCATTGGTAAAATAATCCAAGCAAGACTGGGCATTAAAACTGAACCAACTGCTACGAATGTTGCTGAGAGTGCTATTATACGCGCTCGATGCTGAATACCGTGAAATTCGCCAAGATAGGCTATAACTACTCCTGATGGTCCACCAATACTAAAAATCAAATTGATTTATTTCTTATTAGACGCAGTTTTCAAATGGATGAATAGAAATTGATTGAAATTAAATTTATATACATCGAAAATTATATTCCTATCTTTGTCATCTTTAAATATTACTAATAATAATATTAAAATCACAATAAATGATAATATTTTAGTTTTAGTTTTTATATATTTCAGTTTTTAATCAGTTTTTCCTGATGAGACAGCAGTTTATTTCAGCTTAGACTGGATACCGCGACGTCTTTAATGGTTATTGATAAAAATCTAAGTCCCGCATTCTCATTTCAATTTTAAAAGTTTCAAAGCAATATTGGACCATTTAATAAATAAATTTTATATCCATACACTTCTCAGACCTGTCAGATGATATTAACCCGTGCTTGTTGAAGGCTCAAAATTTGCATTTAGCTTAAATGGGGAAATCGCCTTTTTAGACATTTTGGGATATAACTTTTATTGTATTTACTTTGAAAATATTTCAAAATAATCACCAAAAAGCTAATGAAATATGCTTTTTAGTAGTCCAAAATTTATGCCATTCCAATGACTATTAACGGAGTGGTGTGAATTTGAAAAATATGATATCTGACTAAAAAAAAAGCTATAATAAATAATGATTATTAATCATTATAGCTTTTTTCTAAGTCAGAAATCATATTTTTCAAATTTACACCACTCCGTTAATAATCATCGGAATGGCATGAATTTTGTACTACTAAAAAGCATATTTCATTAGCTTTTTGGTGATTATTTTGAAATATTTTTAAAGTAAATACAATAAAAGTTATATCCCAAAATGTCTAAAAAGGCGATTTCTCCATTTAAGCTAAATGCAAATTTTGAGCCTTCAACAGGCACGGGTTAATATCATCTGACAGGTCTGGGAAGTGTATAGACATTACTTTTAATTTATTTGGAGTAATTTTGGCGTGTGGGAGCAACAAATTTCCGGTTTTGCCAAAATAAGGACCACCCGAATACGTATGTAGTTTGTACTTACAGGAAACAATTAATAAATCTTAATACAATTAACATTTCAACATAGGTTGATATACTCGAAATAACTCCAGCTGTGAAACTTAGAAATGATGTAATCATAACTACTTTTCGTCTACCAGTTGTATCACCGATAAATCCCCACAATAATGAACTTAATACAACACCTGGAAATAACAAATTAATTTTTAGATAGGTTTAACATAGTAAAAAATCTTTTAGAACTCATATTTAAAATAAAACGGCTTTAGGTTTATAGTTTGCGTGGATGTCCGATGAGTAGTTGGTGTGGTATGATAGAGAGTGTTTTGCGTGAGCGAAAGTTTCCAAGTAGTAGGAATAAAAGAGCATATATGAGAGGAATTATGAATGTTGATGAAGCGAAAGTTGCTTGTTTGGATAGGAATGTTTGGAGGCGATGCCAACTTTCCAAGAAAAAAATTACTAAAGTTTTTAAAAATTTATATTGGCTACATTATTTCTCCGATTTTGATCAAATTTTCGCCTATCAATTATATAATTTTATTAATATTCCGTGTTGTCAACTTTCCGAGAAAAAAATTACTAAAGTTTTAAAAAATTTATTATGGCCATGTCATTTAACCGATTTTACTCAAATTTTTACAAAAGATTCTCCTAGAATTCACATAATTTATGTAATTTTAACAAAGTACAGTGTTGCCAACTTTCCGAGAAAAAAATTACAAAATTTTAAAAAAAATTCATTATGGCTACATTATTTATTCGATTTTACTAAAAATATTGTATTACCAACTTTCCGAGAAATTTCAATTGCTTCTTTTATCAATCTACTGTTAATATTGATTAATCTTGCAATTATGACAGTATCTTCGAATTTTACATCTAATAGCAGATTTATCTGCAAAAAAATTAGATACTATAAAATGTTTATTTAATTAATTTGTCATAAAGACAAACTTCAAAATAAACAAAAATTAACATCAATCACTGTATATTAGTAATTGATTTAAATAAAATTTGTCTTCCATTAATTAAAAATTTAGAAATTTTTTTTGATCTAGTTACTTACTTGTATTTTTTTACCCAGTAACTTATTTCTATGTTCTGTTTATTTACTGTATATGTCATTTGTATCGATTTTTCTGATGAAGACGAACGTTGCGTACGTCGATTATTAATAAATATTAATACAGAACTTAAACCTAAAGCCGTTTTATTTAAAATATGTATGATTACAATTTGCATTGTGCAAATTGCTACTTACCCATAAAACCAACTGATAATAAGATTGTTTTATCAAAGATAGTTAAATTTAAGTCACATTGAGCTGCAGGTACTACGTAACTCATATTCATTGTCTCAATTATAACGGACATTAAACTTAAACCACATACGATCAATAGTATTATATTATACCATCCAAAACCTGGAATACATCTCAAAAAATATGTTTTCTATTTCTAGTATTTTGTATTATCGATATTTATTTTACTCACCAGTTGAAGAAACAGCATCTTCAAACTCTGCTGGGTCATCTAAAAATATTTTAAATCATATGAATATTGAAAGAATATGGCTTGATTTTATAAGGTAGTTTTTCGACTAGCTAAATACAAGATTAGAAGTATATGGGTAAACTTTGACATTATCACATAAATGATAAGAAATAGGAATAAAAAATTTTTTCACCGAAAGTTGGCAACATTGTATTTTACTAATATATAATATTATAGGCGCTAAGGGTATCTTTTGCAAAAATTTCATTAAAATCGGATAAATAATGCGGGCATAACAAATTTTTAGAAAATTATTAATTTTTTTTTCGGAAAGTTGGCAACATCGTATTTTAATAAAATTATAATTTATGTGGGCACTAGGAGAAACTTTTCTGAAAATTTGATCAAAATCGGATAAATAATGTAGCCACAATGAATTTTTTTAAATTTTAGTATTTTTTTTCGATAAGTTGGCAACACTGTATTTTGTTAAAATTGCATAATTTATGCGGGCACAGGAGAATCTTTAGTGAAAATTTGATTAAAATTGGTTAAATTACGTGGTCATAATAAATTTTTTAAAATTTTAGTAATTTTTTTCTCAGAAAGTTGGCAGCACTGTACTTTGTTGAAATTATCTAATTTATATGGATACCAGAAGAATCTTTTGTGAAAATTTGAACAAAATCGGTTAAACAACATGGCCGTAATAAATTTTTTAAAATTTTAGTAATTTTTTTCTCGGAAAGTTGGCAACACTGCATTTTATTAAAATTACGAAATTTATGTGGGCACTAGGGGAATCTTTCCTGAAAATTTGATCAAAATCGGATAAATAATGTAGCCACAATGAATTTATCGTATTTTCTGTACACGGCCGGCCAGCCAGCCAGCCAGCCGTACTGACGATTTTATAAGCTAGTCTTTTCGACTAGCTAAAATAAAATGTAGTATTTTTATTATTAGCTGTTTATTTTATTATATTTGATTATTATTTTATTGTAATAAAATATTTGGCTTTACCTTTGCTTTTACCATTATTTTGCATTGTGTAACACTAAAAATAGTTATGTTAAATATTTAAAATATTAATAAAATAAAATATAATAATGCAGCTCTATAATTATCACTCACTGATGCTTAATGAATACTGTTAACTGATTTTTTTGACTAAAATTATATAAATTTGCTGATAAAATATATGACCTTAACATTTTATTATTTTTCTTAAGTTTGTCAAGATAACAGATATATTTTCCATAGAATCGTATAATTACGCGAATTATATTTGCAAAAGACAAACAAAAAATTTGCAAATAAACTGAAAGTATTACAACATTGTAATATCTAAAATAAGATTAAACGTATATGAAGTAAAAATCACTTTAGCATAAATTCTAAGAAACAGAAATAATAATTTTATATTTTTTATCCAAAAGTTAGCAACATTGTTCAATAATAAAATTATATAATATATGCGGGCATTAAAAGATTTTTTTTTGTAAATTTTTTATTAATATTGAATATAATTTATTTGGGCACTAATAGAATCTTTTGGAAAAATTTGATTAATCTTGGATAAAAAGTAGGGCCAGAATTTAATTTTTAAAATTTTAGTAATTTTTTTCTCGGATAGTAAAATCAGTAAATTACCACTTCTGGTTGGCAGATCTTTATCAAAAGTTGATCATCTCCGAAACTTAAATATGAAATTTTATAATAATTCATATATTTTAATATCCAGTGTTGCCAACTTTCCGAGAAAAAAAATTACTAAAGTTTTTAAAAATATATTATGGCCATGTTATTTAACCGATTTTACTCAAATTTTCACAAAAGATTTTCCTAGTAATCATATAATTTATGTAATTTTAATAAAATACAGTGTTGCCAACTTTCCGAGAAAAAAATTTACTAAAATTTTTAAAAATTAATTGTGGCTACATTATTTATTCGATTTTCATCAAATTTTCAGGAAAGTTTCTTCTATTGCTCACATATATTATAATTTTATTAAAGATATTGTGTTGCCAACTTTCCGAGAAATGTCAAAGTGGTCTATATATGGGTTTACCCATATACTTCTAATCTTGTTAATTTTGTTATTGAAAATATTAGTAATTTTTACAATAACTCGAAAATTTACATAAATTTTAATAGAATTTTCGTAAATATAAAACTGCAACTGCAAATAATCTGCAATTTTTTCCACAAAGAATATTACATAATATTTTATTTTGTTATTGTGATAGTGTGTACAGGGTTGAACTGGCCCACTGGGGCTCTGGGTTTTCCCCAGTGGGCCGTCATCATTATGGGACGTGACCTGCGATTGTCAAATAATTGAAATCCAGCTTTGAGTTTTACCAAAATTAAGAACAGATTATCCCAAAAACATCGATATGTATTGGTTAGTTCCTAACAATTTTCTCAAAATGAAAGTATAATAACATATTTCATATTTTACATACGTATGTTTTTGGTAGTTCATGTTCTTGGGGGGGTTTTTAATCTCCCCCCTATCCCCCCCGGGCTACGCCACTGATTGTAGTAATACTTCTAGAAATTTCATTGTCTAATGTTTTTATGTTTTACAAAAATTTAATCTCCATTCATTGACATACGCTAATTTATTCATTGCTTATTAGTGCTAACATTATCTTGTAATTCGCATTATCATACGAACGACCATTTTGAAAATTAAAGTACATTTTAAACAGATTGCAAAATTGTTTAAGTCAGGATAATTTTAGGCTTTCATGCCCATGTCATGTGAAAAGGATATTTTGGAAAAATTAGATAATAAAAATTCATTATGACCACTTTCTTTAACCGATTTTAATCAAAATTTTATAAAAATTCTCCTAGTGCCTAAATAAATTAATGCAATTTTAAGAAAATATAGTGTTGCCAACTTATCGAGAGAGAAAAAATCACAAAATTTTTTAAAAATTCATTATTTATGATCAAATTTTCAGAAAAGTTTTTCTTAGTGCCCACATAAATTATAATCTTAATAAAAATATTGTGTTACTAACTTTTCGAGAAATGTCAAAGTGGTCTATATTTAGGTTTACTTATATCTACTTCTAATCTTGTCACAATTCATTTTTATTTTTCTGTAATATCGTTTCCATATTTTTTAGAATATAAAAATATAACGTATTTGAACAATTTTGTGATATAATGTACAACTTTCCTCGGGCCTAATTTTTTATCCAGTCCAACCCTGAATGTCTACATAAATAATTCAGTATGAATTTGATTACTTTCTTAAGTATTTTACAAATACAATTTGCATATGAGAAACATAACCATTTTGTTTGTTATCTTGACAAATCCAAGAATAATAATACAATAATTTAAGGTCATATGTTTTATCAGCTAGTTTAGTTGTAGACGGAAATTTTGTATAATTTTAGACAAATACAACTTATTGTTTTAAACACCAATCTGTGTATCATTATTTTATTATTATAGTAAAATATACGTTTTTACATATCGAGATTTTTTACATATAAGCACGAATTCGACACGTGTAGCAGATGAACGAATTATTTAAAAAGAAAAGTTATTAAACAGTTTATAACTAATTACATTTATTTGGAAAATTTCCGAATTAAGAGTCGTTTATTAAATCGTCTTTTAATTTAGATTTAGATTTAAATAAAGAATTATATTTAATTTTATATGTGTAACTTTTACAATTATTAGAGTAAAAAAATATAAAAACTGTTTTTATATGTTTTTAAAAAACATAACGTATTTGAACAATTTTGGGATGTAAGGTGGACCTATCCTGCAAGTTTTTGCGAGGCTAATTTTTTATCCAGTCTAACTCTTGGTACAAGTCTCTCGAATTTGATAAAAATCTTAAAAGAATTTGATATATTTGACGCAGTATTTTGACTGTAACACATTGATAACAAGATTAGAAGTATATGGGTAAACCCATATATAGACTACTTTGACATTTCTCGGAAAGTTGGCAACACTGAATATTAATAAAATTATGTAATTAATGGGAGCATTAGGGAAATCTTCTCTGAAAATTTGATCAAAATCGGATAAATAACGTAGCCAATATGAATTTTTAAAAACTTTAGTATTTTATTTCTCGGAAAGTTGGCATCACTGGAAAAAACCAAAACCACATGACCATCTTGGGCACTAGACAAATTTATCCTGAAAATTTCATTAAAATCGCTTGAACCGTCTAGGAGGAGTTGCGATCACAAAATTTGGTCTGACGACCGAGCGAGCTGACGACGCACATTCATACACCCACATAAACTAAGTTCAGATTTGTCATCTAGAGGCTATATGAAGGATTTCTATATAAACATTTTTTTTTTGAAAATGTTGCAGACACCGTACCAAACGCTATACCACTTTTCCTTGCAGTCAAAGTAGTAATAATGTAGAATTGGCAACATTCGATTTTACTAAACTAGTACGAGAAAATTACCTGGTGCATTTTTCTTAAATAAGTTTTCCTCTAGATGATGATGATTTGAAATAATAATGACTGGATCATCATTGAAATTTTGCTTCAGAAATGGTCGATTTGCTTCAGATTTTTCAACCGATTCGTCATCTAAAAATAAATTGATTAAATTACCAAAATTCAAATAAAAACGTAACGTAAAAAGATAGATTAAATATTCTTTAGATGTATTATATATACAGGGTGGCCAAAACCGGGAAAAGTCGGCGTTTTGTCCAGACACATTTTTTTTTTAAACTGATCTTTTTAAAATTTTGCACATAGCCATAATTTCATATTCTGAACAACTTTTCTCAAGAACATTATGCCGTATTATTGACCAAAAAGGCACTTTACCTGAATATAAAATAGTTTTTAAAATTTTTTATGGCCGCCTTAATTTTTAAAAAACTAGAAATATGCTTAAAATTGTTTTCAGACAAAGCAGGGCGGAATCCCAAAACATGAAAATGAAATTCTTAAATTTTTTGCCAATTACACCTATAGTGAACTCAATCCGGGGACACACTGTATATTGTATTAAATAAAAAAATAAATACAATAATATGTATTATATAAAAAATATGTCACATACATTACTTATTGGAATTGGATATTGGAAATTTTTAAAATCAAAATTTTCAAAATTTCATAGTTTGGTTACTTGTATTTGTTACCTAGTAACTTATTTCTATAATTGTTTGTTTATTATTTATGTCATTTGTGTATTTTTTGACAAATGTCAAAGTTCTGTGTCAATAAATTTTTAATAATTATTTACTTATTCATTAAATTTATTAGCTAAATTGCTTTGGTGTTTAAATTGTTATTTAAATTATTATATGTGGATTAAAAGAATTATACCTATAACTTAAACTCGACAAAAAAAAGTTTTAATTAAAATAATAGATTAATTCTTACCTGATAAATCATTTGATGTTTGTTTTTTTAATTTTTGACTCATATCTCAATTTTATTATCTAAACAAAATTTTAAAAATTATTAATATAAATAATACTGGACTGTAATACATAATACATACACAATCACGCTATGTACCCAACAGGATGTGGCACAAACTCTTTTTATTATTCCGTAATCAGTCACCTCCAAACATTCCTATCCAAACAAGCAACTTTCGCTTTATTCACATTCATAATTGCTCTCATACATGCTCTTTTATTCCTATTTGGAAACTTTCGCTCACGCAAGCCACTCTCTCAATCATACACCACTCCAACTACACGTAAAAAACAATGAAATTACTTTAATTATTTCACCAGTTCTGTACAATTATGATAAATTTAATAATATGAAGAAATATTGACCATAATATTATAAAAATATTTTTTAAAATTTATTTGAAGTAAATTACAAGCGAATTACATACATACATACATACATACACATTTACGCCATGTACCCAAAAGGGTGTGGCACAAACTCTTTTTATCATTCCGAAATCAGTCGCCTCCAAACATTCCTATCCAAACAAACTACTTTTGCTTCATCCACATTCATAATTCCACTCTCATACGTGCTCTTCTATTCCTACTACTTGGAAACTTTCGCTTAAGCAAAACACTCTCAATCATACCACTCCAGCTACTCATCGGACGTCCACGCAAACGAATACCATCAAAATCATTCAAATAAATCTTTTTAACCAAACGTTCATTAGATGCATTCGCTCAAGATGGCTCCGAACCATCTTAACTGACTCTAACACGGGGCAAGTTTTGCTACAACATTTTTTTTAATTTCACACTCATCATACACTAGTCTATTTCGTACCCGATCTCTCCTAGTTACACCACATACCCCACGTAAACTAAATACCTGTTACCTGTGTTGTATAGGGTACTAAATGTTCTGTAATCAATAGAAAATGTACGAAAAATGTAAATTCTGATATTATCGTTACTGATTATATTTATTTACATATGCTTCATTAGAAAAAAACAAATAACAAAATTGTCATATTTTATTTTGACTATATATAGTTTTTTTATCGATTTTCTTTAGAACAGTAATCTAAATGAATAATAATCTAATTTTAACTATACAGGGTGATTTATGACGTCGGGGAAAAACTACACCGGATGATTCCTATGAGTAATTTAAATAAAAAAACTTCAAATAAACATATGTCCGAAAATTCTTTCTAACGGAACTGTAGCCGTTAGAAGTTTATTACAATCGCGTTAGCCTTATTTATTGTATCAGGAAAAAAAAGAAGTCATAAACTTCTGAATAATTATTCACTACCATACATCAATGTAGGCACCAAAACTGCATTATATATACTTAAACGGGCTTCTTTGGAAACATTTACATTTCTAGCAAAAGTTCCCAAAGCACCCAAATAATTTATAATATATAGTTTTTTCTGAAATTTTCTGCTTTTGAAGATCAAGCATTAGTAAATTGAGAAATGATTATTTATTAAGATTTATTTTATCAAATTTATGAATTATTAAATGTAATGTATTAATTATTAATTAAAAATAATATTTTTTAATTGTAAATAAACAATATTAAATATTTAAAAATTATTTTTAATCCATAACATCTTTTCTTATTAAAAATTTTCAATATGGTCAAAAATGAAGGTATCTATACTTTACTCTTGACAAAAATTATATTTTTTGACACACCTAGTATACGACTGATATAATTTAAGGCCATTTCAAGGCAAACAAAAGGCTATATTCAGACAGGTGGTGGGAATACAAAAATGAATAATTTTATATTCGATTTATTCGTTTAATACTACATATTTATGGTAACTAATTATTAGAAAAATTAGCTAATTTATGTACAATTAATAATTTAATAACAATTTTTATATTCAGACAGAATTAGCATATAAAAAAAATTAATGAAATATATAATTGTCAATATTTTCTTTGTTTATTATTATTTTGATTGCCAAAAAATATATATGTTGTTAATTGTTATTATAGTACTTATGTATTAATTTCAGAATTTATTTATGTGCTGTTTATTTGTAAAAAAAATAATTTTTATCATTTTCCTTGAAAAATGCGATTTTCTCTTATCTCACACATGTTTTTTATTTGAAAAAAAAATGATTAATCTTTATTATAATTAACAACATATATATTTTTTGGCAATCAAAATAATAATAAGCAAAGAAAATATTGACAATTATATATTTGATTAATTTTTTTATATGCTACTTTTGTCTGAATATAAAAATTGTTATTAAATTATTAATTGTACATAAATTAGCTAATTTTTCTAATAATTAGTTACGATAAATATGTACTATTAAACGAATAAATCGAATGTAAAATTATCCTTTCTTGTATTCCCACCACCTGTCTGAATATAGCTTTTTGTTTGCCTTGAAATGCCCTTAATATCTGATGGTTGAATTTTGGGTTTGAGAATATGCAGAACTTTTTATGAAGAATAACTTTTTTTCATAAAATCAATAATAACAAAGTTTTCCATATGTAGTCAACTTACGGAGACACACTGTATAAGTAATACCGGTTTTTGTTGTTAACCTTTTGTTAAAACAAGGTTAAGTAACAAATTGTTAAGTACACTATTAACAATAGCTTTATTAACCAATTAAACATATACAATGATTACTTACAATAATCACACTATTGGGTCAATCATAGCATCACTAAAATTTAATTTAACATTCACTTTAAATTTTAAATGAGAGAACTTGTCACTATCAACACATAATCTGTTAACTGAATGAATTTTTCTATCGTTTTCACGTCACTGATTTTTTTTGCGAATATGAAATTAATTTTGCAACTATAGCACGTTTTGTTTTGAGAGAGAGAACGGAAGAAACTCAAGTCTCAAGGTGATGTATAAAAATAGTTGGCATAGCTATTGCTCTGTTATCATGTTATAACGTTACTGATTGAATTTTTTTTTAAAACTTTGAACGATAGCCAAATATGATTAATCGATACAGGGTGTTCCACAATGAATTTACGATGTATTTTATCTGTATTCTAACAACTATATAATATTATATCACGAATAGTATATAGGGTAATTTATGACGTCGGGGAAAAACTGCACTGGATGATTCCTATGAGTAATCTAAATAAAAAACTAAATAAACATATATCCGAAAATGCTTTCTAACGGAACTGTAGCCGTTAGAAGTTTATTACATGTAACATCAATCGCGTTAACCTTATTTATTATATCAGGAAAACAAAAACCAGTCATAAACTTGTGAATAATTGTAAAATTACTGATTGATTTTCTAACATTTTGTTTAAACACTAGTAAACCAATATTTATGATGAGATGAAATTACAGATTTTTTATAATATTTTTTTACAATGTATCTAAAATTATTTTGCATTGAGATTTGTTATCTATTTTTGCTTTTACCTCAACCTTGGCCTAGCAAAGGTCATTGATATTCTGTGATATATTGTATATCAGTATTTACGGTAAATATATATATATATTATTACATCTCGCCTATTAAGTGTGTATTTTGTGTAATATAAATACAATATATAGTTTGATGGTATAATCAAATTATTAGGAGCCGTGCTGATAAAATATTTTATTTTGTACAATTTTAATTTATTTATTTTTTACTGTCAATAGATTTTTACAATAAATTTAAGATAGTTATTCTTAAAATTCTAGAAAATTTTTAGTTCTATAATAATTTATTAATAAATAAACGTTTCGACTAACTGAACGTCCTAAGAAAAAAAAAAGATAGAAATGACATTTAAGTATACTAAATAAACAAAACATGAAATCAAGTTACTAAATGTAACATATAAGTAACTAGATAAAATAAAACTGCTTTAGGTTCAAGTTCTGTATTGAAATTTATTTATAAATCAACGTTTCGACGAAACTCAACGCTCGTCTTCATCAGGAAAAAAAAATGATACAAAACTTGTAATCTCTTTTGTATCAGTTTTTCCTTGATAAAGATGAGCGTTTAGTTTGGTCGAAATGTTGATTATAAATAAATGTCAATACAGAACTTGAACCTAAAGTAGTTTTATTTTATATAATGAGATTTTTTGCTATGTTTAGTAACTAGATCATGAAATTTATAAAAAAATTTAGTATAAACTGAACTTTTACAACTTTTGCAACAACTTTCTCGTTCATGTTTATTTCTGCTCGTTCCTGCTGACTCCTGTAAAATGCATTGTAATACGAAGAAGTTATGTTCGTTAATCCAATATCTTTCTTCCTGATGAAGACGCAAATTTAGTTCGTCGAAACGTTGATTTATAAATATATTATTACAGAAATTACCACTACTTTTTACTACTTTATATTACTACTTTTATTTTATAATAGAGTAAGATCTGAAGTTTTTGTTACTATATTATAGTTATTTTTATTTTATTGTGTCAATTTATTGTTATTATATACTTGAGCCTATACTCTCGCAAGCCAGTTTCAGAATAAATAGTTTAGTTCAAATATATTTATTTTATAAAAATAAAAAATTAAATATACAAATTTGAATTACATTTCGATATATTAAATAAAACAAAAACAACAAATTAATTTTTATTTTAAATTAAGAAATAATATTTCGTATTCAATTTACAAACAAATTCTAACATAAATATTTATTAATTAAACTAATTACTTTCTTCCGTATCCGCCACCAAACCCGCCGCCAAATCCAAATCCGCCTCCAAACCCATGTCCACCGCCTCCGCCATAACCACCCCCATATCCGCCCCCATATCCACCCCCATATCCACCCCCATATCCGCCCCCATGTCCACCCCCATATCCGCCCCCATGTCCACCACCATAACCGCCCCCATGGCCATAATAATGCTGCGGTCTATAATAGTAAACATGAATTGGTCTGTGATGATAATGGCCACCTCCATGATGATAGTGTTTTCGGAACCATATAGTGGGAGCTGTTTCTAAATCATTATCGCCATCTTCTTTATTATCTTCCAAATTGGTTAGATGAAGATCATTCGGATTGGCGATATCTTCAATTAATTGTTTGGCTGCAGTTGATTTATTGGTAAGAATTAGATGATCTGTTGACGATCCGATTGTAGTGGGATACGAATGGCATATTGTTATTAGAAGAATGATAAAAACTAGACAAATTCTCTGAAAAGAAAATTCGATTACTGTCAAAGCTGGAAAATGCAATTTTTATTTTATATAGAAAAAAATATCGTATAAAATTTTCATCAGATAATAGTAATAAAAAAAAATAAAAAATACAGGGTGATTTATTAATAATTGGAAATATTTCAACTGGAGTATCCTGGGCTCAGAATATGAAGATTTAACCCAAATCACTTAGATAAAATGTGGCTCCTTACTGAGATACAGGGTGTTTTTTTGCCCAGTACTTTAAAACTATTTGACATATCCTTATCATACTTGACAGGAAGTGTAGGTACCGTACATCATACTAAATTATGTTAAATTTATTTTTTTCCAGTGATACCAAATTTCCGAGAAAAAATACTAAAGTTTATAAAAATTCATATTGGCTACATTATTTATTCGATTTTGATCAGATTTTCAGAAAAGATTTCCCTAATGCTCCCATTAATTATATAATTATATTAATATCCAGTGTTGCCAACTTTCCGAGAAAAAAATTACTAAAGTTGTTAAAAATTTATATTAGCTACATTATTTATTCGATTTTGATCAAATTTTCAGAAAAGATTTTCTTAATGCTCCCATTAATTATATAATTTTATTAATATTCAGTTTTAGTTTTAGAAAATTCATTATGACCATACTATTTAACCGATTTTAATCAAATTTTCATAAAAAATTCTTCTAGTGCCTAAATAAATTATGCAATTTTAACAAAATACAGTATTGCCAACTTATCGAGGAAAAAAATTACATTTTTATTTTAAATTTATTGTGGCTTCATTATTTATTCGATTTTCATCAAATTTTCAGGAAAGTTTCTTCTAGTGCCCACATAAATTATAATTTTATTAAAGATATTGTGTTGCCAACTTTCCGAGAAACGTCAAAGTGGTCTATATATGGGTTTACCCATATACTTCTAATCTTGTATATTTTTAATACGTTTATCTAAATAATAAAATATAATATTAATGATTACGTACCTTCATTTTTATTTTAAATTAACTTTAATCGATGAAATTAAATATATTACACTTTATTATAGCAGTTAATTCACTTCTGACATAAAACTTATTGTAATTTCCTATTTATATAGCAAATATATATATACACACAGAAGCTGATGGGATTACAAAGTATAAAAAAGTTATTGAAAAAAAAATAAGTAAAATCATAATAATAATAATGAATAAAATGCAAATTTATAGGTAAACATGTAGTTTCTATTTTGGTATGTAATGAACACATATGGGTTTTTTTTTAATGCGGTACTTTCCAGATTTTGATTCATTCATCAAGTAATCTTCATTCCGTTCTGACATTGATTTGTTACGCTACTTTAACAGAGTACTAATTTGTTGTGTTTGAGATTGGCGTACTTACTGTTGAAGAACAAGATTAGAAGTATATGGGTAAACTCATATATAGACCATTTTGATATATCTCGGAAAGTTGGCAACACAATATCTTTAATAAAATTATAATTTATGTTTTCACAAAAGATTCTCTTAGTGCTCACATAAATTGCATAACATTACTAAAATACTTTCCGAAAAAAAATTATTAAATTTAAAAAAAATATATTTATGGCTATATTATCATCCAAAAATTTACGCAAAAATTATGTAATTTTATTGTTAACAACATTGCCAATTGATGTTAAACATTAAACTCATGTTATACATTATATATATATAGTTTTTAAATTTTTCACTACTGTAATAATATATATGAGTTCAGGATAACGGATATGCGGTATATATTGAATAAAAATCTGATTACATTTATTCAATTTATTGTAATTTCCAATATTTATTTTGGAGGCGAAATATTTGAAATTACAATAAATTGAATAAATGTAATCAGATTTTTATTCAATATATACCGCATATCCGTTATCCTGAACTCATATATATATATATATATAAAAAGAAAAATATGTTTATAATTTGAAGGACACTTAGTATATCTTAAGTATTTCTTGTCGCAGTGACTAATCAGAATAACTAATTTTTATATATGAACAAATAATAATTCAAAAAGTACTTTACTGTATTTTATATTTGTAGTATTTTTTAAATTATTCGATTTTTTTTTGAATAAATTCAAAATATTTTTATTACGCATATGACATCATTGGAAAATTACTATTATTAATTTATGCTTACCACGTTAGCGATGATTGTTAAAAAATTTGCAAGAACAAAAAAATATATATATATATATTTTGCATTTTATGTAATTATGTATCATCATAATTAACTTGCATGAAATTTGAATAAATTTTAATTATCTAATAAAATCATGTAACTAGAAATGTGAAAAATTAAAACATTGTTTTAAACTTGTCGTGATTGTGTATGTATGTATGTATGTATGTATGTATGTATAAACGTAAAAAAATAAAATTGAGTTAAGTGGTTAAGAAATAAAATATTACTAAATGATTTTCAAATATGCTTTATTCTATTCTACATTTTGTTAAGTTATTTGAGTTTATCACATTTAAATGTTATCTATATACATATCTTTAGTTTTTTTTTTTAATATAATTTTTTTACATATATTTTTAATATTATTCAAAACAATGAATTATTAAGCCAAAAAGTTGTCATACTTTATATATCAGTAATAGAAATACTTATTTTTGAAATAACAGTTTTAAAATTGTTAAGTTATTTCTATTATTTGATATAAGATTAAAATAATTTACGTATCATTTTTTATTGCATTTTTGTTTTGAAGACAGAGGTAAAGAATGGGAAATTCATAGACCTGTAACAGAAATAAAAATTATTATTTTTCAAATTTCAATTTTACTTTCGTAAAAACAAGCAAAAAAATATTATTTCTGATGTTGTTTCGATTTTTAGCCTTACTGGAAAATTTTTGTTTTACGGACACTAATATATTTTCGGAGTTTTGTAGCTTAGTTTAATTTATAAATAAATAAAAATCCTTTATACAAAAATTTTTTACGTTAATATAATGTTATCTAATTATTATATAATTTATCATACATTACACAAATTATATAAGTTTTAAATAATAAATTATATTATCTATCATATATATTATATACTTCTAATTATTATTGTATCTTTAATTAATTAATAATTATTATTATTCATGTTATATTTTGTAGTTAAAAGTAGGAATATAAAAAATGGTAGAAAATAAGTACTTTTAATATAAATAAAAACATTGTTAGTTACCTGAATAGTTTTGCGTCAGTTGTTTTATTGCGAATGATTTGTAAAATAAGGATACAAGTTAATGCCATTTTAACAGTATTAAATATAGTATTATCATAAATATTTGCTACATCTAATTCTTGTACTGTTTGTGTAGGATTAACTAATCTAGGAGTAAATACATTCAATTCTCTTTGGTCCACCATAAAGCTAGTCTGTTCCCTTTCGCGTTTTGCCATTATTTGTCTATTCATATTGTTAGCAGATTGTTCTGGAATATTACTTATTTGTCGTCTGGCGTTACCTTCGACGGATTTATGAATTGTTCTTGAATCAGAAAGAGTTCGTTGGTGACTAAGTCTTTCAGTGTTTTTAATATTACGAGCAATACGTTCAATTGGCTTGGAAAATCTTCGTTCAGATTCAAGATTGTGGAATGATACTCGTATGTTTTGCCGATTACGATGTTCCAGTTTTCTTTGTTCTCGGAAATCTGCTATACGTCGATCTAAACGATTTTCTTTGGCAGACAGTCGTTGCTGCAGACGAGAATCAGTTGGATGATCACTGATTCTGCTATTGATTTCACGAGAATATGTTCGTTCTCGAATAATACGTAGTTCTTTGTGGTCACGAGAGTTTGTTCGATGGTCAGTGTTGTGATTATGTACGCGAGCTTCTTCTGTAGTTAGTTGTCGTTCTTGAATACGAGCATCAACTGGACGATCACTGATTCGCCTATCGGATTCACGAGAATATCTTCGTTCTTTGTGGTCACGGGAATTAGTTTGATGTTTAGTGTTGCTTCTTTCTTCTGTAGTTAATTGTCGGTCCTGAACGCGACTATCAACTTGACGATCACTGATTCTACTATTTAGAAAATCTCTTTCACGAGAATATCTTTGTTCTAGAATAATACGACGTTCTTTGTGGTCACGAGAGTTAATTTGATGTTTAGTGTGGCGACCTTCTTCTGTAGTTAATCGTCGTGCCTGAAGACGAGCATTAGCTCGACGATCACTGATTCTGTTATCGTTTTGACGAGAATATCTTTGTTCTTCCCGAGAGTTCGTTCGATGGTCAGTGTTGCGATTATTTACGCGAGCTTTTTCGGTAGTTAATCGTTGTTCTTGAACTCTAGAATCAACTCGACGATCACTGATTCTACTATTTAGAGAATCTCTTTCACGAGAATTTCTTCGTTCTTGAATAATACGAAGTTTTTCGTGGTCACGAGAGTTAGTTTGACTTTCTGTACTTAATCGTTGTTTCTGGACACGAGCATCAGCTTGACGATCACTGATTCTACTATTTAGAGAATCTCTTTCACGAGAATTTCTTCGTTCTTGAATAATACGAAGTTCTTTCTGGTCACGAGAGTTACTTTGACCTTCTGTAGTTAATCGCTGTTCCTGGACACGAACATCAGCTCGACGATCACTGATTCTACTATTTAGAGAATCTCTTTCACGAGAATTTCTTCGTTCTTGAATAATACGAAATTCTTCGTGGTCACGAGAGTTAGTTTGACCTTCTGTACTTAATCGTTGTTTCTGGACACCAGCATCAGCTTGACGATCACTGATTCTACTATTTAAAGAATCTCTTACACGAGAATTTCTTCGTTCTTGAATAATACGAAGTTCTTTCTGGTCACGAGAGTTACTTTGACTTTCTGTAGTTAATCGCTGTTCCTGGACACGAGCATCAGCTCGACGATTACTGATTCTACTATTTAGAGAATCTCTTTCACGAGAATTTCTTCGTTCTTGAATAATACGAAGTTCTTTCTGGTCACGAGAGTTACTTTGACCTTCTGTAGTTAATCGCTGTTCCTGGACACGAGCATCAGCTTGACGATCACTGATTCTACTATTTAGAGAATCTCTTTCACGAGAATTTTTTCGTTCTTGAATAATACTAGGTTCTTTGTGGTCACGAGAGTTACTTTGACCTTCTGTAGTTAATCGCTGTTCCTGGACACGAACATCAGCTCGACGATCACTGATTCTACTATTTAGAGAATCTCTTTCACGAGAATTTCTTCGTTCTTGAATAATACCAGGTTCTTTGTGGTCACGAGAGTTAGTTTGACTTGCTTTTGTAGTTAATCGTCGTTCTTGGAGAGGAGAATCAGTTCGACGATCACTGACTCTGTTATCTCTTTCACGAGCATAGCTTCGTTCTTGAATAATACGAAGTTCTTTGTTGTCACGCGAGTTGGTTTGACCTGCTTCGGTAGATAATCGTTGTTCTTGGACACTGATTCTACGATCATTATCAAGGGCAGATCTTTGTTTACGAGAAACAATAGTCAAACGTGTATTTTGTCGATCTGCACGAATTTCTTCTGCAGATAAACGACGATTTTGTTGCCTCGTATCTCGTAAATTATTTTCTTGAGTATCAATTCTGTGATTACCAATTCTAGAACTTCTTTCAGGTGATAATCTTCGATTTTCGATATTGGATATGCGATTAATATTACGCCGATCTTCTAGCATTTGTTCTGATGATAAACGACGTTCTTGTAAGCGAACAACAGCTTGACGAATCTCTCTTTCAAGTGAATCAGTTTGACGATCACTAATTCTAGAATCTCTATTAAGTGAAAGGCTTTGGTCTCGGCGATCACTCGTTCGAATATCTCGTGAATTACGTTCAGAATTAGCTAACTGCTGATTTTCGCGAATTTCATTTAAGGATAAACGATTTGTATTGATTTTACGATTATTGGTTCTTGATGATTCTTCGTTATCTCGTGTTTTATCTGATAATTGTTGTTTGCGAAGTGCAGCGACTGATTCTTGACGATATTCTGTCAGTGTTAAACGTTGTTCTTGTGCACGTGAATTTCGTCGATGATCAGTATTTCGTCGAAGGTCGTGTGAGATTTCAAGACGATTTTGTCTAATACGTCTTTCAGTATCGCGATTATTCTTATTGATAATTTGATTTACATATCTTGCATTTGTTTTTAATTGCATGTTATTGTTACGATTTTGAGTTTGTAAATGTTTACGAGAATATATTTGACGATTTAAATGTCTAAAATTGTCATTATTTTCACGTCGCTCCATCATGTTCAAATTTTTAAACTGTCGTTCATTTGCTGATCTTCGATTTAAATTATTATTCTGGTCCTCGTTGCGGCGTTCAGTGATTCTATTACCGCTTCTACGATCTTCTATTATTCCGTTTCTGTTGTTAGAAATACGACGTTCAATTGTTTCGACATGCCTGGTATCTTGTTCTTGATTTAATACTGGATGTTGACGATCTAAAAACCGTTGTTCTTCTGTTTTAGTACTTCTTTCAAATCGTTTGTTTACGGATCTTCGTTGTGAATCTGTAATAAATCTGGAATTTCTATTAGCAGTAGGAGAAATTATACTGTCTGATAAGCTACGTTCTGCAGTTTCTCGAGTATCTGTAGTACGATCTCGCGATTGTCTAGATGTTGTATCAAATAATCGCTGGCGAGAATCTATAGAACGGATATTTAAAATTCGTTCTCGGGAATTTACAGAACGTACCCTAGACGATCGAGAAACATCAGATGTATCTACAGAACGGTCCCTATTTTGCCGAGAAGTTGCTTCAAAATTTTCCAGATTTTCTCGTGTATTTACTGATCGATCTCGGGCTTGTCGAGATTCATCTCGATAACTTGAAATTCTTGCTGAAACTCGATTAGTAAATGCACGTTCTTGCGATGGAAGAATTCTACTAGTGCGAGTATTTCTTTGGTTAGACAAATCACGTGTCCTATCAAGAACATTATTAGAAAACGCACGTGTCCTATCAGAAACTCGATCGCGTTCTTTCGATGGTAGAATTCTATTGGTTCGATCATTTCTTTCGTCAGACAAAGCGCGTATTTCTAGCAATCTTTCGCGTTTCAAATCTACAACAGTTTGCCGTATGATATTGTCATGTATTTGTGATCGATGGTAAATATTTCGCTCGCCGCATTGATTGGTAAACGATTTATTGATCGTACAAAAATCGTTTTCGTTTCCATCTAGGAAACCTTGAGATTTATGTACAGAAGAAAATAATATCAGAATGATTATACTGGTACCGATGATAAGTTGTTTTGACTGCATATTTTGGCTGGAAGTAAAATTAAATAACTGTGCTTCTATTTAGCAACTGGTAGGTGACTTGTATGGTGAACTTGGTTTACTACTTGTATTTGTCGCCGTTCTGTGTGACTGTTAGATTAATCGGAGACTGTCTGTGACTTTCCTCTACGAAACATCCTCCTTTTATACTATGTTTTCGAGGTTCATGCGTGTTGGAGAAAATCGGAAACCGGAGGAGGGAGAAATCATTTTACACTTGCTTGACTATATCTATTTCGATTAAAACTCGATTTGGTGTTAAACTGGTTAGACGATAAAACCATTATTCTATGTTAAATCTGAATCACTTGCGCTTGTGTGTTGTGGGGGTATTGTTACCTTTTTTACAATATAGTGCAAAATTGATTCTACACTGTTATGAAAATACCTGAGTTGCAACATGCACTGTAAAAAGTTTTTCCTAGAATTTTACAACAAAAGTTTAGTTAAGTAGAACTTAATTTTTTAGTATGTATAAATAGCCAATTGCGTATACATATCGTATGTATAAATAGCCTCATTCTAAAAAATAATATATTTATTTTACTTTATATTTATTTCTCTGATTTAATGGTACTTTATAGTATATGTATTACTTTATTGAACAATATTGTAAATAAATTTTAATAAATAAAACTATAATTATTATTTATAATTGTGTAGTTATTATCAAAATATTAATTGTAATAATAGCACATACAATCAGTATATGTAAATCTGTAAATAGCCAATTGCATATATAATACATAAAGTATGTATAAATAACCAATTGCAAATACATATCGTATGTATAAATAGCCAGTTGTATACACATACTGTATGTATAAATAGCCAATTGCGTATACATACCGTATGTATAAATAGCTTCATCCATTATTTTTTTATTTAAATAATTATTTTTCCCGAAATACAAATCTAACAGTGTACCTTCGGGAGTGAAGTAAATAAAATAAGGATAGCTAGGAGGATGGCTGGGGGGGTGGTCCACATGTGGTAGCCTGGTTTGTGGTCGATGTTGATAACATACAACAGAATAGATTGTCTCTTAAATTTATTTGTCGCGCATCTGTGACTTGGTGACACACACACAGCAGCGGCTAGGCTTGACGTAGGTGGCTTGTATCATCGCCGAGGGTAGAGAGTGGTGGTGGTATAATTCATCTAGTTATCCACACTTCAATGTACCCTAATATGCAATCAATCTGATCGTATTACCGCGTGCGGTTATCGGTTACGGTTACACACACTGGGTTTCTTCATTCACTTATTGCTCGGTTTGTGTGACGTCAATTGCGAAACAAAGAAAGCATCCAGGCAAATGATTTTTTTTTTAATTATTAAAATTTTAAGACACACACACACACAGACAAGTCCTTGAAATTAAGTCCATTTCAAGACAAACAAAAGGCTATATTCAGACAGGTGGTGCGAATACAAAAATGAATAATTTTACATTCGATTTATTTGTTTAATACTAAATATTTATGGTAACTAATTATTAGAAAAATTAGCTAATTTATGTACAATTAATAATTTAATAACAATTTTTATATTCAGACAGAAGTAGCATATAAAAAAAATTATCAAATATTTAATTGTCAATATTTTCTTTGTTTATTATTATTTTGATTTACAAAAAATATATAGGTATGTTGTTAATTGTAATAAAGATTAATCAAATTTTTTTTTTCAAATAAAATGTATGTGTGAAGTAAGAGGAAATCGTATTTTTCAAGGAAAATGATGAAAATTATTTTTTTACAAATAAACCACACATATAAAAATTCTGAAATTTTTACATAAGTACTATAATAACAAGTAACAACATATATATTTTTTGGAAATCAAAATAATAATAAACAAAGAAAATATTGACAATTAATTATTTGATTAATATTTGTATATGTTAATTCTGTCTGAATATAAAAATTGTTATTAAATTATTAATTGTACATACGTAGCTAATTTTTCTAATAATTAGTTACCATAAATATGTAGTATTAAACGAATAAATCGAATGTAAAATTATTCATTTTTGGATTCCCACCACCTGTCTGAATATAGCCATTTGTTTGCCTTGAAATGGCCTTAAGCGGAATTTACGTCAAATTGTTTGAATTTTTACGCCCGTTTGGTAAATTGATTCAATTTTTTTTTTGTATACTATACATGTTGTAAAAGTTTGACAATTTTTCAAGTCAAAACATGTTTTTTTCTGCGGGGTGTGGTGGGGAGTGGAATGGTTCAAATGGCACAAATCTTACATCACCTTAAAGACGAGACTTCAGATTTTTCCGGACTTAAAATTTCATTCAATTTAGTTTAAAATTGGCCGAGTTATACCTATTTTAAAATCGGTCATTTTTCTGTTTTTTCAAGTTGCGCGTTTTTTGTGTTTAGTGTGTTTAAATTCCAAAAATAAAAATTTTAATATATTATTATAGTCTGTTTTTAACTTGCAGAAGTAAATGTAAAAGTAAGTTTTACACTTAAAAAAAAAACACCAGAAAAGTCACTAAAAAATTTTGTTACAGCAGGTTTAAAAGAATGAAAATAATATTGGGTGTATATCAAACCAAAATCACAAGTATAGGTATATATTTTGGCGCAAAAATTTAAAATTACTCCTCCTAGTTAAAAAAAAGATAGACTATATAGTACAGCTGTCTTCGTCTTGCAGGAAATGCTTTTCCTGCGATATCAAATAATCGTTAACTGGACGCATGCGCACCTTATATCCCGTAGCAGGAAAATATCTCCTAACAACTTCAGAGTGGTGTGAGATAGCTGACGCAGGACAGATTCGCTCCGTCTGATATAGCCTGGGCCCGCGTGTGTGTGTGTGTGAATAGATTTTGTTTTTATTTTGTGTTTTTGGTCCAAAAATCTGTATTTGTTGATTATTTCCCCGAAAATAATCTTCCAGTAGGTATGCAGTTGCCAAAATAGATTTATTTGGATAGAATGTTCGCGGGGTGGTGTTAGTTTAATATACAGTGGTTGAATTGGGTGGTTGGGGGGTTGGAAAAGGGGGGGTTGTTTTATTTTTTTGGGGGGAAGGCAAGGCGAGATTGTAGTCCTACAAACAACTTGTAGAGGGCTGTAATTTAATATTTGACTTGGCACAACAAAATATCGTTCAACAGGTATGAAATTATTGATTGATTTTCGATTTGCTCTGTTATTATTATAAATTATATTCTTATACTATTTTATTAATAATAATAATAATACTTTATTTCTTCAGAATATTTTATAAAAATATATTTTATTTTTTTACATAATATCATAATGAATTTAAAGTTTCAACAAGTAAGAGCTGAAATCATAGAAGAAATTATATTTTATGTATATAACAATATCATATAAAATATTTTAAATATAATAACATCTTATACATGCTGGTCCAGAATTATGTACCGTAATTGCTAGAGCCGATAGTACGTTCAAAAATAAGGGTATCTTTTTATATAGACTTTTTTCCAAAACTCAATAATAAGGGGAGATACAATTCTGTAAAGGGATGAAATAAAAACTATTTTTTTAATATATTCCAGACGCTTTTGAATAACGGGTTTATATATTCGGGGTGAGTATGTGAGATTAGAACAATTAAATTTATGTTACCACTTATTTCATCTCTTATGATTAAGGGGTAGTTTTCAGGGGTACGTGTGAGTTATTACGTCATATTTTTTTTTAATTTGCAATTATTTAAACAAAATTCTTAAAAACTTGTTACATTTCGATAAATATTATTCTTTTGAAAGTTGTAAGTTTTCATTAAGTTTGATTAAAGTGTTAAGTGTTGAAAAATGGTTTTTATTTCACATCTGTACAGGGTTGTATCTCTCTTATTATTGAGTTTTTTTTTGAAAATGTTGCAGACACCGTACCAAACGCTATACCACTTTTCCTTGCAGTCAAAGTGGTAAAAACTGTATAATTAAATACATATGTACTTTTCCATCCCTTTGGTAATATATCATATTACATAATGTTTGTAATAGTTCTGATATTTTTATTTCTAATTTTATTTTGTACTATTTTTGAAAATCACATCTGGAACAACAAATACACTTTCTAGTTTACATTCTCGTTAAAAATACCTAAAATGCATTCTAAAATTATACTGGAAAAACTAATAAACAACTTAGTGTTTTAAAGGAAGCAATTGAATAATATTTATTATTTTGGAACATTGTCGTAAATTTTATAAATAATTACATCGTTCCTTTTAATTATTACTATTCTAAAATTTTCGACTCAGTTTATGAAGCGGACGTAAAAATTCAAACATTTCTACGTAAATTGCGCCTAATTTCAAAGACTTGCGATGCTTTAAATGTTAAATTTCAACTATTTTTAAGAAAAATGGTTATCTTTCAAAATTCATAACTTTCTGCTAGGTTAATGAAAAAAGATGATATTTGCTGGGAAAAAAAAAACAGCATTTAATTAGCCTTAAATATCCCGAAAATTTGTATCCTTATAAAAAGAAATTCCAGTCAGACATAATATTTTTTACTTGTTTTTACGAAAGTAATAGGTTCCTCTCTACACAAGTGAAATTATCGAAAAACGCGTGTAAATACATATATTGTTTATATCGCGTATGTATATTAACACGCGTTTTCCGAAAATTTCACTTGTGTAGAGGAACCTGTTACTTCCTTAAAAACATGCTAAAATATTATTTCTGATGTTTTTTCGATGTAAAATTATCGATTTTAGCCACGACTGGAATTTTTTGTATAGGACACCCTAATATACAGGGTGTAACAGAATAACTATTCCTAATTTTCAGAAATGATAGAGGTCACATAAAGAAACATTTTTTTTTATCAATAAACTAGTGTCCGGATTTTTTTTTTTTCGGCAGTCGATTGTACATCGTTACAACTTGTGTATCGAAAATGGTGGTCGTAACTTCGAACAATTTTTATAAAGTTTAATGCGCTATTATTTCTAATAAAATGTTCCTTAACTTAACTACTCTTTGATGTTTTGATTAAGATTGTTTTTAACGATATCTAGTGTATCTTGACACCGAGAAATTTCCGGACACTAGTTTATTAATAAAAAATGTTTCTCTAAGTGAACTCTATTATTTCTGAAAATGTATATATATCGTATAATTTTGTGTGTTCTAGATTAGGTAATGCCCGAAAGTCTGCAAGTAGCTGGTTCGACGGCAATGGCAGAGGCGGAGCCCGATCTCAGCACGTTCGAGAATAAATCAGGGCTGGCTGAAGATATGAAATTCTTAGCCTCAATGCCGGAGTTGTGCGATGTTACATTTCTGGTGGGCGATACACGCGAACCCGTGTGCGCTGTTAAAGCCGTGCTAGCTGCACGTAGTCGTGTCTTCCACAAGATGCTCTATCAGGCACCGAGTCCACAGCGCAAAAAAGAACCAGCTCCGCGGGAGAATAAGTTGAGGCTGTTTCTCAAACGGAGTTCGGAGCCGTTGCTCAATCTGCAGAATGCGTCGCAACAGGTAAATTTGGCACCTACGCTATTTACACACGATATAATTTTTATCACATATTTATATAATACAATTTAAGAAGATATGTGAGGAATCAGTCCGTCTATAGACTTGTTATATTTGATTATTAGTACAAGTACTACATTTACAACATTTACTACATTACAACATTACTACATTATATTACATTATACATACATTACATTATACCTACAACCTACCTAACTAACCTACCCTAACCTAACCTACCCTAATCTACCCTAAACTACCCTAACCTTAAAACAATATTAAGATTTAAACACTCGGTGACGACGTTATAATTAAGTAGTATAGTGAAATTTTTATTCAAATGGATTCCAAAGCCAATTAGTAATTTTTAATAATTGACTATATCACGGTTCAATTGTTTTCAGCATATGAGCATTAGTATACTCAAAAACAGAGCTTGTAGATTTCAACTATTGTTATATATATCTCATTGCATAAATATCGGCGATTCCACGAGTAAATAGACGGACTGTATTTGTATATAGAATTCAATTTCGTACTCTAATTCATCCTTCTCAATTTAGAAAAAGAAAAAAAAAACGGTACGGCTATATAAAGAGAATCAAACTAGTTTCATATTGTAAATATTAAAAAAAAAATAAAATAAATTATTTTAAAATAAAACGGCTTTAGTTTGGTAGTATATCTGTATTATTATTATTAAATATTAATAATCGACGTACGTACTCTCTCAACGTACACTCACATTTACAGAGATAGTAAATAGAATCAGAGAACATAGTGTAACAATATATAGAAGTAATTAGGTATCATAAAATCTTTATAACATTTGATAATATACCAAAAATTGAGAAGAATGAATTTTTTAGATTAAATAATTCTACATGAACTCATGATTTTTCTAACTACCGTTTTACTGTTCATTAAACAAATTTATCTATAAATATTTGGTAATTTCAAATTAGTAATTCATTTAGAAGAATTGTTATCATTACACTAACGCAACAAAATGCGTCAATTAGAAAAAAAAATACCTAACCGCAAACAAAAATCATGTGTTTATCCGGAAGTTATTGCATCAATTAAACGATAATAATGTAAATAATTATATATATATATATATATATATATATATATATATATATATAAATATATATATATATATATAAATATATATCGAAAATATAATATAAGTAAAATAATCAATCCCTCTAAAAAAAATGAAAACAAAAATTGTGTGTGTGTGTGTGTCACAGAGAGCCTTCACCCAGCAGTTGGCCCCCATCCAAGAGGTAAATTTATATTTCCAAAATCGCACCTAATTTAAAAAGCCAATTCTGATGACAAAAAAAAACACTTTACAAAAGTTTATCGTAAATTCTCGCGAATCTGTGTAGCTAATAGAAGGTTTTGTTGACGAGTTAAAAAATTTGTGACTGAGAAATAGTCAATTATTTGATTATAAAAATTATTTGGAGATATTTCGAATTGAAATTGATATCATTTGGTTGATGAACAAATAGATTTTTATAAAAAATATATATAAAATAAGATTATAAAATTGCAAAAGTTTGACAATTTTTAAGTCAAAACATTTTTTTTTCTGCGGGGTGTAGTGGGGAGAGGAATAGTTCAAATGGCCCATCATCTTGCATGATATTAAAGATGAGATTTCAAATTTTTTCGGACGTAAAATTTCATTTAATTTTGTTCAAAATTGGCCGAGTTATATCGATTTGAAGATCAGTAATTTTTCTGATTTTTCGAGTAGCACTTTTTTTTTTTGACGAGTGAATTACCAGTAAAATAGCAAAATTTTTACTGCTATAGTTGACGTAATACTACATTTTTTTTGTAACAAATACATTTATAGAATATGTAAATTTATAAAAAATATTACAGTGTATTGAAAGAAATTGTCAAGATATTGTTTCTTTATAGTATAGTCACAACATTTATTGTTTACGTAGGTGTTGTAGATTCTAAAAATGTATTTATTTTTAATTTTGCTTACCAGGGGGGGGGGGGGTTCTTACAGATAAACCTTACGAACGCTACAGATTTGCACAGAATTGGCCTATAAATCTTTTATTCCTTTTATCACCAATGAACAAACGCTTTTCCTTTGTTTCTTTTTTCTTTTTCAATATCAAGCTGATCTTAGTAGTGGCTCATTTAATTATTATTATTATTATTCACTTTATACGACTAGATATTTATTACTAACTTATTTTATTACGAACTGTGTTTTATCAATGATTACATAATTATATACATATATATATATATATATATATATATATATATATATATATATATATATATATGTATATATAGGATGTTCGTTTGACGGGTTGAGATAGGGCAATAACATGGGATACCGATAATATGCAGAATACTTTTTTCTGAAGTAAAATTCGGAGAAATACTTAGAATGCTCTTCGATAGGGAATAAAAAGTTCTAGAATTTGGTTTTAGTTTTAATTTGCTAGCATGTGCCGTTTGGGCGCTAGAATTTTTTTTTAAATGTTTTTTTTTTTAGAATTTTCAATAATTTTTCCTGCTAAATCAGTGTGAGTTAGAGAAAAAATTTACTTAGCTAATTTTTTTCTTTATTTTACTGAATTTTTTCAGATTTTTTTTGAGCAAATTTTGAATAAAATTATATTTTGAAAAAAATTTAAAATAAGACTTTGTTAAAATTTACTCAAAAAAATCTGAAAAAAATTCAGTAAAATAACTAACTCGCACTGATTTAGCAGAAAAAATAATTGAAAATTCTAAAAAAGACATTTTAAAAAAAATTCTAGCGCCTAAACGGCACATGCTAGCAAATTAAAACTAAAACCAAATTTTAGAACTTTTTATTCCCTATCGAAAAATATTCTAAGTATTTCTCCGAATTTTACTTCAGAAAAAAGTATTCTGCATATTATCGGTATCCCATGTTATTGCCCTATCTCAACCCGTCAAACAAACACCCTGTATATATATATATATATATGTACTAAATAGTATAAAATTCTGGGATAATGCAATCAAAAAAATGTTTATTAAATAAATTATTTTCTAAAACAGTCACACGTTGGACATGACGAAATAGTATCATTGGTAAAATATAGATCCTGTATTTTATAACATAAGCACAGCACTGCATTTTTGAAAACAAAATATCTTTTTCATATTTTATAAACAACAAAAGGAAGTTGAAAACGGTAGAATTTATCTATAAATACGTTTCTAGTGTAAACGTTTTAAATTATACTTAAAACAAACTTAACTGTTGGCTTCCGTTTGTTAATTAAAAATACATTTTATTAATTATACCTATATATTTATAGATTTTATATAGATAAAGTCATTTAGTAAAAAATGCACATTTTTGCCGCAGTAAAATCTAGCGCGCATGTGACTTTTTTTATATTTTTTTATCTACATAAGTATTGCTGCCTCCGAAATTTTAAACCGGGTACACAACTGAGCAAACCTGGACAGTAGCTAGATACTCTAATAGCTTAGCTATTTGCTATTGGTAGCTGTAGTTGTGCTACAAAAAAAAATAACTGTAGCCTGTAGGTTCAGGATTTGTCACAAGTTGCTTATAAATACTAGCTTAAATATAGTTACTTTTAGTAGTTTAGTTACTTTAGTAGTTACTATAATTATATAGTTACTTTTAGTAGCTTATAGCTACCTTTAGTTGTCTTATAACTATTTTTAGTAGCTTGTAGTTACTTTTAGTAGCTTATAACTACTTTTAGTAGCTTATAGTTACTTTTAAGTAGATTACAGCTATTTTTAGTAGCTTATAACTACTTTTAGTAGCTTATAGTTACTTTTAAGTAGCTTACAGTTACTTTTAGTAGTTTATAGTTACTTTTAGTAGCTCATAGCTACTTTTAGTAGCTTGTAATTACATTTAGTAACTTGTAATTACTTCTATTAGCTTATAGTTACTTTTAGTAGTTTATAGTTACTTTTAGTAGCTCATAGCTACTTTTAGTAGCTTGTAGTTACATTTAGTAACTTGTAATTACTTCTATTAGCTTATAGTTACTTTTAAGTAGTTTACAGCTACTTTTAGTAGTTTATAGTTACTTTTAGTAGCTCATAGCTACTTTTAGTAGCTTCTAGTTACATTTAGTAACTTGTAGTTACTTCTATTAGCTTATAGTTACTTTTAGTAACTTGTAGTTAGTTCTATTAGCTTATAGTTACTTATAGTAGCTTATAGTTACTTTTTAATAGTTTACAATCACTTTTCTATACTTAATCATTGCTTTTTTCAACCTAGTTACTTTTATTATTACTTTGACTAAATGGAAAAAAATATCTCAGTACGGTGTTTGCATCATTTACAAAGCCGCTAACAAAGATTTGACAAGCTATTTTTTTAGTAACTTAAGCTACTTTTGGAAAAAAGTAGCTGTAGCTATAGCTTTATAAATTTTTTAGTCCAGTTCTGGCTTATCTCCTACGCCTATTTGGCTCAGATGTGTACCTCCGGTCCTTACATTTCGAAAAATACATTCTTATGGTAGTATTCTGAACAGTGTTGTAACGTAACAGCGTATTTTGTATCGTTCTGGTCGCGAATGAAATATCAAATTTGCTAGAAATTGCTTGTTCAGAATAGCACCATTAGAGTATTGAGATCTTAGCAAGCGCGCGTTTCTGAATGAGCGAAAAAGAAGCAAAATGTTATAGTAAAGCATTTGCGAAATTAGAAAGAAAGAATCAGAAAAACAGAAAATCGATGCGATGGGGCTAAATATATATGTATTTAGTAAATTTGTGTTGTTGTGTTTGAATAAGTGCAGCCATCGGCCCAACAACATCAGACGCTGATTATTGAAGAATTCGAACCGGACGTATTCCGTCAACTCATAGAGTACATACATACAGGATGTGTCACTTTACAGCCTAGGACACTTTTAGGTTGGTAGTACTTCTGTATTATTAATATACAGGGTGATTCAGGACTAGTGTAACAAACTTTAACAGCTTATTCCTGAGGTCATTTTGAGTGAAAAATGTCATATGAACATAGGTCCTATTCCTTCTAGTTACCAAAATACAAGAGGTTGAAGTTTTCTATAAATAACACGAAATTTTCTAATTTTTGTAATCAAGATACTTTCGGAAAACAAGAGTTTTATTGAAAAGTCATACCTTATTTGTCTTAATTAAAAATTGTTATACTTTTGATTGTATTTTTGTTTCATAATGGATGGTTATAGTACTGCTGAATATGCAGATATGATTTTTATTTATAGATTATGTAATGTAATGACAAATAAAGTATGACTTTTCAATAAAACTTTTGTTTTCCGAAAGTATCTTGATTACAAAAATTAGAAAATTTCGTGTTATTTATAGAACTTCAACCTCTTGTATTTTGGTAACTAGAAGGAATAGGACCTATGTTCATATGACATTTTTGGCTCAAAATGATCTCAGGAATAAGCTGTTAAAGTTTGTTACACTAGTCCTGAATCACCCTGTATATATGATATGGGTTTACCCATATATAGTTCTCAATTGTTGTTTTATTTTGGCAGGTGTGATGAACGCGGCGGATTACTACGGTCTCGACGAGTTGCGACGTGCATGTGCAGGTTTTGTGCAATGTTGCATCAATGTGGATACAGTGTGCGCATTATTGGCTTCAGCCGAAAGATACATACAATATAAGTGTACCAAATCACTTGTTCAAAAGGTTAGTGTAACCCCCACCCTATAATCTTTCCTATATTTCGACACAACTTTATTTCATATGGTCCTTATTTTGGCAAAATCGGAAATTTGTTGCTCTCATCCGCCAAAATTACTCTAAATAAATAAAAAAAATGTCCATACACTTCCCAGACCTGTCAGATGATATTAACCCGTGCCTGTTAAAGGCTCAAAATTTGCATTTAGTTTAAATGGAAAAAATCGCCATTTTAGACATTTTGGGTTATAACTTTTATTGTATTCACTTTAAAAATATTTCAAAATAATCACCAAAAATCTAATGAAATATGCTTTTTAGTAGTCTAAAATTCATGTCATTCCGATGATTATTAACGGAGTGGTGTGAATTTGAAAAATATGATTTCTGACTCAGAAAAAGCTAAAATGATTAATATTTTAACATTTTTCTGAGTCAGAAATCATATTTTTCAAATTCACACCACTCCGTTAATAATCATCGGAATGGCATGAATTTTGGACTACTAAAAAGCATATTTCATTAGCTTTTTGGTGATTATTTTGAAATATTTTTAAAGTGAATACAATAAAAGTTATATATCAGAATGTCTGAAAAGGCGATTTCCCCATTTAAACTAAATGCAAATTTTGCGTTTTTAACCCATTGCCTGTCCCCTTTAACCCAAAGTAATTATGTACAAGTAATTAAGTGAGGTGAAATCTCAGTAAATTTTAGGTAAAAAGAATACAGCTAGTCAAACTAGTCCATATATGGGTTTACCCATGTACACTTTTAATCTTGTTTTACATGTATTCTCTTTCTCCCACCTTCTTTCTTTGCATAGATAATAAACATACATACATACATACATGTTTCTTTGTTAGATTTGAATTTGGCGGCATAACCGCAACTGACAGATGTGGTGTACGTAATGGCTGCGATTGAGTTGTAATGTTGAATATTGTGTATTATAATAAATAAAATATATAAGTCAAAAATACCGAAATAGACTTTAATTTAAAATTCTTAATTAACATTTTGTGTGTGTAGGTGTTAGAATTCGTGGATGAGCATGGCAACGAAGTCCTGAACTTGGGCTCGTTTACCCTTCTGCCGCAGCACGTGGTGCGTTTGATATTAGCGCGCGATGAATTGCGTGCGGACGAGTTCACCAAGTTTCAGGCCGCTCTAATGTGGGGCAAAAAGTTCTGCGACAATAATCCCAACCCGCCGTTGAAGGATGTGATTGGGAATTTTCTCGAGTACATACAGTTCCATAAGATACCGGCCAATGTGCTGATGCGCGAAGTACACCCATTGGGTTTGGTACCCTATCATATTATTATGAATGCGCTCGCTTACCAGGTGCGTATTGCGTTTATTTTTACTCTTTATTCTCTCTTTATATACCGGGTGTTTATTCGTTAAGTTCGTATGGGTGTTTAACATGCAAATTCGATAATTTGCGATATACTACTTTCACGAGAAAAATTCGGAGAAATATTTAGAATACTTTTTGATAGACAATAAAAAGTTCTATAATTTGGTTTTAGTTTTAATTTGCTAGCATGTGCCGTTTGGGTGCTAGAATTTTTTTTTGATTTTTTGTTTTTATTTTTTTGCTCAAAAACTATGAGGTCTAGGAAAATAAGCATGATATGGAAAAATGCGGAATAATGAGTACAATAATTGAGTGAAGAAACTATTATTCTACGATGCATCGTTTAGTAGAAAAAAATTAAAAACTGAATTTTTGAAAATTTGTCAAGGGATTTTTTCAAAATAAGACTTTTTTTTAAAATTTGCTCAAAAAATCTGAATTCAGTAAAATAAAGAAAAAAATTAGCTACACAATAGCTAAGTAACTTTTTTCTCTACCTCATTTTGGTTTGGCAGGTAAAATTATTGAAAATTCTAAAATGTTTTTTAGAATTTTCAATAATTTTTCCTATTTGTAGAGAGGAGTCTGTTACTTTCGTAAAAACAAGCACAAAAATATTATTTCTGATGTTTTTTCGATGGAAAATTATCGATTTAGCCTTACTGGAAATTTTTTACGGACATTAATATATATTAGAGTGTATTGAAACATTATTGTTTTTCGTCGGCTCGGGCAAAAAGTTGAAGTTTCTGATCAGAAAAGTTCTATGTTTCTTGTTTCACGTTTTATGTTTCACGTTTCTTTGGTGTTGTGTGTGTGTGTGTGTGTGTGTGTGTCGTGTTGTGTAGAACGTTGAATAATAAACGGGCTGTGTTGTAGGCAGACCCAGCAAGTGTCGACCCCGGAAAACTGTCTCCAAATCGAGTAAGACGTCAGGCGCAAGGCCGAAGTATGTCCGTGCAGAGTTCACTGGACCCGTACGGTTCCAATACGACGTTGAGCAGTAGCGGTTCCAGCGAACTAGTCAGCTCAGAGGGGAAGCACAGTTCGAATTAGCATATGGCCACTGGTGCGCATTCACAACCACCACAACCACCACCACCACCACAAACAACAACAACAGCTACATCTGCTCGCTCCTCACCATCACACACCTTCACCTTTACCATTGTGCTCAAGAAAATCACACCCAACTAAACTATGTATGTACTTACTCTCTCCTATACCTCCTTACCTAACCTAACCTAACTCTTTATATGTTTTTTTATCGTTTAATCATTAAAGTTGTAGACTTTAAATTAGTGCTGACAATATTTGAAAAAATTGGATTCAAAAAGATTCGGATATCCGAATATCTGATTCTCGGATAATTTAAGATTCGGATTTGAGATCCGGATCTTAAATTTATTCTCAATATTGGACAGTTTTTATAAATTTGATAATTTTGTACTAAATTTCAAATTTTTTAGTTAGCCAAGAGTTTTGAAATAAATTTTCAGAATAAATTTTACATATGTGTAAAAGAATTTTTAGTATTGTCAAAATCAGCTCGTTTAGTATTCCCAAAAACTACTAATAACATAGTAGAAAATCTTTCCGAACTCGATTCTATTCAAATAAAACGGCTTTAGATTGATAATTCTGTGTATTAATATTTATTAATAATCAAGACATCAAGAAGAAATAGATACATAAATGATATTTACAGTAAATAAACAGAGAACATAGAAACAAAAATAACTAAATGATAAATTATTTATCAATTCGTTTAATTAAAGGAAGCCAAATTTTATTTCACACTGGATCGATGTTAGCTTTTTTCTTTATAGAGAAATTTATAAAGAAAAATATAACATCAAGGCAACTGCTGATTTAAATTAAAATTTGGCTATACATTAAACGAATTGATAAATTTGCATGAGTTATTTGCTTGTTTTGTAACTTAATTTATGTTTAGCTGTACCAAAAGTCATTTGTATATCTTCCTTTTCTGATGAAGAGACGTACCATTGAGTTCGTCGAAACGTCGATTATTAATAACTATATAAGAATTTTCATTTTAACGAACCGTTATTTTTAACCAAAAATGTTTTTACGCATACACGGGCATTAATTCAATTTGTATACGTTTTCTATTTAGGGCATTAACAAAATTATAATTACAAGTCTACAATTTTAACCAAAAAACTAGAAAAAATTATCTTCCAATTCTTTTCCGATTTAGTTATTCCAATTTGTGTAATGAATTAACTCAAGAATGCTATGAATTAGTCTAAACACAGAATCGCACAATGATTGTAAGATACGTTTACAAAGAAATTGACAATATATATTTTTTTAATATTTGTTTATATTTATCTAATTTGTTAATAATAATTCACTTTCTTTTTTGTTTTTTTTTTGTAATAAGATATAATTTGTTTTAATTTAATTTCGATTTTACATTTTCATTATTTTGGTAATTAAACGAAAACATTTGTTTATTTCAATACAAATTTATTAATCTGTTAATCAATAACTGATTATTATTTAAAAAAATAATGAATTATGCATTAAGACAAGAGCTAAAACGGTGGCAAATATATTTGAAATCTTTGCTTTGATTATAAAATTATTTATTTTTCAAAATCAATATTTTTATAAAATTATTTATTGATATTTGTAAATATTTTTGTAAATTTATTTCAAAAGTAAAATTAACAAAAGAATTTCATTTTGACAAGAAAGAGAGTAAATTAATACTTTTGTCAAAATTTTGATTATCTTTTGTTAAAATATGATACAATCTTTACTTGAGAAGTAAATTTAATTTAATAATTTCGGGTAATTTAATTTAATAATAAATCGTTTTTGAATCTCATTCTATTAAAATAAAACGGCTTTAGGTTTGTAGTAGGTTCTGTGTATTAATATTTATTAATAATCTGGAAATCGTCAAATTAATAGAAGGTTTTGGGAGGTGCTTTGAGTACTTTTGCTAGGAATGTAAATGTTTCCAAAGAAATCTAGATTAATTAATAAATATTAAAACTTCTCGGACACTCAATTTCCGAACCATCTTAACTGACTAACATCAACTTTTGAATTATTAATGTCTGCAAATGCAGTTGTGTCCGTGAGTGTGTTAATAACACAGAATTACTAGAATTACAGCCGTGTTTTATTCCAATTAAATATTTTAAAATTAGTAACTAAGTAATATAATTTCATTCGAAAAACAAAAATACAAATATATGCTTCTAGAAGCATTATATTGATGATTCAAGCGCACAAAATATTGTTACATCATTTCTGTAACACTATACCCCGCTGTCAAATGACTACAAATGCATTCTTGGTTAATCCCTATTACATCATAATTATTATTTAGTTAAACACGTTCAAACCAGCACACATATCTCCTATCTTCCTTCTTCTAATCTAATCTAGAAAAAAATCTGCTGCACAACGACAGTTTCACATAATCATTCGTAAAAAGAAGAAGAAATACAAATAAGTGATAGATAGAATTAACGTTAATAGAAAATTTATTTTCCAATATTTCTACGTTTTAAGGCGAAACTAAAATCGAATTGTGATATATGGTTTGCGGAATTGTGAAATCAAATTTTATCGTCTTTAAGAGGAAGGCTACCAATTTTTTGTTTTGTTTTGCTTTTTAGTAATTAAGGAATTGAAATGTATTGATTATAAATCAATCATGATTGTTGCCAAATATTTAATACTCGCAAGTGACTGAAAAAAAAAATTATAATTTGATCAAAACTTAGAGGGTTTGTTTTTTTTATCTGCTTATTATAGATTAGAAAACATTATTTCAATATTATTTTATTAATATTTTGAAGAAAGATTGGATGTAAATTTTGGTTGTGATAAAATCGCTCAACTATAAATGATATTTTTTTTAAAAAAACAACTATGAATTTTTTATCAAAATAAAACTGCTTTAGTTTGTAGTAGTTCTGTATTAGTTCATTTACAGTAAATAAACAGAAAATAGACTTAATAAGTTACTACATAACAAAATACAAGTAACTAGATCTCATAAAAATTTATAGATTAAAAAACTAATGATTTAAAAAGAAAAAAAAATAACATCTGTCACTGTCCAGGGGCACTGAGTTAAATAAAATTTGCTTTCTATTCATTTAAAAAAATCTATAAAATAAAACTGCTTCAGGTTCAAGTTCTGTATTAAAATTTATTTATAATCAACGAACTCAACATAAATAAAAATAATATTATAAAAAATCCCAAAACCACACTTAAATTAAAATAAAGCTAAATATGTATTTCGGAAGCTAAGCTTCCATCTTCAGTAGCTAAATAAAATCTACAAGCTACAGTTTTAGGTAATAGTATTTTGTTTATTTGCTTAAATCGCCATAAACTAATTAAATTAATGGCAATTTAAGCAAACAAACAAACAAGAAAGTACTATTAAATAAAGCAGTTTTATTTAATGATTTAAAAGATTTATCGATTAAATTTTAATAATAGAATGCAAATAATTCAATCAAATCAAAAATATTAAAGCAGGAAGATTCCTCTTAAAGAATTTTATCGGGAATGAAAGAATTGTTATTTTTATCACAATTTTAAACTCTGTTAATATTTATGAAAATGACTATCAAAGTCAAGTCATTTGTTAAACAAATTTCTTGACAATTTCCTATTATATTTAGATATTAATTTTATTAAATAAAGTGATTTTAAATATATACATACATAGGAAGAAAAAAAATATACACGTCTTTACCTCATAGATAAAGCATTTATATATATACAATCGAAAAAATTGTTTTTGTAGGATTTATTTTGGCTCGTAACAGAACGAAAATCTAATTAAAATTAAACTATTGGCACAAACAAACTGTATTAAATAAAAATGCACTATATTTATTTGAAAAAAAAAGCAATATCAAATAATTTGAGATAATAAAATAAAATTTAATTTGGAAAATTTAACACAAAAAATATCTCTACAATTATTTCGCACGAAACTTATTCAAAACTAAATACTAAATTGATTATAGAAAAAGATTGAACACAAAAACTATAGATTCTGTATTGCTCTGTAACTACTATAGAATCATTTGTTTATTTCAATTTTTGCTTAAATAGAAAAAAAAAACAGATGAGAATTTATAGATTATAGATTTTTTTTTTATAGATTGATAGAAAATTGTTGATTTCTCTGGTATAAAATAAACAATTTCGAGATTTATTTTTTTTCTGCATTCATAATATAATACATAATATATAAATAATCATATAAATTTTTTCACATTTTACAATTAACGTGAGCAACAAAATCGAATTAAAAATGCGGGAATTAATATTTTGCTACGTATATACACTGTAAAAAATATATCTTAAATTTATGCAATTTCACATAGGTTTTATTTTAACACAGTGAAACACATTTTGTTATTTTACTGTGATAATTTATGTAATATTATATTTACAAAACATATAAAATTACATACACTTTTTACAGTATAACTAACCAGTACACTGTAAAAAATATATCTTAAATTTATGTGTAATTTGAACAGTAAAAATAACAACATTTTACTGTGATAATTTACGTAATATTATATTGTTTTTTTAATGAATAATTACGTTTACAAAACAGATAGAAATTACATAAATCTTTTACAGTGTATAAGATTACACAATAGCTGTTTTCCTTTTACTGACTGGAACAGCTCAGAGCTGCTCCGGCGCATACACTCGTGTTCCATTTACGTAGAGCTTGCTGCCCTGGAGCTGCCCGGTAGTGCAATCCCCTTTCCCCTCAAGCACTACCTCTTGAGTTGGTGCAACAAGCACTTTGTAGGTTAAGTTTAAAGTTGGCACTTGTTACGAAGCTTATTGGTGAGTATTTTTGAATTTCAAAATTGTTATTATTCAATAAAATAAAATTACTAAGGTTTTTTCTTGATAATTTCGATTATAACAGTTTAAAATTTCCATATAAAAAAATGTAGCATGTTTGTTAATTTTCTTGAATACATGTTATTATTTTTTAATTATACAGGTAATTTATAAGCAAAAATGAGTAGTAACAACACTAATTTGCTAGCTCTACAAGATCCTATGACCAAAACTTCACCTCACCTCTCACTACAAACACCAATCGGACGTTTAAATTCGTGTTCCTTTTAGGAACAGCTCCGAACAGTTCCGAACAGTTCGCGCTGGAGTGACAAGCACTTAAAAGGAAAACAGTAATTATATACGAGTGACTTATCTTAATAATTATAATAATACGATAAAAATACTATTAAAATAATTTAAAAATATTGCTTATAAAAATATCTTTAAATGATATTAAATAATTATATTATTAATGCGAACACTCTAATATATAATATATATTATTTTTTATTGAATTAATTATTCATTGAATCAATTTAATAATAATCTTACTAAATAGTTGACTGATTAGTTCGTCATGTATTTTTGTTTTGCAAGAGACAAAATTTCTCAAGTTTACTTTTTCGTAGAAATAAATACGCAATATTTTTGAAATATTTATAAGTATATGATGCGAGTGTGAATATTGACGAGAGAATATTAAAAGAAAACAAAATCGGATGAACATATAATAAAAGCAGCGAACACACAGAAATAAACAGAGGAACAATTAAATAAAAAGTATTAACGATAATAATAGATGAAGATAGACGAAATCAAGTACAATTATTACACCATTAATAATATTGTATCCTGCCCACCAAAAAATTTCAAACCTTAACCAGATTTTTGTAACCGAAACAACAACAAAAAAAAACGCCTTTCCGAAATACACATTTCCAATTGATCAAAAAAAAAGAGTGGAAGCTAAAACTGCGCATCAGTGGCAATTTATTTTTATATTATTATATCTCAAACAACAGCAGTGTTTATTGTACAACAAAATAAATATACAAATTTATCTTATATATATATAAATAATATATATTACTCACTGCGCTATATATATTATATATTTCTAACATCTATAATATTTAACAAAAATACAAAAGCTCTAATTTCATATTTCGCTAAAACTTTACTTTACACGTTTACGTAATTCGATTTTGCTTTAAACTTTACCATACTGTGTTTAATTTTTAGCATATTTAATCGAATGTAAATCACAGAAATTTCAGTGCGGAAATAACATATATTTACAAAATATTAAAACTGATTTTGGAAAATTCGTTAAATATTTTGAAAAATTGCTGCCATATTTTGTCCATATTTACATAACTACTAACAGATACTGTTATTTTTAATTCTTTTCCGTTTAAAAACAAACTAAAAATTCTTCACGTTGCTTTAATTTTACTAAACATTTAACAAACCTATTCTAACCATATATACAGGATGTTTGTTTGCCAAGTTGATATAGGATAATAACATGGGATACCGATAATATACGGAATACTTCTTTCTGAAGTAAAATTCGGAAAAATACTTGGAATACTTTTCGATAGGGCATAAAAGGTTATATAATTTGGTTTTACTTTTAATTTACTAGCATGTGCCCCGTTTGGGTGCTAGAATTTGTTTTTGATTTTTTGGTTTTTATTTTTGTTCTCAAAAACTATGAGATGTAGGAAAATAAGCATGATATGGAAAAATGCGGAATAATGAATATTGTAATTGAGTGAGGAAACCATTATTCTAGAATGCATAGTTTACTAGAAATTTTGCGATTTATATTCTCATAAAATGTGCAAAATTAACAAAAGTATGTAAAGTTTGAAGAAAATTTATTACATATTCGTAAAAGTAAAGTTTAGCCCATATTTCTATATATGATCTTTTAAAAACGTAGATTCTATATATTTGATATACGGAAGCATTGAACAAACATCATAAATGGTTGTAGTACTTTTTCTAATAGTTCGTTTTCCTAACTAAAGTCCGACGAAGAAGCATCATTTTATTAGCGGAATAATAATTATGCTTGTTCGTCGGCTTGTGAAAGTGTTTGTTCGGAAAACGAGCACCAACATAACTGTCTCGTTTTCGTAATTATTCTGCAACATACATCAATCTAACATCAAATCAAATCATTCATTCTATAAATGTGAGCTTAATTAAACTATATCAGAGAATCTCCGAAGCTAACTTCGGATCCATTCTATACGAAATATTAAACCATATCTACGGTTGGCTTTGGAAATCTTTGAAAAATATTGAATGCTTCTAAAGAAAACAGAGACAGTTCATTATTATTTATTCATAATAAAAAAATTTAGTTTTCGATTAATATTTTATAATATATTGATATAATAAATAATTTTTACAAAAAAACATATTGATAAAAATATAAATAAATTTTACAGCTCTCTCTGCTAATATTAATCGAAAATGATGCAATTTGCTATTAATTTATTTTAGTGCTGTTTTCAATAATTAATTGAAAATATGTAATTATTATTTAAAATAATTATTTTAGTAACTTTAAAATACTATATTGCTTGGTTTTTTTCTTATATATTTTAATATTTTAAATATTTTTAATGATATTACAAGAATAACTAATTGATATTTTTTAATTACTGCAAAAAAATCATTATTTATTTAATGTATTTAAGAAAAGAAAAAAATAATTACAGTAAAAATGGTTTTTTTATGATATAATACAAGAAAAAAGCGGCTTTGAATCGTTATAATTTTCGTTTCGGTTCAATATATATATATAACGGTTTTTTTCGGATTAGTTCCGGTTCGAAGCTCTGAAAAAAAGGTTATATTTATTGTATTATTATTTTGTCTTTCTTTTTAACGAATTTTAAATAAAAATTGAGAGAAATTCTACGATATTTATTATTTCTCTATATTTTATTTAAAAATTAAATAAAAATTCAATGCATTTTTCTTGTATTAATTTTTCTTGTAATAATCTCGTAACTTTGTAAACTTAAATCGAACACAAAATTTTGGCTCAACTTATTTATATAATTTGTTATTTACCAATTACTTTAATACTTATTATGAAAAATCAGTTAATAAATATCGTAGATTTGTTTCATTATACTGCTCAATTTTCATTTAAGAATTATTATTTTCAAAATTTCGAAAAATAGATAACACAAAATTGAGCAGTATATTATTTATTTATTTATAAATTAAATGTACAGCTATTATTAAAATTTTATAGTTGTTTTGTGGATTTGTTTGTTTATATATACACACACACACACACACATAATCTATAAATGTTACTTTGTAAGATGGATATGATTGTTAGTGATGAGGGATAATTCGATTGAAAAATAATCGATCATTCGATTATTGAAAATCATTCAGAGATATCGCGAATTGAAATCATTCGGGCTGATGAATAAACAGAAAAATTGGCAGATTTCTACAAAAATATCTGCAAAATAGATTATAAAATTTAAAGACAAACTTAAAGCTAAATTTTTTTCAATTATTTGAAATCAGAGCCAGTCAACCTAAACCAAGTATGAACTATGAAAGCTAGTTCGATTGATAGATGATGCACTTAAAGTTGCAAGAAAAATAAAATATGCCCCCCCCCTCAACATATATATATATATATATATATATATATATAGTGTTAAATAATTTTTAGTAAGATTATGTTGGTTGTACGTACCAGTTACATTCATACACACTAATTACTTTATTTAATAAATATAATTAAAATATTAATTTATCTAACATAGTACAACAGGAATTTAAAATATTTTTATTATTTATAATATTCAGTTATTAGAAAATGCAAATTCAAATATTGTGTGTAAAACGTTGCGATTTTGATACCATCTTAGCGGTTTTACGAGTAATATAACTGACAATCAGGGGTGTGGAGTCGCTTCAAAATTTAGCAACTGCGGTTCTGGCTTCGACTCCAGTTTCGGATTAAATCCAGCTCCGACTCCGCTTCCAGTTTTGGATTAAATCCAGCTCCGGCTCCGCTTCCAGTTTTGGATTAAATCCAGCTCCGACTTCGACTCAAACAACGACTCCAACCTCCAACTCCGCTCCAATACAAAAATATATGATCATAAATTCAACTTTCTACTTGACAAGACAAGTGGAAGCGAATGATTTGATCGAGATCTTTGTATATTTAGTTCACTATTACTGAGTATAGGCATATCAAGTTGCTTATGCTGCAAAAAACCGGAGAGGGTCTACTTAAAACGACTCCGACTCTCCTAATTACAAAACATGACTCCGACTTCCGCTCCTCTAAAAATCACTGACTTCATGACTTACGACTCCAACTCCGGCTCCACAGCCTTGCTGACAATTATTCATTCTAGTTGTACTATTATTCATGAAATCATTCGATTATGCCCATTCATCACTAATGATTATTATTTGTAAACAATTGTTCTTTGCTGGAAATCTATACTCATCATCATACAAACTAAACTACATATAACTGATTTCATGTAACTTTTTTTGATGTTTTTGTAATGGATAAATGTGGGATAAATTTTATTCAATATTTCCGTATTAGTGACAATATAAATATGTGTAACATTAAATATTGTGTTTTTCAACAAAATTAAACATAACAAAATGAAATAAAAATTATATACCAATCGCTTTAATAATATGGTACGGTGAAACATGTGTAAAATGTTGTAAAATGTGTAGAAAACTAATCTATATATATATTATTTTCTAGTACTTTATAATAATGGCCAAAAACTATAAATATTCTATGGGGTATATGATGTTATAACGAATATATATTTATTTACAAAAAAAATCGAACATGTTTTTTTCTTACAAAACCGTCCTCAAATGAGATATAAGCCTCATTCAGACCTTATATATATTACTTATTCTATGATTCAGACTATAAAACATATTGGCAAAAATAAGAAATCTGTAAAAACTAAGAAAAATTTATAATAATATTATCTTTTATGTGTTACAATTTGATATTTAACAAAATATATATTACAATAGGTAGTTATTGTTATACAGCATGTTTCAAAAATATGAAATATTATTTTCGGTTAGTTTTATTCTAAAAACTTCGAGCGAAAATTGTAAGAAATATATACAAAAATATTTTCATCTCGTTTTTATGTTTAAAAAAAATGTGGCTTTTATTGTTTATTTTTTAAATAAACATCTACTTCTGCATTTTGTCAAATATGCATTATTTTTCTATTTTTTATTTACTTTACTTCGCTCACACAAGCCACTCTCTCTCAACTAAACCTTACATTAAAATGTAATATCGTACATTAATGTAATTGGATATAAATAAACATTCCAATTTTATCTAATTGCAAATATATATATATATATATATATATATATATATATATATATATATATATATATTATCGGCCTGTATGTTTAATATTTATTGACGATTTATTGTTTTATTTGCATTTTTTTGTAAAACAAAAAAAAATTGAATTGGAGAACTTAAAATTGTACAATGACCTTCAACCATTTTAAAATAAATTTATTTTATATGAATGTGGATGAAGTTATGGGACTAATTTCAGCTTGAATGAACAGAGTTTGTGCCACATCCTTATTTGCGTGATTATATAATTATGTTATTATTATTTTTTTGAATGTTTGGTATTTTTGAAATGTTAAATTATTGTAACTATTTTTTTTCATAAATGTATAGAATAAATTTATAACAATATAACAAATATAATTTAATAAAAATTGAAAGAATTATTATTTTCAATAGCATTTAGAAATTCGTATCAGAAGATTTACATCGGGATGTGGTAGGTATCACTAAAAAAAATTCTTATAGTTATATATTAAAATAAAACGGCTTTCAGTTGTAGTAGTTCTATATTAATAATATTTATTAGTAAACGACTTAGTAACGACAGTAACAAATTACTAGACATAAATTTTATAATTTTTTATTTTCGTTCCGGCAAAAATAACGATTTTTTTTTTTAATTTTCAGTTCAGTTCGGAGTGATTAATATTTAAATTTTTTCAATGTTTCTATTTGTATTAAAAACTTATTTTCTACATAAATTGATACAATAATATAATAATTATTAATTAATTAAAGGTATTATAATTAAAAGTATATAATATATATGATAATATAATTTATTATTTGAAACATATATAATTTGTGTATGTATGTGTTTTATGTTTATTGATAGAGCAATAAGGTATTATATTCACTTTGTATACACATGAACTCTTTTAATAAACATTATTATTATTATTAATTTAAATATAAAGGTTTGCAGTAAATAGACGAAAAGCTACTAGATGGCGCTGGCAATTTAAATTATTTCTCTTGTGTAGATGGTGAGAGTGCAGATTATAAGTCATCAGCCAAGCCAGCTCAACATTGTCTGGCACCTAGGTTTGCCAGACCCCTTGCTTGCAATTATCTTGCTTGCAATGTCCTTCACTAACCTATATTGCCGAAAGGCGTTCTAAAGTAGTTCTTTCCTCTTTCGGGAGGTTTCTCTACTCAAAAGAAAACCCAATTAAATACAAACATAGTAAAATTGTGCTAGCCTAGCTACACTTGTTAAAGAGTAAATAAATAGAACATAAGACTAACATAGATCATAAAATTTAAAAGAGAATCAGTTACTAGTCATACTGATTGATATTATCTTTTGTTTTTATTATTAAGTTTCTATTGCTTCTCTTATCAATTTACTGTTAATATTGATGGAAAATTATCGATTTTAGTCGCGACTGAAAAAATATTTTTTTACGGACACTAATATATATATATATATATATATATATATATATATATAGTTAAAAAATGATATAATGATTTAGATTAAATAAAATCGTGAATGAAAAAGATGAAAAAAATGTTGTTAGCACATTTTAAATTTGCCTCTGTCGCCTTGAGTTACGCTAATGCACGTGACCAAGCGCGTGTGCGCCACTAGTCGGATCCCCGTTCAACTGGGTTATTGTCAGATGATTGCCAGTTAATCTATGCTTAAGTATGTGATTAGGCAATAGGCAGGCACGAGTCTACTACTAAACAAGCAGAATATTGCTTAATCTTGTTGTTTATTCTGAGTTGGACTTGTTCAGTCGCAAACACACATGGATTATTTCACTGATACAATAATCAAGGGACGTCGTCGATGACTCATTTAACCCAATCATATTATAGCAAATATGTAAATAACATTACAGTTTTTTTATACAAAAACTATTAATATATTACAAGGTAAAATTCATTATTATCATTATCAGTTTTTCTTATCTCCACACATACACACACTAATTTATGTGTGTTTGTTGAAATGACGTAAAAGTTAGGTTAGATTTTTAATTTATTGTGTCAAATTTATTCTGTGCAGGGTTATGTTTGTTCTAAGATATGATCGAAAGTTGGTCACGGCGTGCATTTAGTGGTTCTAGTGGTACATACCACGTACGCGCTTCAGAACTGGCTGCACAGCGCGATCGGAAACTGAAGGCGTTAAGCGCCACGGTTGTGCTTCTCGATGACACCGAAGAATCGTTCCAGTTGGAGAAGCGTGCGAAAGGTGCTGCGCTGCTAGAACTAGTCTATCAGCATTTAGAGCTGGTTGAGAAAGATTATTTCGGGCTGCAGTATGCCGAAAATGATAATTCATCGAACGCGAATAAACCAAAGATTATGGTACGTACTCTAGGATAGAATTTATTAAGTGATTAATATAATCTGAAGAACAACTGAAAGAAGGATGATTGATAATAGAATTAATGTTGTTTGGTGAAGGATGTGAATCTTGTGTTGAATGTTATTGAGGTATGGGTAGTGAATCTTAGATTTGGCTGCAAAAGCATAAAAGAGGAAAATGACTGCTGTGGAAATGAGATTTTTACGTGGAGGATATGTGGGTGTAAATAGGGTGACCAGATTTTAGTTTAGGTAAATCCGGAGATTGAAAAAAATCGGAATCAACATTAGTGAATTCAAACAAAAACATAAAAATAATCATTTTTTCTGGAATGTTCTAGGGGAAAAAACTATATTTTGTTGAATTTAATAATGATTTTTTTTTGTTTTTTTATTTTTCATTCAATTTGCTATATTATTCATATCTTACAAGCTTTATTTTATGATTTTTTTATTTTGAATTAATATAAATATTTTATCTGAAAAGTGTTTATTTTCTCGAAAATAAGATTATGTATTGAAATAATTTTAATTCCAAAATGGACTTTATTTCCAACCTAACAATTGAGCATTGAAAATTTTTTAAATCATTTACTTAGAAAAAAAAAAATCCTAACCAGGAGCCCTGAGAACAGATGTTGAAACTCTGAGACTCCAAGTGAAACCCTGTGACCTGGTCACCCTGGGTGTAAATAGGAGGAATCGGGGAATGAAATAGATTAGTGTATGATCGAGTATAAAATTGTAAAAATGTTGCCAGTGGACGTCCGATGAGTAGTTGGAGCGAAAGTTTCCAAGTAGTAAGCATGTATTATGAATGTGGATAAAGCGCTAAAGTTGCTTGGTCTGGCTATAGGGATATTTGGAGGAAACGGATTTCGGAATAGTTGAACTAGAGTTTGTGCCGCACCCTTATTTGGGTATATGGAGTGATTGTGTATGTACAAATTTATTTTCTAAATAATAGTAAAATTTAAATGCGTGTGTTACAGCGTTGGTTGGATCCGTCCAAATCGGTGAAGAAACAAATTAGCAATGGACAAACGTTATTATATTTTAGAGTTAAGTTCTACGTATCCGATCCGAGTAAGCTGCAAGAAGAATATACACGATATCAATTTTATTTGCAAGTGAAAAAAGATATTTACGAAGGTCGTTTACAACTGCCTCCAAGTATTGCTTGTTTATTAGCGAGTTATTCTGTACAATGTAAGTAAACATCTGTTTTTATTAAAGAAACATCAAATTTATAATATGTTAATAACAACTTTCAAATGCTTAAAACTTTATTTTACGATTATGTAATCGATTTTGCTTCAAACTTTACATACCTGTATTAATTTTGCACATTTTATGTGAATATAAATCGGAAAATTTTATTGCGGAAATAAGATATTTACAATTGGCTAAAACTTATTTGGAAAACTCGTTTTTAACATATAGATTACGTAAGACGAATTGGGTATAAAGAGATTAATTCGTTTAAATGTTTAGTAAAATTGAAGAATTTTTGGTTTGTTTTTAACCGGAAAAGAATTAAAAATAACAGTATCTGCTAGTAGTTATGTAAACAATGAAGAGAATATGGCAGCAGTGTTTCCAAAACATTTAAAAATATTGAAAACAAATTATCCAAATCAGTTTTAATCATTGTAAATATCTCATTTACGCATTAAAATTTTGCGATTTACATTCAATAAATTATACTCCTATCATTTTTGTATAATTTTATATATATATATATATATATATATATATATATATATATATATATATATAATTAAGATAATATAATAATTATAATATTTAAGATAATTATAATTCTCAAATTTTTGAAAATGTTTCTTTTACGTGTACGAATGATTAATTTTGATACATGGATAATTTAATTATAGTTAAAATAAAACGGCTTTAGTTTTTAGTTCTGTATTAATATTTATTAATAATAAAAAAAAAGAAGATATAAATGACATAGATAACATAGATACAAAATTAACACAGGGTTGTATCTCCCTTCTGGTTTTTTATTTCACCTCTTTACAGGGTTGTATCTCCCTTATTATTGAGTTTTGGAAAAAAGTCTATGTAAAAAGGTACCCTTATTTTTGAACATACTATAAGCTCTAGCAATTACGGTACATATTTCTGGACCATACTGTATATATAAAATTGTTATCTTTTATTTAACTAATTTACACATATTCTATTTTTGTTTTATTATATATATGTATATATTTATTCTAGCGGAACTGGGTGATTATCAGGCAGACGAACATGGTCCGAATTATTTATCTGGTTTGCAATTGATGCCAGGTATGAGTGAAGATATCGAAAAGAAAATATCAGAGCTACATAAACTGCACAAGTAAGTTCCATTAAAATGACTTTACGATTAGGATTAGTATTTCTCTATTAATATCAGGGCTTCGAACCGTTATATTTTTCATTCCGGTACAATAATATATATATATATATATATATATATATATATATATATATATTGGTTTGGTTCCTGTTTTCGTTCCGGCAAAAATAACAGTTTTTTTTCGGTTTTTTGTTCAGTTTCGAGTGATTAATTTTCAAATTTTTTTCAATGTATTAAAAACTTATTTTCTACCATAATTATATATATATATATATATATATATATATATATATATATATATATATATATATATATATACAATTTATTATTCGAAACTTATATAATTTGTGTACGTATATGTTTTAATTACATTAATAACATAATATTAACGTGACAAATTCTTGTATACAGGATTTTTATTTATTTATAATTAGAGAAAAAAAATGAAAATAATCTTTATTATTAAAATATTTTCCAAATATTTGAACTATTTAAAGAGATTATTAAAAGCAAAGTTATTATCGAAAAATACATCTGGCTTTAAAATGATTCCTAGTTTCATTTCCAATTTCATTAACTGAGTGTTTATTCACAAGAAAACAAAAAATGCTACAACATATATTGAACCGAAATAAATCGATATTTTTCTTTTCGGTTCAGATTTCGGTTTTTGTTTCAGCAATAAACTAACGTTTTTTTTTCGGTTTTTGATTTAGGTCTAGTTCGAAGCCCTGATTAATATTTATTAATAATCGACGTGTACTCAAACATCCGTCTTCATCAGAAATAGATACCAAAATTAGGGTCTATTTTCCTGATGAAGATGTACGTATTTATAAATATTAATAGAGAACTATGAATTTTGAAAGATTTTTTACTATGTTATAGTAAAAAGTGATATAATGAATAAAGCTAACGCGATTGATGTTACATGTAATAAACTTCTAACGGCTACAGTTCCGTTAAAAAGCATTTTCGGACATATGTTTATTTGAAGTTTTTTATTTAGATTACTCATAGGAATCATCAAGTGTAGTTTTTCCCCGACGTCATAAATCACCCTGTATAGAATTTTGAATAAAATTTAATTGTGCATTTGAAAAAATAAATATCAATCTTGTAGAAACAGTTCTACCTGTCTGTCTAACACGTTGAGTATGTCGAAACGTCGATTATTATTAATAAATATTAATACAGAACTTAATTAATTTGTTGGAAATTTTGCAGAGGGCAGCTTCCCGCAGATGCCGAATTTAACTTTTTAGATCATGCGAAAAAATTAGATATGTACGGTGTAGAATTACATAAAGCGAAAGTAGGTTTTTTTTTTTACTTTTTATTAATTAATAATTTTCATTAATTATATATTTTTAGGATTCAACAAATAAAGATATACAATTAGGCGTAACCTCAATTGGTTTATTAGTATTTCAAAATGGTATCAAAATCAATATATTTTCCTGGTCGAAAATCATGAAAATCTCATTTAAACGCAGACAGTTTTTTATTCAATTAAGGAGAGAACCGGTAAGTTTTTTTATTATTAACGTGTTTTTTATTAACTCGCTTCCTTACCCTGTCTGTTTCTTTATTACCACTTTGACTGCAAGGAAAAAGTGGTATAGCGTTTGGTACCGTGTCTGTAACATTTTCAAAACTCTATCAAAACTCGAAAACCAAATTGAACTGATTAAACTGATAAAAATTACTAATAATGCTAATATACTTTTTATTTAATTGAAGTAATAGTATATATTATGGTAGTAAATGTCACCGGCAGGGCTAAAAGGGTTAATGTGAAAAGAAAAACACATTTTCGAACAATCATTTATAATTTTCCAGTCCGAAGACTACGATACATTACTAGGCTTCAATATGGAATCATATCGTTCATCGAAAACGCTATGGAAAGCATGCGTCGAACATCATACCTTCTTCCGTCTCCATTCACCGAAACTCCGTCGTCGTTTCCCGCTATCGCTTAGTTCCCGCTTCTATTATTCGGGTCGTACCGAATACCAAACCGTCAGCGAAGGCAAACAACGCGGCCGATTGGAACGCGTATTTGTCCGATCGCCGACCAAACATATAACGCGACACACCATTCCACCACCGCCCCCACCCCTAGAGGAGAAAGCCAAGTCGTTATTGGCACCGGCACGACCACCCAGGCCCTACGATAATAAGGTTACGTCGTTGGGTGCGCGCGAACCGCGGAAGGCATGGGGCGATGATACGCCCGCTTCCGATGAGTAAGTTATTTTCTGATTTTTTGTCCCCAAAACATTTCATTCGACAAGTTTTTCGATTGGACGCATTCATCTCGAGATATTCTGCTGGAAAGATTAAAATGGAACAACCCGTATATAACCTCATTAATAAATCATTGAGAATTGTTAAATATCTTATAATCATTAATTAAATATTTAATATTTTTATTAGCTTTATGTTATGTCACACGATTAATTATATTATTTGTTTAAATTTGTAATATTGTTCAAATAAAATAATCTTTGTTTTTAACAATCTTCAAACATTGTTTTACAAAAGACAAAATATATATAACATAGTTACCGCGAAAGCAAAAGGTTCCGGGTTCAAACCGCGGCAAGGTCAATACATTTTTATTCATTAAAAAAAACTAATGATTTAATTAGTTCATCAACATAAATTAATGACGATTCAAGCAAAAGAATCAAATAATACTATAATCTTTAAACAATTATTAGAAATCAAATTTAGTTAAAAGAAAAAAAAAAGTAATTAATTAAAATTGGATTTAAATCATTGATTAATATTTAAAATAAATCAAATGATTAAAATTGTGATTTAATTCATGATTAAAATCAGGGTAGATGACGTGATTGTGTATGTATAAATCGAATTACTTTAAGGTAAATATTAAAAATCATCATTTCTAGCGATGGTGGCTTTTTGGATCGTCCGGAAGAAATACCATTCTCGCCGGGCTTAGCCGGCCGCGTAATGAGCTATGCGGATGAAGAACCAGGTTCGCCGAATGGTGGCACCGTCTTGTACGATACACCGCCGTACAGCGCAAGTCATTCGCCCGCTTCCCAGACGGTCGATGAAGGCTTGGTGACTGTTAAACTACAGCCAGATGAACAGGGCCGGTTTGGTTTTAATGTGAAAGGCGGTGCCGATCTGAATCTACCGATTTTAATATCGAAAGTTGCACCGCATACGCCGGCTGATAAATGTGTGCCGCGTTTATCCGAAGGCGATCAGGTATTAAGGTTTTTTTTTTGGCTTTGCTTTTATAGTTTCACGGCTTTGAACTGAAAACCGAAAAAAAAAAACTGTTATTTTTGCTGGAACGAAAATAGAAATTGAACCGTTTACATTTTCGTGGGTCTTGTAGCGTAGTCGTAAGTCGTAACTTGTCTTATGCGAAAGAGTATTTGGTTTGTTTTTTCATGGATGAAATTGAAAATGAAATTAGGGATCAATTTGAGAAAGGTGTATTTTTTCGATAATAACTTTGCTTTTAATAATCTTTAAATAGTTTAAAATGAAAATACATTTGGGAAATATTTCAATAATTAGAAGTATTTTTTTCTAATTATAAATAAATAAAAATCTTGTATACAAGAATTTGTTTCGAATAATAAATTATATTATTATCATATATATATTATATACCTACTTCTAATTATTATATCTTTAATTCATTATTATTCATATTATATTATTGTATCAATTTACGTAGTATGCTTATTATAAAAGTAGGAATAAACTGCTCTAAATTATAGTAAAAAATAAGTTTTTTAATACAAATAAAGACATTGAAAAAATTTAAAAATTAATCACTCGGAACTGAACCGAAAACCGAAAAAGAAAACGGTATTTTTGCCGGAACGAAAACCAGAACTAAACCGATATATACATATTTTTAATTGAACCGGAACGAAAAATAAAACGGTTCAAAGCCCTTGATAAATATTTTCAATTTCGACCTTAATTAATTTTAAAAATGTAATGAGTATACTGAAAGATTGTTTTTACTTATGTTTAGGTAATGTTTATAAATGGCCGCGATGTCCAGCATGCCTATCACGAAATCGTCGTGCGTTTAATCAAAGAAGCGCGCGATTCCCGTTCGGGTCAACTGATTCTAACAATAAAACCGAATGTTATGTACGGAGGTGGTGATGAATCAGAAGAACCACCCTATCAGTATGTCCCGGTTAGTGGACTACCAAGTACGCCACCCGGTAGCAATGCTTTAGCAACATCGATGTTTCTATTAGCTGATGGTTTAGCAAGCGGTGCGCTGGTTGCACAGTATGAGCAACTGTATCGGAAGCATCCGGAGCTGTTGTGCGATGAATCGAAGAAACCGGAGAATGTGAATAAGAATCGTTATCGAGATATATCGCCGTGTAAGTTTTTTTTTTCTTTCTTGTTTTTGGGAGCAATGGGGAAGTTTAGCGTGATTGAAGTTGTGTGTAAAATTATTTTTTCTCAAATATATACAGTGTATAAAGTAAAGTGTAAAGGTTTCCTATAGGGAAAAAAAAATTTAATATGAGTTTTAAGAGGAAAATTTATTCTTTATAAAAAAAATTCCTTCTATCAAAACCTTTTATAGTCAAAGAAAAATCTAGTAATCACTTAAGATAAGATCAAAAACTTGATATTATGTCGAGTTGTTAATTTTAAATATGACAAAGTCCGAATGTTACATCAGTATCGTGTGAAAAATGTTAAAAATATTTGTCATACAAGAGACTTACTTTTTAATTATTATTATTATTAATTTGCCAAAATATAATTATTATTATTATTATTAACAAGTAATCCATGGGTAACACGATACTGATGTAACATTCGGACTTACAACTCGAAATAATATCAAGTTTTTGATCTTATCTTAAGAGATTACTGGATTTTTCTTTGACTATAAAGGGGTTTTGATAGAAGCAAAATTTCCACAGCAGCCATTTTCCGTTTATGCTTTTGCAACGCCCAACATTCACTACCCTATACATTAACCTAGGCACACCAAAACTGCATTGTATATACTCAAACGGGGTGACTTCTTTGGAAACATTTACATTTCTAGCAAAAGTTCCCAAAGCACCCAAATTTTATAACTTCCATTAATCATTTCCATTTTGTTTTTGATATGTTATTAGATGATGAAACTCGTGTAATTCTCAAACAGAGTGCGAGCGCCGATAGCAGCGATTATATAAATGCAAATTATTTGGATATGTCGATCGCCGACACTCAGCTGGTGAATCGCTATATTGCAACACAGGGCCCGCTGCCCGGTACATCGGATGATTTCTGGTATATGGTGAGGGAAGCGGGCAGTACACTGCTGGTTATGCTAACAACGATTGTCGAACGTGGTCGCACCAAATGCCATAAATATTGGCCATCCGTCGGTGATGTATTGCATCTGAGCGATTTTACGGTGAAATGTATCAGCGAGGAAACGGACGAATCGGGTAGTTTTGTTTTTCGGGATTTTCTACTTATTGAACAGGTTAGTTAGTGTTGTAATAGTACTTTGTAGCCCAAGCTACGAAAATGGTATATTTCCTGCCGAAAGAAAAAATATTTATTCGAGGCCTGCACGGCCGAGGTTAAATATTTCTTGAGGCATGAAATATCATTTTCGTAGCGCGTGTTACACAATGTTTTTTATCCTACATTAAAATATCCAAAAAGTGTTTATTCATTATTTTTATTATATCAGGGAAAAAAAAACAAGTCATAAGCTTGTGAATAATTGTAAAATTACTGATTGATTTTCTAACATTTTGTTGAAACACTAGTAAACCAATTTACTAGTTTATAAATTTTTTTACACACATAAATCAATATATAATAAACAATTTACAATAATTAAAGACAATTTTTGTCGGGACCCAGTAAGTCATAACTAGTAAATTGGTTTACTAGTGTTTAAACAAAATGTTAGAAAATCAATCAGTAATTTTACAATTATTATTCACAAGTTTATGACTTGTTTTTGATATAATAAATAAGTCTAACGCGATTGATGTTACATGTAATAAACTTCTAACGGCTACAGTTCCGTTAGAAAGCATTTTCGCACAAATATGTTTATTTGTAGTTTTTTATTTAGATTACTCATAGGAATCATCTGGTGTAGTTTTTCCCCGACGTCATAAATCACCCTGAATTCATGTGTGCATATTATATTGATATGATTTTGTTTATATTCCACTCTAGAATGGCGAGGAACGTCTAATCCAGCACATGCAATACGTAGCATGGCCCGATCACGGTGTACCCGATTCGCCCGATCTCTTTCTTCGTTTCACCGAACGTGTACGTGCTTCACGTGCGGCAAATCCAGCCGCACCACCGGTAATCGTGCATTGTTCAGCGGGCATTGGTCGTACCGGTGTACTCATTCTAATGGAAACGGCTATGTGTCTCATCGAAGCAAACGAACCAATCTATCCGTTGGATATTGTTCAAACGATGCGTGAACAACGCGCAATGATGATACAAAATGCTGTAAGTTTCGATAGAGTGAGAGAGATTGTGTCAGCTGCTTTAGCGTATGCTGATGACGTGCAGTTGTTTTGGCTGAATCTGAAGAGCAACTGAGAAGGATGATTGCGATAGAATTAATGTTGTTGATGAAGATTTGAATCTTGTGTGTTATTGATAAAAGTGCAACAGTATTAGTTTTTCGAGAAGGGTGACTTCTGACGACTGAATATTTCCCAAAGTTCCTCATAAGCCGATGTGTACATTTTTAAATTATAACTAATGATTAATTAGTTTATTGTAATAAATTAATGGCGATTATGGCACTTAAATATGTATTACTTTAAAATTCTCATCACCACATAATTTAAAAAATATTATTATTATTATAAGCGTACAAAATCAATGCAAATTTTTATTTGATTTCAGAGTCAGTATAGGTTCGTCTGTGAAAGTGTCCATACGGCTTATAGCGAAGGTCTGGTCAAACCACGCATGGATTATCCAAGATGAGAGGTTCATTTAAACATAACCTCATTGTGTTTCCGTCTCGTTTAGCCCCCTTGTAAAGGTCGATTTCCCTCCAATCTCGCGTGCTACGTCTCTTCGAGGGACAGAGCACGTCATCATCATTATCATCATCATCATTCAACATCATTTAAAAAACAAAATAGGTATTATATATCGTGTATAATTAAAAAAACAAAAACAGCCTTATTAGAGTGAAGCAAGCCACAAGAGCCTTATCGCTGTCCATTTTCATTTATTATTTTTTTTTTAATATATAATCTAAGACTTTCGTATCACGAATAAGTATTATTAAATACCATCCGAAACAGAAGACTGCTATTTTATTTTATTTATTTTTCAATCTTTTCAAATCATTTTGTTTGCGATTTCAGGAAAATTATTTAATTTTTTTTAACTCTATGTCCCAAAGTAAGATTATAATATTTTAATTTATTAATATTTGTATATTTATATATTTTGCTATTATTTTTTTTTTTTAATAATGTTTGAAGAAAAATAAAATAAAATCAGTGGACGAAAATCCATCCAATAATGTAGTTTCCATCATGCACATAATATAAGTCAATAACATTATTTAATTAAAAGATTAGAAAATGATCTACTGTGGCGAAATATAATATAAATATATATTAATACAGAACTTAAACGTCAAACGTAATTTGAATGAAATTTATAAATTTTGCAACTTGTACGTCGATTATTAATCAATACTAATACAGAACTACTACAACCGTAAAACCGTTTCATTTCTATCATTTGTTAAAATTTTGTCAAATTTATCAATTGATCATCTTTTTTAGCGGCATCATTAATTAACATTCATGTCCATTTATATTGATAATGACTGACATTTAGAGAAAAAAAAAAAAAATTATATAAATATCTATATTTGTATTTGTAAATTTTCGGTGTAAATTATAGAAAAGAAAAAAAAACCAGAATAATTAAGATGATGAAATTTTTTGTACTAATATTTATAAGGATTGTTTATAATATGAAGATATCATAATAACCTTATCATTAATAGATAACATAGTAATATATATATTATAAATAAAATAGATATATAGGTTAGAGTGTCCGGCAAAACAAAAAAATTTCCAGTCGTGGTTAAAATCGATAATTTTCCATCGAGAAAATATCAGAAATACTATTTTTTTGCTTGTTTTTACGAAAGTAACGGGTTCCTCTCTACACAACTGAAATTTTCGGAAAACGCGTGTTAATACATATATCGTTTATATCGCGTTTTCCGAAAATGTTACTTTCGTAAAAACATCAGCTAAAAATTTTATTTCTGATGTTGTTTCAATCGAAAATTATCGATTTTAGCCACGACTGGAAACATTTTTTGTTTACGGACACTCTATTGAACAAATGAAATTTTTGTGTGGAATTATTAAAATAACCGTGAATTTGTATTAATTAATATTTATTAATATTATTTGATTATATTTTATTTTCTTGTGTATACCAACATTTATTTGTATATATTATCGATAAATTATAGAAATTATTTTACCATCAATTAACAGTATTTTATGTTACTAGATGGGGGTTGGGGAGATAGATTATTCCAATCCTAAAGCATTGAAAGAAAGATTAGGACAGTATCTTCGAATTTTGCATCAGAAGTGACTATAAAGTTTTGTTTTGTATTAGAATTCACAACTGCCTCCAAACAACTCTGTTTATTTTGGTTTCCTTGTCTCAAAATGGCACTTGTTACAATCATTTTGATTATTTAAGTTTTGAAAACAAAATGAGACATGAAGCTATGAAAACAAAATTGAAAAAAACTGGATTTTTAATTCGTTTTTTTCTTATTAACTTATTTGTGTCCAGCCTATATATATATATATATATATATATATATATATATATATATATATATATATATATATATATATATATTTAAGAATTTAGTACAAATGAACTAATATATACGGTCCGTAAACAGTTTTTGGAGTAAGATTGATAATGTTAGTAATGAAAAATTATCTAAAAAAATATTGTGATTGTCATTAATTGTGTAAGTATATTGTTTATTAACATTAGACAAATAAAACAAATTATTAATCTAATTTTCGTTTCTATATATTTTTCCTAACCAATTTTTTCCGTTTGTGTATACATTTTTCTAACTTATTTTTATGTCCAAACGCAGTGGATACAAGCAAAAAATATGTGAAAGTGAATTTATAGAATTATCTGGGATATCCGTAAACATACACGCTTAATAAACCAGGTACGTACTATAACATATCCAAAAATCAACCCCCTACGACACCTCTTTATTAATTAAGCCACCCCCTAAAACTTTAAAATCTTTAATCGCAAATATCTCGAAAACGGCTGGGAATTTCGCAAAAATAACGAAATTTGCCGTCCCCCTTACGAACCACTATAAATAAACCAGATACGTACTACAACATATCCAAAAATCAACCCCCTAGGACACACCCTTATTAATTAAGCCAACCCCTAAAACTTTAAAATCTTTAATCGCAAATATCTCGAAAACAGCTGGGAATTTCGCAAAAATAACGAAATTTGCCGTCCGCCTTATGAACTACTGTAAATAAACCAGGTACGTACTACAACATATCCAAAAATCAACCCCCTAGGACACCCCCTTATTAATTAAGTCAAGTCCCCAACAAAACTGATGAAAATATTGAAATTGAAATTTTGGTGAAATGTATGTTTTCTTATTGTTGAATAAAGTTCGTTAAAAACAGATCCTGTGTTTGTTGTATTTATGTTTTTGCCAATTTCATCCCTTAAAATTAGTTAAAATCTTTAATCGCAAATATCTCGAAAACGGCTGAGAATTTCGCAAAAATAACAAAATTTGCCGACCCCCTTACTAACCCTTAAGGATAAACCAGGTACGTACTACAACATATCCAAAAATCAACCCCCTAGGACACCTCCTTATTAATTAAGTCAACCCCCCAACAAAACTGATGAAAATATTTTAAATTGAAATTTTGGGTGAAATGTATGTTTTCTTATTGTTGAATAAAGTTCGTTAAAAACAGATGCGGTGTTGTATTTATGTTTTTCTCAATTTCATCCCTTAAAATTAGTTAAAATCTTCAATCGCAAATATCTCGAAAACGGCTGGGAATTTCGCAAAAATAAGAAAATTTGCACCCCCTAACTAAATCACACCCCTATAAACCAGGTACGTACTACAACATATCCAAAAATCAACCCCCTAGGACACACCCTTTTTAATTAAGCCAACCCCTCAAAACTGTGATAAAAATATAAGAAAAATCTCAATTTTTTCTTGTTTTCCTGATAAAATTTTTTTAAAATGTTTCATTTTACGCTTTCCTGATACAAATCTTGCATTTTACGCTTTCCTGATACAAATCTTGCATTTTACGCTTTCCGGATACAAATCTTGCATTTTACGCTTTCCTGATACAATTTTGTTAATACCCCTTAGCTTATACATTCCCGCAATGCACTGATGTTAAACTGGTTGCCAAGAAGCAAGTGATTACATTGATACATTAATACATTTTGATACATTGATACATTTTGATTTATTTTTACGAGTTCTCGTCTATTAATTATTAATGTTTGCAAAAAAATCTTTATTCGCGAATATCTCGAAAACGGCTGGGAATTTCGCAAAAATAACAAAATTTGCCGTCCCCTTACGAACCCCCGATAAACCAGGTACGTACTACAACATATCCAAAAATCAACCCCCTAGGACACACCCTTATTAATTAAGCCAACCCCCAAAACTTTAAAATCTTTAATCGCAATCGTACGACCCTTTGGTTATTAATTATTATTTATTGTTTTGGTGCCTACCTTTGATGTATGATAGTGAATGTTTTGGATTTGGCTGCAAAAGCATAAAAGCGAAAAATAACTGTGCTGTTGCGATTTTTACGTGGGGGGTGGGGGGGAGGTAGGAAATGTGGTGTAACTTGGAGGAATCGGGGATGCGAAATATAGATTAGTGTAAATTTTAAGAAAAATATTATTGCACAAGTTGGTGTTAGTTAATTAAAATGGTTCGGATATCTTGAGCGAATGCGTCTAATGAACGTTTGGTTAAAAAAAAATGTATATGAACGATTTTGATGGTATACGTTTGCTAGTGGACGTCCGATGAGTAGCTAGAGTGGAGTATGATTGAAAGAGGAATTATGAATGTGAATGAGGCTAAAGTTGCTTGTATGGCTATAAAGATGTTTAGAGGAAACTAATTTCGGAATAGTGGAAAGTGACTTTGTGTTAAAATGCGCAGTAGTTCAATTTTCGTCAAAAAAACGTTGAAAATTAAACTACTGCGCATTTTAACGCGTTGATTTTCTGCATCGTGTCATACAGGCTTTAGTTAGAGAATTAGGTAAAAAAATATTACGCCATATTTTTTGGACAAATACATTTTTTTTTTATTTTACCAACACAAAAGAAATGACATACAATACAAAAAAAAAAAAAATCTTGAAAACAAAATTACAGACAAACTTAATTCAACAATAAAAAACACTTAGCTTATCTCTAGTTTATCAGAGATATTATCTCTCTCTCTCTCTCTCTCTCTCTCTTATGACTGAACGTTGAGTGAAATTTGGATCGGTTCTTTCGCACCACCCTCAACTTGACTAAAAAACAAAAACCAACGCGGCCCTAACTCGTGTTTTGTATTCGCGTATCGCACATTATGATGCAAGACACAGGCATGGAACATAATTATATGTTTGTGTGACACAAAATCACCAAGGGCGGGGGGCTTAATAAAGAGACTCAAGGGCTTTATAGCTTACACCATCAAACGCATGCGCAAACATCGAGTGCCACGTTTTTATTTTTCTTCCCTTAATTAAATAATCTATCTATAATATGCTACATATACTATAAACTACAAGAAACAGCACACAATTCCAAATTCCACTCAAGTGTTCCCAGTTTGTTTTTTTTCTTCACCTCTCTTTGTTTTTATTTCTTCGTCTTCTGCTTCTGCTTAACTTACTTCCTAAATTCTATTTTAATTTCTTGTTTTTTTTTTTTAAAATATACCTATCTACCTACCTAACTATAGTTATAAACTAAGGATGATCCTAAGATCAATTCTACGATCTACAATCTACTTATCTAAAACCTACAATTTTTTTTGTTTATTTTTAATCTGCCGCTTCACACTGTCTCTCTCTGGTTAGTACGCGCGCATTTTTCGAGTCGCGGGTTATTCCCACCCGACGACTCAAACAAGTTTTTTTTTATATTAATTAATTCATTAATAATTAAATTACTTTTTACAAGATAGCGGCTGTTTTATATGACACCGTTGTGTCACTCACTCACTCGACAAGTCCGGACTTCAAGTCTCTCTGCGGGCGGTCGAGTGCGTGCGTCTCTTAGGATACGTTTTACACAATATGACCTATAGGTAGTCAGGTTTCATGGACTTGATCTGAGTTTTTAAACATTACGGGTTTAAAAAATAGTTCTTTTTCTTCTTCTTCTTCTTTTATTTACCTTCAAATATGTGGAAATATGTACCAAAATAAACTGAACTTGTATTTATATAGTTTAATTATTTCTTGCAAAATTTAAAAAATTTCCTCTCTATTCTATGTAACGCATTCCCATCAATGTCACTGCAATTCTGACCTCAAATTCTTTTTTCTCAATTCTGTCTGATTTATTTTTGTTTCAGACTTTCAAAATGTGTTTTGTTAGTAATGATATTACAATTCTATGCGTCTTTTAAGGCCAAATTAGATATTCAAAATAAATATTGAAAGTTACTTGGACATTCAATACTTGACATAATGTTCATGTGACATTTAATCAAAAATGTGTCACTTTCTGTCAATGAATTTTGCCACTTTCTGAAAATTATTGAATTTGGACGAAACGTATTTTAAAAGTCTGCACCTTAAATATATTTTTTTTTTATTTAGGTTATTTTCAAATCGCTTTAGATGACAGTATTTAGAAACATATTTTCATGTGTTTAAGATGCTAATTTGTGTATATAAATTTATTAAAAAAAAAGTTCTTATGTTAAATATAAATATCTTTTTCAAATACAAACAGAGATAGGGCCGGGATTTATGCATTGATCTTAGTCTTAATCATTGTCTTATATCGTAAGAGAGCGACTTTGAAAGTTCAAAAACTTTCAACTTTTATGACTAACAAACGACATTTTTTCTTTTGAAAAAAACATTGCATAAATCCGGGCCGTAATAAAAAAAAATTCTAGCAATCTAAGGTACATGAAAATTATCGATAAATTATTGCACATTCTGTCTGACATCTATTGCTAAGGGGGGTGGGAAAAACAAAACATTTTTTTAAGCTTTTATTGTCAAAGTAATAATAATATTGACAGTGTTAAATTGAGAAAAAATATTTGCAAGTGACAAAAATGGTTACATTTTGAGATTAATAGGAGGCGTTTTTCAGTCGCTTTAATATATATATTTAATTTGTTTTTCACACTCTACAAAAAATATAGCAATTAATTACATTAGCGAGTAACTCCCACCGACAACAACTATTTGGTTTGCAGCTTGTATTTTGTTTTTTTTTTTTTTAAATTAATATTATTTATAATAATAATTCAGTCGGCTAAAAAAATTGCCCCACCATTCTGTAATAGATCTATAAATTACATTTACATTTATTATTAGTTTAAAAGTCAGTCAATCAATTCAACTTCTCTACACCATCCATCGTATTTAACTACGAACCACCTTTTTATTTCGTTTTGTTTTTGACGCAGCGATTCGTCAAAATACCATGTATCTCAATTTATTTATTCTTTTAATAATAATAATATATAAGTTTTTTGTTATTAGTTTATGTGTTAAAATGTGTGTCTGTCCTTTTCAGTCCATCGTATTGCATCCCATATATGTATATAGAAAATACAAATTCATTTTCTTTCATGCTTTAATTACCGTCAAATAATATTAAACAAACTTTACGAACTGGTACTAGAAATTCTATCAAGATTTTCTGTAACAAAATTTATCCTAAATAAGTGCGCAATAGTTCGAGTTTCGTAAAAATTAAAGAAAATTGAACTAATGCACATTTTAATGCGTTGATTTCCTGCATTTTAATGCATCGTGTCACAGGTTATTTATGGTATGATAGTTTTTCTATTTTATATAAATTATATATTTTATAATAAATTAATATTATTATATATACGCTGTAAAAAATGTAACTTAAATTTATGTATTTTTATATAGGTTTTAACAGTAAAAATAGCAACATTTTGTAATTTTACTGTGATAATTAACGTAATATTATATGTAAAATTACATAAATTTTTAGTTATATTGTTATGAAATTCCCTATTCCGGTTCGTTATTGTTTTCAGCAATGACGAGCGTTTCGACTTTTCAGTCATCTTTAGATTTTCTGAGGTTTGGTCCTTGTGGTTCGAGTGAACCACAAACACGGATCGAACTCAGACAAATCTGAAAATGACTGAAAAGTCGAAACGCGTCCATTGCTAAAAACAATAACGAACCTGATACGGGAATTTAATAAACATTAGAATTAATCATAACGCAGATTCAGGACCCAAGAACAAAAGTTTATCTTTTGATATTAATAAAAAATATTAGCTATTTTAATTGTGCATATTCAAATAACGATTGTGACTTTCTATTAATTGGTTCTTATCCTAGCGTTTTTTCACGAATTTTATTTTCAAATAAAACAATTGTTTCGACAGTTCGTAAATTTTGTTTAAAGTTGTATATGTTTTGTTGTGTTGTTGTTCAATGTTGTGTATTATTTATCTTAGTAAAAAAATGTTGTGTTTTTATTTTTTTTTTTTTTTTATTCTTATGTTATCGAATCGTGTTAAATTGTCACTTGACTGTGTTGTATATATTTTTTTTTCATCATTAAAATACACACTAATAAATATACCGTTTTTGATAGTAAATCCTATACACACACAAATAGTCCTCTTGAGTGCGTGTGTGCGAACAATATCGCGCACAAATAATATCACAAACTGAAAATATTAAACAATTCATTTTTATATCGAAAAACGTGATATGAAAACATTGTATATTTTCAGTTTGGAATGGAACATATTACATAACCAAAGCGCGATATATATCCCACAAACAAGCGCGGAGGACAAATCTAAAAAAATAAATTACAAAAAAACTAATTTGTTATTATTATTTTATTATTTTTTTTTTTTGTATTTTTAAAACTGGTCTACGAACAGAGAAACAACTATTAGAAGATGATAAAAAATTTTTTTGGTTTTCAAGTTTCTCTTCGGTTATTTAATAATTGCAAAACACCGATTTTAAAAAAATATATTAAAATATTTTTCAGTATATTCCCTGTCATTGGACTATCTGAAAAGGCACGATTTCTAAATCAATGTGTTTTTTTTTCTTACTTTCTTTAGTTTATCTTTCATCATTCCGTACAAAAAATCGACCCACTCTCTCGTTTGGGAGGGGCTCTACGCAAACAGCCCCTCTCTCCACATATAATATGATACTAGTTTTATTTTTTTGTTTTCTCTTTAAAATATTACATCTATTTTCATGCTTTAGAGTTTTACTTAAAGGCTCGTGAAATAGGATTTATAAAATACAAAATATAAAAAATAAATAAAAGTTCAAAAAAAAATATATATAGTAAAAAAAATTTCCGAATTCATTCTATTTAAAATGAAACGGCTTGAGGTTGGTAGTTCTGTGTTAATATTTATTAATAATCGGCATACTCACGTCTTCTTCAGTAATAAATAAATAGAACTTAAAATACGAGTAACTAGATGAGAAAATTTATAAATTTCTATTGATTAATATTGATTGGGTTTCGTTATTATTACAGTATTTACATTAGAAAATCTGTATAATAATTGTCCAAGATCCATCACAATATATTAACAATAGAAATTGTCAATCAGTATAAAAACACTGGCATTTAAATAAAATTTGATTTTAATTCTTCGGTTTAATTTAGTTTGTTTTGATTTCTTCATGAAATTTGCCTTTATGACAAATTGATGGCAGGCTCTATTTGATAAACATTTGATCTAATGAAGACGTGCGTTTGGTCTCGTCGAAACGTCGTTTTTATATAAACATTTAAACAGAATCTAATCCTAAAATAATTATTATTTTTAATTGTTAGTCTACTACGGTCGTTTTATAAAATAATTAAACAGAATCTAATTCTAAAACAGTTTTCATTTTTTATTGTTAGTCTATATTCTCTGTTTATTTACTATATAATGGACGTTGAGTATGTCGAAACGTCGATTATTAATAAAAATTTAACTTTATGTAATTCAAGAGTTATCAAATTTGTATGATCTAGTTACTTCTGTAACTATGTTCTCTGTTTATTTACTGCCTCTCTGTAAATGTGTCTTCTTCTAGATTATTAATAAATATATGAATACACAGAACTCTACAACCTAAAGTGATTTTATTTCAATAATCGAAAATGTTTTGTATAATAATTAAAAAAACACACAAAAAATATACATGGTTGTTTTTGTAGAGTGAATATTATTGGAAAAAGGTGGCAAGAATCCGACGAAACTGCTTAGTTATTCATTTTTGGAATGTCAAAAATATAAAATATATAATTACTTCAGTTATCAGAGGTTTGATAACAAAAATTATATAAAGACCACACCTGGGCCTCTGGCTCTAATTATTAGTTTGTTTTTTTTTGTTCTCTTTAAGACAAGTACACAAATCTGGAAGTTATTTATACATATATCGCACAGGAAGAAACGTTTGATTTTTTTTTAAATTTATTTGTGAGCAGCGTTTTTGTAGTTAATCATGTAAATATGGTTTTCTTTTCAGTTATTATTTCTTTTTAAATATATATATATTATATATAATAATTATAATACCTCGAAGTTTTGTATATCATCTGCAATGGATGACTATACTCCATTGAAAGTGAAATTAGCGCCCAAAAGTAATAGGAACTCAATTTTTGTTAGAGTTTTGGATGGATTTCAGAGAGTTCCTGAAAGTATTATTAAGATTTCTTGCATAAAAATCACCAATTTTTCAGTTTCACGCAGTCAAAGTATGGTCAAAAATGAGTTCTGAGCTTAGGTTAGGTTAGATATTTTCAAATAATCTAGAATTGTTTGAAATCTATCTAGAACTCGAACAAAAATCATATTTTTCAGTTTTCAGGGTGATCAAAACTGTACAAAAACCAGTTTCTCTGACTCTGCCAGAAGATTTTTTTCATTTTTCCCTGACAAATGTAAATATTCCTAAGTAATGCGAATCACAAAATATTTATTAAAATAAAGATTTCTAAGTACAGAGGTGTGACAAAAAAAATTGGAAAAAAAATAAATTTATATACTAAAAATAAAATTCATTAATTTTTGACCGATATTATAATAATACACTGCAAATTTGTGTTTGTAATTTTGTGAATTCGCCAAACAAATTTTTTTCCCCTTACTACCAAATGAAATTCCCTGACTTTTTCCCGGTTTTCCAGCTTTTGGCCACTCTGGCTTTGCGGAAATAACATTACGCAGCGCCCAACTATAATCGAAAACCATTCTGAGTGTATTTTAGCTTCGGTTAGGTTAGATACTTTCAAAAACTCTAGAACTCTTCGAAATCTATCCAGAACTCGTAACAAAAATTGAGTTCCCATCACTTTTGGGGGGCGCTAACTTCTTGAATGAACGAACCAATAATATGAATTCTGCCTTTTGTTTTAAGGTTAGTTTTACTAGGTTTATGTTTGACCTAGTCCACCGTAAAGAACGTAACTACCTATTTTAAATGTTTTTTTTTCTCTCTTAAATTCTGTAAGACTATTATCAAAAAATAAAATAGCTAACTCTTCTTCAATATCTCTAAACTTTCTAAATTAGCTATTGTAGTTAGTAAATTGTGTTTAATTGTGTGTGTGTGTGTGTGTATGTTAGTGTGTGTTGTGTGTGTGTGTGTGGCACCTAACGGAAGATCAAGATCCTGGCGCGAACAACTTGGGGGGTTGGGGGAGGTATGGGGGAGTGGCCTACTTTTGCTGCTGTTGTTGGTACGCCTGGTAGGTTTCATCTGGGGATGCAGCATTCGAAGTCTGTTCCGAATCGCCCATTGGCATGGCATGTATTATCGATGGTGCTGGACCAGCAAAATACTGGAACGGATGTGGACTTATATACTGGAAATAAACGAGAGAATAAAATATAATTATTATTATTAGTATTATTATTATTATTTCTATTACAAGGTGTAACAGACACACGTCAGGTTAACGGACCGTTATTTTTAACAAAAATGATACAAAATACACCCGTCAAACCGTTATATTTTTTGTTCCGGTCCAATTAAAAAAATATATATCGGTTCGATTTTTCGATTTTCGTTTCGGTAAAAATAATAGTTTCTTTCGGTTTTCGGTTCAGTTTCGAGTGATTAATTTTTAAATTTTTTTAATGTTTTAAGAACTTATTTTCTACAATAATTTACCATTTTATATTCCTACTTTTATAATAAATTAATTAACGGTATAATAATTAGAAGTATATAATAAGTATGTTTTAATTATATAATAATACATATGTTACCGTAACAAATTCTTGTATACAGAATTTCTATTTATTTACAATTAGAGAAAAATGAAAATTACTTCAAATTATTAAAATATTTTCCAACGCATTTTTATTTAAACTATTTAAAGATTATTGAAAGCATATTATCAAAAAATACACCTGCCTAGTTTCATTTTGAATTTCATTAACTGAGTATTCACCGACAAGAAACAAACTAAATACTTTTTCGCCTAAAACGAGTTGCGACTTACGAAACTGAATTTTTTTCCAGATTCAGTTTCGGTTTTCGTTCCGGCAAAAACAGTTTTTTTTTTTTCGGTCACACGTCAGTCAAAAGAAAACGTCCGAATTAATTAATATTAGATTAGGTTAGGTTAAGTTTAATTTTATCTGTTTTAAATAAAAATAATATTATAAAAAATCCCAAAACCACGCTTAAATTAGAATAAAGCTAAATACGTATTTCGGAAGCTAAGCTTCCATCTTCAGTAGCTTGTAGATTTTATTTAGCTACTGAAGATGGAAGCTTAGCTTCCGAAATACGTATTTAGCTTTATTTTAATTTAAGTGTGGTTTTGGGATTTTTTATAATATTATTTTTATTTAAATTTCGCCACAGTAGATCATTTTCTAATCTTTTATCTGTTTTAATATGCTATTTAAATTGTGCAAAACTGTCCAAATAACCGGTTATAATTATCTATTAATGGTTGTGTTGTTATACATTAATCTCCTATTCTGGCTTCTTTTCACATCAAATGCTTACCGAACCGGCCGAACCCAGCTGCAAAGCAGACATGTGCGTAGTGAGTTGCGGTATCATCGGATTGAATTGCACCGCGGTAGCGGTCGGATCACCAGCCGTGGGCATCATCACCGCCGAGATACCGCGCGTATGCTGAGCGTCACTCTTGTAACCGGCGGCGGCGGCTGCAGCTGCCGCCGCGTTCATATGTCCGGCGGCGGTCATCGGTGTCATTGCATACGCTTCGTCCACCGATGGCATATGCGGATGACCGTGATGGGTATGCGTTGGTGCTTGCATTAGGTATTGGGGTACCCATTGGGTACCAGGTACTGCATAGCCCTAAAACACAAACACAATATAAATTACATCGCCCTACTTCTTCTAGTCAAACTATATATTTAATTTTCAGTAAGACAAAAATTTGATAATTTTACATTGAAAAAAAATGGTCCGTATTCTCACCTCATTTATAAAAGTGATTTTTTCCCAAAAGTACTTTTGACGTTCACTTAAAATCATTTATTAAGCATTTTCAAATAGTTACCAAAGTTAATACCAAATATAATAAAACTGATTAAAAATAGAAAAATCATTTATATTTTATGAAAAACAGAAGCAAAAAGTTATTTTGAAATTAATGATAAAAGCACTTTTTCACGAAAGAAAATAACAGAAGATTCCTTTACGCAAGTGAAATTTTCGGAAAACGCGTGTTTTAGGATTGTTTTAAATACATATATATATACCGAGTGTTGACTTGGACCGTCGTACATAGAGATTTAGCATGTAAAGTCAGACATGTGCGATTTCCTGCTTCCCAAATTATTTTACAAAAAAAACCTTATGATAAATGTTTTAGGGCATACTATTCTGCATGTAAATCAATTACTAACATTTTTTTGGAACCTTCCTAACGTCAAGAATTAGGTCTAAAGTTGTTAAGAAATTGACTGGAAAATGGCAGTAGCCGTGAAATAGCATTTAGCATTTGTTTTATTTTTGTTCCAATTTCACGGCTAATCCATTTTCAGTCAATTTCTTGACAACTTTAGGACTAATTCCTGACGTTGGGATGGTTCCAAAAAAAATTTTGTTGATTGATTTACATGTAAAAAAGTGTTTCCTAAAACATTTATCACAAAGTTTTTTTGTAAAATAATTTGGGAAGCACATACAAATAATAAAAAAAAATAAATAAAAAATTAAAAATTATTTTAATATACCATATTTTTAACACAGACTAAAACATATATAAAATAATTTCTCCTAGCCTCACCATACAAATTTATAACCAGCATAGAGAAAAACGTGAGGCAACGACAGCAACTCCCTACACGCCTTACTATTATCTATTACATGCGTCCCACGTTTTCCTGTATGAGTTGTTATAAATCTGTATCTGTATCTGTTTTAGTCCGTGTTAAAATCGTGGTATATTAATTTTTTTTTAATTTAAATAATTATTTTCACTACTTTTTAATCTTGTTTAACTTTAAATTAACTTTAATTTCATATTTCTAATATTGTGCATTACATCATCCAGTTCTAAGCTATGTTTCTCATCGGGAAGTTAGACAAATTAACGTTTCGTTATACTAACCTGCACAGCCTGTGCCCCATAATGCCGCCCGTATTGCGTAATCGTAGCGGGCAGCATATGCGGCGTAGCAACACCATTCTGCGCTAGCGCACCCGGATCATACGACACCGTACCGACACTCATCGTTTCCGTCGAATCACGCCACATCCGTCCACCATCTTGATTCTTATACATATTCTTCTTCTTATTACCACCGTCGGCAAACTTCACCAGTAGTGGTTCTTTGGCGCCCGCCAATGGGCTACCGTTGAACTTCTGGATGATGTATTCGCATTTCTCCTTTGATTCCATTCGTGCGAATCCAACACCTTTTGAGACACCGTTTGGATCGCGTAAGATCCGGGTCGATATGACCTGACCGTATTTCGCTAGCATACTATCAACATCTTGTTCCTTATATGATAATGGTAAGTTTGCGATGTATAAGTTGGTCGGGTCCTGCTCTTGTTGCTGTAACATTATTATCACAACATGCATCCACTGATTTCATTTCGGTTTTTATTTATATATATATATATATATATATATATATATATATATATATATATATATATGACTAATATATTTGTGTTGGAAACAGAAAATGTTTTATAATAATAACATTCACTCTAATTCTCTAACGAAGTTGCTAAGTTTTAACAACGTTGCTAAGAACATTAGCCAATAATATTAGCTGACACTAAATATGACAGCTGTTATATTTGTTTCTATTGGTTAGAGTTGTTAGCAACGTTGCTAAAACTTAGCAACTTTGTTAGAGAATCAGGCCGAATGGCCGTTTAAAAATCAATTTATTAATCAAAAAAAAAATCTTTAAAACATTTTATATTTCCCAACACAGCTCTCCTAAAATTCTATATCTAGATTTGTTATAAGTTATGCAACTGTAGTAAAACAATGGTTACTGTTTCATAATATTTTCAGGTTTATGATGGAATTTTTAACAATTTATTTGATATTAAATAATATACAAATATTTATCAGACTTTTGAAGCAAATAGAATTATTATAATTTATTCAAAAATCATATAACAGCTACTGTAAAAAAATATAATATATATATATATATATATATATATATATATATATATATATATTTATTTATTTATGTCATTTTATATAACTATTAACGGTAAAATAGCAGCATTTTGAAATTTTTACTGTAAAAATTGACACAATATTACATTTTTTTTCTGTAAAACTAAAAATACATTTATAGAATATGTAAATAAATTTACATACATTTTTTATACAGGGTGATTTAGGGGGAAAAACTATACCGGATGATTCCTATGAGTAATCTAAATAAAAAACTTCAAATATACATATGTCCGAAAATGCTTTCTAACGGAACTGTAGCCGTTATAAGTTTATTACATGTAACATCAATCGCGTTAGCCTTATTTATTATAACAGGAAAAAAAAAACAAGTCATAAACTTCTTAATAATTGTAAAATTACTGATTGATTTTCTAACATTTTGTTGAAACACTATAGTAAACCAATTTACTAGTTATGACTTACTGGGTCCCGACAAAAATTGTCTTCGATTTTTAATTATTGTAAATTGTTTATTAAATATTTATTTATGTGTGTACAAAAATTTATAAACTAGTAAATTGGTTTACTAGTTTTTAAACAAAATGTTAGAAAATCAATCAGTAATTTTACAATTATTCAAAAGTTTATAACAATTTTTTTTTCTTGATATAATAAATACGGCTAACGCGATTGATGTTACATGTAATAAACTTCTAACGGCTACAGTTCTGTTAGAAAGCATTTTCGGACATATGTTTATTTAAAGTTTTTTATTTAGATTACTCATAGGAATCGCCCGGTGTAGTTTTTCCCCGACGTCATAAATCACCCTGTATATTATTATTGATTTTTACTAAAAAAAAAATTCCATCATTTCTATTATGAAATTAATTAACTATTAAACATGCGAGAGTCTTTCTTATTTCGTGGTTCGCGTTAAACAAAACCAAAAATAAAAACAAACCAAATTTAACTAAACAGTAATTTTTCAACAATAATACTTCCCCAACAAATATTCTGTATTTTCTCTCTGTCTCTTTCTCTCTTGTACTATCTGTATATCTATATATATATATATATATATACAGATACAGGAATATAATTGAGAGCGAGAGAGAAAGAGAGTGAGAGAAAAAGTTGGGTTAATTAGTAAGTAAATTAATTATTAATTAATTATACTACAAAGTGTGTATGTTACAACAAATTAACTTAAAATAAAAGCATCCACAAATATTATATCGAATCCACTGGGCTATATATATATATATACATGCGAACACTAATTTACGTTTTTTACTTTTATTCAGTCATTAATTATATTTATATACAGGGTGTTCGTTCGCCAGGTAGATATAGGGCAATAACATGAGATATCGATAATATGCAGAATACTTCTTTCTGAAGTAAAATACTAGAAATACTTTTCGATAGGGCAGAAAAAGTTATAGAATTTGGTTCTAGTTTTAATTGATTAACATGTGCCCCGTTTGGGCGCTAGAATTTTTTTTAAAATGTTTTTTTAGAATTTTCAATAATTTTTCCTGCTAAATCAGAATATGAGTTAGAGAAAAGAGTTACTTAGCTATTATGTAGCTAAGTTATATTTTGAATTTTTTCAAAATAAGATTTTTTTTTAAAATTTGCTCAAAAAATCTGAAAAAATTCAGTAAAATATAGAAAAAAACTTAGCTACATAATAGCTAAGTAACTCTTTTCTCTAACTCATACTCTGATTTAGCAGGAAAAACATTTTAAAAAAAATGCTAGTCAATTAAAACTAAAACCAAATTCTAGAACTTTTTCTGCCCTATCGAAAAGTATTTCTCCAAATTTTATTTCAGAAAGAAGTATTCTGCATATTATCGATATCCCATGTTATTGCCCTATATCAACCTGGCGAACGAACACCCTGTATATATATCATATGTCTAGAATTACCAGGTTTTCAAAAACCCAAAGTAGAAGATATTATAGTAAAATTATCAAGATTGTAAAATTATTGACTTTTTCTTGAGTAAAATTTTTTTGGAATTTGTCCCGTGTTCTAACTCTTCCTTCAAAGTTCTGCAAAACCAAACGAGCTATGCGATAACAATTACTAGAGTTTTGCGAAGACATTATTTTTAAGGACATTTTTTTTAGGAAATCTGGGCATCTTTGAGAATAATGATAAATTAAACATCACATTTTTTAAGCCAGTTCCAAACAAATAAAGAAATAAAAAAAGAAATACGCTAAACTTCCCCATTCCCGCCATGAAAATCTGTCCTTTCGGAAAACTAAGTGTATGGATTTTGTTACGACATACGTAGCGATTATCTTCTTTTTCTACTCACTACTCTGATATGACAGATTAATTTGTATTATGATGTAAATCTTAGCTTAGTTCGGAAAATTTCTATCGCGTATACATTATGTAGCATAATTACGACGCAAAGACAGTTTTTCTTGGCGAGAACTATAACTTTTATTATTTATTTACTTTATTTTTTATATTCTAGTATCTATATTCTGTTGAGTACTTCATTATTAATAAATATTAGTACAGAACTATTACAAAACCTAAATCCGTTTTATTTAAATAGAACGAGTTATAAAAAGATTTTTTTACTCTACTTTTTTACTTTACTTTTAATTTTGATAATGTGAATTGGTAGGACATTTCATTATAAATGTGGGACGTTAAAACATATACTGGTAATTGTAGAACTGTCCTACTGAAAGTAGGACAGCCCCTGGCAACCCTATATATATGACATATTGTAAATTTGCTAATTTTTTTTATTTCAATGCCCAAATTTTGATGCGTCATAAGATAAATTAAATTAATAAACAAAAATATAACAATTAAATTTAATTCAATTTACTTTTGTTATATAAAATTTTATTAAAATAAATTAAATTAAAAAAGTAACTAATATTTCTTCACATAATGGAAAACATGCTATTTGTGCTGCTGGAAAAGAATTTAAATTAAATATTAATGTAAATATTATTTCCGGGGTCACAGTGGTTCGGAACCCATTATAATGCAAGTATAGTAATTGTTAATAAACTATATGATCAGCTTCTCGAGCGTATAAGCCCCCATAATGTTCCGTTTAAGAATTACAGGAACTAATTATTATTATTATTATGATTATTATGATTATTATTATTATTATTATTATTATTATTTCGTAAATATGTAACTTTAAAAATACTTAAATTTTCCGATAAAAATTAATTAGATGAATAAAAAAATTAAAAATATTTCATTCTACTGCAAAAAATTGAAAAAAATTTACCTAAAGTTAAATTAGTTTACTTATAATTTAAATGCAGAATTTTATCTTTTGAAAATTTATATTTAAAGCACTTTTTGCCTCTCAAAAAAATAAATTAGGGAAGCAAAAATGTATAATTTTGAGAATATAGAAAAACAAGATTGTATTTGTACTAAAATTATATAATTTATGTGGGCGTTGAGGAGTAAAAATTTGATTAAAATTGCATAATATTAATGTGGCCATAATGAATTTTTATTAATAACTTTAGTAATTTTTTTCTCAGAAAATTGGCAATACTGTATTTTATTAAAATTATATAATTATATTTGGACACTAGGGGAATCTTTTCTGAAAATTTGATCAAAATCGGATAAATAATGTAGCCACAATAAATTTTTAAAAACTAGTATTTTTTTCTCGGAAAGTAGGCAACACTGTATTTTTTTAAAATTATATAACTTATTTAGACATTAGGAGAATCTTTTCTAAAAATTTGATCAAAATCGGATAAATAATGTAGCCACAAATTTTCCTTGCAGTCAAAGTGGGTAAAAATATGCATATTTTCCATTCGTGCAGAACAATACTTATTATTATTAATAAACAAACTTATTAAACAAAACAAAAGAATAATTAAATGATTGTAGACCTAATAAGTTTGACGTATTTCAAGCATGCTTTTATTGTATGTACAAGTCTCGGTGTAATTATTATTATTAATATATTTTTTCTCTCGATTATTTTGTTTATAAATAACAAAATCAATCGATTTAAGTTTTTCGCACTGTATAATATTTCTCCAGTTAACAAAAAAACACTGCAGATAATATAATTTTCGAATTTTGAATAATTTTGTTCTATGAATATATATCTGAAACGATTAAGAATATCCATAATTATTAATAATTAACGGACCCCCCAATTTGTTCAAAAAAATAAAGTGTGAATTGACATGTACATCAATTAATATTCCAAGTCAAATCTCTGCAATACATTACTGCAATATAAACATGCGAAGTAAATACAGTAAGTAATACTAGTTATAAGAGTGTAGAAAGAGTTGGGTTATAAGGGTAGGACTAGGGGTTAAAACTAAAATTTGATTCTATCAAATTCTTTTAAGTGCTAAGAAGAATTTTTAAAGAAATTCATCTAGGAATTGTTTAGTTTTTTCATAAAAGATTAGAAAATGATCTACTGTGGCGAAATTTGAATAAAAATAATATTATAAAAAATCCCAAAACCACACTTAAATTAAAATAAAGCTAAATACGTATTTCGGAAGCCAAGCTTCCATCTTCAGTAGCAAATAAAATCTACAAAAATCTTACCTGTGATCCAAAGTGCTTAAGTGTTTATGTACTTTGGATCACAGGTAAGATTTTTTGTAGATTTTATTTGCTACTGAAGATGGAAGCTTAGCTTCCGAAATACGTATTTAGCTTTATTTTAATTTAAGTGTGGTTTTGGGATTTTTTATATAATATTATTTTTATTGTTTTTTCATGCTAAATATTTGTAAATTATAATTTAATAAACTATTTTTTAAAATAAAATAAAACGGCTTTGTGTTAATGTTTATTAATAATCGAATTACTCAATGCGTACATATTCATCAAGGAAGAAATGAAATTTACAGTAAATAAACGGTAAAAGTAATTTCTTTCTGATAACGACGTAGTACATTGATTTAACATCGATTATTAATAAATATTAATACAGAACTATTAATATAAAACCGTTTAAATAAAATATAAAACAGCAGAAAAAAAATAAAATTAGTTAGGTCTTTGTATCAAACGTTAAAAAATTACTTCTCTAATTATTAAAACATTTTCCAAATGTATTTTCATTTAAACTATTTCAAAATTATTAAAAGCAAAAAGGCCCGTATTCTCACCTCACTTTTTCGTGAAAAAGTGCTTCTATCATTAATTTCAAAAAAAAAATTTTGCTTCTGTTTTTCATTAATTGTAAATAATTTTTCTATTTTTGATTATTTTCATTATATTTGGTATTATAAAATTTAAATAAACTATTTTAAAATGCTTAATAAATGATTTTAAGTGAACTTTAAAAGTACTTTTGGCAAAAATCACTTTTATAAATGAGAATACGGGCCAAAGTTATTATCAAAAAAATCTATATATTTTTTTTTGTTCAGTATTGCGTTTGAAATTATTTGGAAGTAGAATTTTTTCTTGCTGTATAAGATGAAGCAAATAAAATTTAAAAAAAATTCTATTGACACATTTGGTGGTAACTAAGGACAATGGAATAAAGATAATGATTATGTGTGGAGGGGTGGGGGTAGTGGCAAAATGTTAATGTAGTTGGAAAGGGAGTAGATTTAACCCTTAACTTATTTTTCTATTGAATGAACAAACATTAGAATATTCGGACATCAAACTGGTCTTGAATTTTGACATTGAAAATTTCTCACAATAGTTGTGTTTTTTTTTTACATTCCACTCAAATTAGAACCCGGGAAAGTAAAAAGTCTCGGGTTCAAACCCCGGCAAGCTTAATGCATATTTCTTCATTTAAAAAAAAATTAATGATTTAATTAGTTCATCAAAACAAATTAATGGCGATTTAAGCAAAAACAAGCAAATACTATAAACCTAATAAATATATTATTAAGTATTCAAGTGTAAATATTATTAACGTGTCCAAATATTATTTCTATAAAATAAATTTTAGTGTTGTAAGAATATTCTTGAAATTTGTTAGACAGACACTAGATTCTTGTAAAAATTTTCAAAGTCAAAATTCAAGATTATTACACCATTGTATCCAGGAGTTTGATGTATGAATAATCTAGGTGTTTTTGTCCATTCAAGAGAAATATTGAAAAAAGGACTAAAACGGGGTGGTGGGGGGTGGAAAGGACTAAAAAGGAGGGAAGGAGGAGGCAAAAGTGTTAAGCTAGCTAATGATTACTTGCATGCAAAACGTACAGTGGGCGATCTACGCGGGAACCAGATACCCACTTTCGCCATCTGAGCCTGTATCCCCTTTGCCTGTAGGGCTTTCACTGCGCCCTCTGCCGCTGCCGGCGATTCAAAATCGACAAAACCATAACCTAAAACGGGGACGAGAGAAAACAGAAACAAAACAAATACAACAATTATTACAACGGCGCACAAATTGACTCAAACCACAGCACAATTCAAGAAATTAACGGTATTTCAGTTTTATTACAGAATGATGGCGTTAAAAAAATCTTTCACAATTCATATTAAAATAAAACTGCTTTAGGTTACAGTTCTGTATCAATATTTATTGATAAGAAGAAGCAATAGCTTAAAATATAATTTTATACGTGTAATATTTAACGGAAACTTGCTACTCTAGGTCCTGCAACTATACGTAAATACATTTTACAATTTATCTACCACTTAATGCACAAATATCTTTTATATTCCTGAAGATAGTGTCCATGATATATATATATATATATATATATATATATATATATATATATATATACATATAATTGGTAACAATGGGGGTAATAGATAAAATGTAAAACAAATTTACGTAGAAAAAATTTGACAAAAAATCTAAAAAAATATATGAGTTACAAGACTTGGACTTAATGTGAAATAATAATATAATATTTTTCTATTATTATAATTTACTAAATATTAAAAATAAAAACTAAATATATATAGGTAATCCAAATTTGTATTTGTAATAACTTTTTGCTTATATCTACCATTTAAAATTCTCATTATCATTAACTATTATTTAATATACATATTTTGAATATTATAATTTAAATATTATTATACGATTTTTTTTTATTTTAATATTTATTTTGTGCTAGATGTATCTAGATATTTTAATTAATCAATTATTAAAATAACATTTAGCTTAAAACAAAAACGAATTAATTATAATTGATTATTATTAAATAAAAAATCAAATGATTAAAATCAGGTAACCCTGACTAAACTTTAAGGGCATTTCAAGGCAAACAAAAGGCTATATTCAGACAGGTGGTGGGAATACAAAAAAGGATAATTTTACATTCGATTTATTCGTTTAATACTACATATTTATGGTAACTAATTATTAGAAAAATTAGCTAATTTATGTACAATTAATAATTTAATAACAATTTTTATATTCAGACAGAATTAGCAAATAAAAAAAAATAATCAAATATTTAATTGTCAATATTTTCTTTGTTTATTATTATTTTGATTTCCAAAAAATATATATATATATGTTGTTAATTGTAATAAAGATTAATCATTTTTTTTTTTCAAATAAAATGTATGTGTGAAATAAGAGAAAATCGCATTTTTCAAGGAAAATGATGAAAATGATTTTTTTACAAATAAACTGCACATAAATAAATTCTGAAATTAATACATAAGTACTATAATAACAATTAACAACATATATATTTTTTGGCAATCAAAATAATAATAAACAAAGAAAATATTGACAATTAAATATTTGATTAATTTTTTTATATGCTAATTCTGTCTGAATATAAAAATTGTTATTAAATTATTAATTGTACATAGATTATCTAATTTTTCTAATAATTAGTTACCATAAATATGTAGTATTAAACGAATAAATCGAATGTAAAATTATTCATTTTTGGATTCCCACCACCTGTCTGAATATAGCCTTTTGTTTGCCTTGAAATAGCCTTAAGGAAATTGCTAAGTTTTAGGCAACGTTGGCCAATAATATTAGCTGACACTAAAATTATTAGTTATAGTTGTTAGCAACGTTGCTAAAACTTAGCAACTTCGTTACGAGAACTGAAATACCGTTTTTCTTGTACTCTGGCTGTTTTTTGTAAATATAAAATGTGTAATTGGAAGAAATTGGAGTTAGTTATTCCAATATATATTTACCTTTACATTTATTTGTATTTTTATCGAGTATTGCTTTCGTAGAAATAATCGTGCCGAATTGCGCGCACATACTAACTAGATCCTTATCGGTCGTGCTTTGCGTTAGTCCGCGTATATACAGATTGGTTTTGGACAATTGTTCCTGAATTCCGCCACCACCGCCGCCGCCGCCGCCCCCCGTTTGGCCCACCGTATTACTTAGGTTCGTACTCATCGTACCACTTTGGCTGTTACTTGAAGAACTACTATTCGTGTTGCTGGGTGATGCAGCAGTGGGTACACGCTGTATACCGTACTGGAAAAAAAACACAGATCAAATCAGACATTAATTATCATTATCGATATCATTATATATGAAAATCTGTCTTTTCGGAAAACTAAAGCCTAGTGCATGATGGATTTAATTTAGAAATTAAAGATTTAGAATTTAAAATTTATAATTTTAGCATTGGTGCATGATGAATTTAAAATTTGTAAATTCAACCAATTACAACATGTTTTCCGAAGTTTTTGACATGAAAATGAATTTTTCAAATGACTGTGAAAGTGATATAATTATTGCAGGAATGATGAATGAAGAAAAAAATTACTTAGCTATTATGTAGCTAATTTTTTTCTCTATTTTACTGAATTTTTTCAGATTTTTTGAGGAAATTTCGAAAAATGTTTTTTTTTTGAAAAAATCCCAAGGGTACGTTTTTAATTTATTTCTACTAAACGACGCATCGTAGAATAATGGTTTTTTCACTCAATTATCGTACTCATTATTCCGCATTTTTCCATATCATGCTTATTTTCCTACACCTCATAGTTTTTGAGAAAAAAAAATAAAAACCAAAAAATCGAAAAACAATTCTAGCGCCCAAACGGCACATGCTAGCAAATTAAAACTAAAACCAAATTATAGAACTTTTTATTGTCTATCAAAAAGTATTGTAAGTATTTCTCCGAATTTAACTCGAGAAAGAAGTATCTATATTAAATAGAAATTAAAATATTTATAAAATTTAAAGTATTAGAGAAAAGAAGATAAATATATCAAAACTACGTATGTAAATAAAAGCGTACATCATAATTCTATAGAAATAATATAACTTTATCAATCGTACAAAAAAAAAAAACAATTCTAAAATTAGATTGAGCTTATCTACTATTTATTATACTGAGAAGAGAATATGCAATAGCAAAACAAAGTATGAATGAAACTGACAAGAATAATATATAAATAATGAAATAGAATATAGTTCTCACGATGAAAATCTGTCCCTATTGGAAAACTAAGTGTACGATTTTGTTAGACATACGTAGCGCGATTATTTTCTTCTTTTCTCACTACTACTGATTTGTGTATTTAGGATGTAGGGGGTCTTAGCTTAGTTCGGAAAATTTCTATCATGTATACATAATTATGTAGAATAATTATGACGAGAACTATATATAAGCTGTTTATTTTGAAAATAACCTAAGTCCATTTTTCAATTTTTTTCTGATGACAGTAGAAAAGTTTATTATTTGATTCAAATTTTATCTTGGTTTCTCAAGCTTTAGGTCAAAATGAAAGTTCTATTTTATTATTTTTTTGAGCATATTAATTGACGCCCTGAGATCAAAAACGAGCGAAATATTTAGTATGAGGAAAAACGCTATAGAAATTCACGAGAGCAAAAACGAATTAAAAAAGCTAAGAAAAAAAATGCGATAATAAAATTTCCGCGTAAAAATAATAGGATAAACGTCTAATTCGTTTTTACTCTGAACTTTTTTTGTGTCTTTCTATAGTTGTAGTTGTTAATGTCATTGCAACTTGTAGTTTGTTGTAGTAGAGAAATAGGGACAAAAATTTAAGTTCCGGGTAAAAGCAAAATAAATGCCTGGACCGAGGGGGAAACCAATTCTTCTAATTTTGTACACCAGATTTTACAAATTTCTTGTATGATTATTAAGATTGTAGTGATTTTCCGTTTATTTTATGACTTTAATACGAAATTTCCAGAATTTCAGGGATTTTAAGAGTATTTTAAATATATTTTACCATGATTTTAAAGGATTTTACCAAGATTTTAAGGGATTTAAATTAATTTGTACACCAGATTTTACAAGTGGTTTCCCCCTTGGCCTGGACCTTTTTGGTTGTTGCATTCTTGCGCGGAACTTCAGGTGTTTCATTTTTACTCAATTAATACTACTAAAATCAGTTTTGCCCTCATAAAAATTTTAACTTCTTCTTGCTCAACAAGGTTTTTCTTACATCGATTTTGTTCTAGGCACGTCAATTTTGAGTTTGGGACATAAATAGGACACAGAAGGTAGATACTTGAGGGGTCAGGATCTAATCTATGGTGGTTAAACCAATGGGATGGTTTAGGAGAGGAGTGTAGGGGTGGTTTTCCTTTCCGTACCGTTTGTGGTTGTTGCGTGTTATAGTGTGTATTTTGGTTATTGGTCGTATACTGTTGCGACGCAATCGGTGCCGATGAGTTGAGCTGTTGTTGTTGTGGCGTCGTCGACGTCGTGGTATTATTGGGCGTAGTGGCCGGCTGAGCGATAATATTACTCGTCGCTTGGGCGGTGGGCTGGGGGGGCGCCGTAACAGCCCCACCGCCGTTCTGCTGTTGTGCGGAAGGGGGGGCGCTGCCCCCTGTCGGGTAGCGGTAGCTGCTATAGCCAGCCGTTGTATTCTGCTGTTGCTGTTGCTGTTGCTGTATTGAAACAGGTGCACCAGCTGCTGATGATGAGTTCGTGTTGTGATTGTGATGTGTATTGTTGTGGCTGTGGCTGCCCCACTGGCCTCGACTGTACGAGTGCTGCGTGGCCATGGGGCCGGGCGGCGCCCTCGCTCCACCGCCGCCGCCCTTTAGCTGGCTAGCCGCCGCCGACGCACTGCTACCGCCACCAACACCACCACCAACTGTGGAAGCAGCCACTACCGCTGCTGCTGCTGCTGCTGCTGGATTGTAGCTAGCACCACGTGATCCGTTACTGCCCTAAAACAATTACAAACACACTATTACTATACACGAACGCACATAGTACGAAAAAACCTAACCTAATCCGACATCTACATCATATATAGTGAAATTTTTATTCAAATGGGATTCCAAAGCCAATTAGGAATTTTTAATAATTGACTTACGTCTCTACATACTAACTGCTTTTAATCCGTTCCGTTGAACGATGAAAACAAATTACGTGTTTCGTGGCTTGATTCAACCGAACTAGCTTGTTGCTTTCAACGTGCTACGTTTATGCATAGTTTTTCAACGTTTACAAAATTATAACTGTCAATCAATATATGTAAATGGTAAGTGTGCTTTTATTTTTTTCCCATATCTGACAATCCTGAACTCATATCCTAGCAACGAAACAAAAAATAAATAATGTTGGTTTTTTCTAAACGTCAAAGCCGTCAAAGTTTCGTGATTTTGTGCGATTTTGTGAGGTGAAAATTTTTACAGGGTATCATGTAACCGTAGTAAATGACTCATAGTTTTGGAATCCTATTTGAATAAAAATTTCACTATATTCTTAAAATAATAATAATAATAATAATACTACAAAAGTTGGTGCAATTATAATTTAAATACAAAATATGTTGAATTTCATATTTATTCGTTTAATATAACTTATTTATTGTAACTGACTGTTCTAAAAATTACATAATGAATGTTGAATTAATAATTCAATAATAAATTTAATATTATTAATTGATTTATATAAAATAAAAAATAGTATATTTTTTAACTGGCTCTATTTTCTACCAAAACGATAATTAATGTACTGAAAAAATACCTGAGATATAATATCCTATGTAGAATAATATATATTTTTTTTGAATTTTTTCTTCTAATTTTTGAAAGTAACTTTTTCTTTTTAAATGAGACTTTTTCGCGAAAATTTTCTCAAAAAAATTTGAAAAAAATTCAGTAAAATAGAGAAAAAAATTAGATACATAATAGCTAAGTAACTTTATGTCTAACTAATCTGGTTTGGCAGGAAAAATTATTGAAAATTAATAAATGTTACTTCTCTTTTTATGTTATCTTAATTTATAGACATTCTCTGTACATTTAATCCCCAGATTTTCTTATTTATTCAACAAGCAGAACTTTTTATAAAGAATGACTTTTTGTTGTAAAATCAATAATAAAAAAATTTCCCATTTGTTGCCAACTTTTTCAGAGGAAGAAAAGCCCCCGAAATAGAAATTTTTTAAGCTCCCCCAAAAGAGGTTAATCCGGCCCTGCCTGTGTGTATGTGCATGAGGGGGGGGGGGCAGAAGAATGAATCGTAACTGCACACAAACACCTTGTCATTGACATCTCCAGTAAACAATTGCCACCAGAGCATTCCAATGTCGGTCAAGTTAAGTCAACTTAAACACACAACACAGTTTATGTCCTTAAGTATGTATTTCAAGGTCATACACATGTATTTCAAGGTCATTTACCGTGTACTTGGTGTTGTAACTTATGCTCTTACGGGTTATACTACTTATTGTCTTGGATCAGCTGTTACCAGCACAGCCCTAACACATTTTATAATTGGGGTACTTGCAAACTTTTTGTTTTTATTTATTTATAAAGAATTGAAACTAACCTAACCTAACCTAACCTAACCTAACCTTACGGTTTGTAGTAGTTCTGTGTTTATTAATTTATTATAAACTAAAGTTGAGATTTTTTTTCTCAAAATTACTCAAAGTTACTCAGTCATTGAATCGGCTTGCTAAGCTATAGCTTAAGCATCAATGAAAGGCTAGTTTAACCAAAGACACGTGTTTCAATTCTTTAGCATCTCGTCATCTAAAGATCGAAACACGTGTCTATGATTATAGATTAAAGAAAGCCAAATTTTATTAATAATCTACGTTTCGACGTACTCAACATACGTCTTCATCAGGAAGAAATAGATACAAATGACATTATACAGTAAATAAACAGAACATAGACTAACAAATTAGTAGAACAAAAATACAGAAATAACTAGATCATAAAATTTGATAAATTTTGAATTAAAGGAAGCCAAATTTTATTGATAATCTACGTTTCGACGAACTCAACGTACGACTTCATCAGGAAGAAATAGATACAAATGACATTATACAGTAAATAAACAGAACATAGACTAACAAATTAGTAGAACATAAATAGAGAAATAACTAGATCATAAAATTTGATAAATTTTGAATTAAAAGAAGCCAAATTTTATTGATAACCTATACGTTTCGACGTACTCAACGTAAATAAACTTATATAGAATATATGTATTTTGTATTCATATTATGTGTAATAACAATTTCCCCTGTAATGTCTGTAAATTTACATATTAAACTGTTGTAAATCAGTAAAATTACCGAATATTTTTTATTACAGTGTATCACTAACAAAATTTAAAATAAAATATTTAAAATAAAAACAACAAGACGGGATATAGTCGTCGATTAAAAACACATTGACGTCTAGGCGTCCGAAGTTTATTCACACCGACGACGACGACGGCGGCGGTGGCGGTGGCGTCGGGACGCAAACTCTTCTGTCCAAACGTCCAACGCCCGAAAAGTCAATAGCATTACATCGCATTTTATACAGAATGTTCCATTCTATCTGTCCATTGCAAATAAACTCATAACTTAATTTCTTTAAATATATAATATATAAACAATGATTTATATTAATATTTTTTTTTACACGGAGAAAAACGTTTCTTTGATATTAATAAATAAATTTCAATAACATATATTTTTTTATTTTAAATAAATTTATTTAGAGTAAATATTATACAAGGTTTTATTGTAAAATAATTATTTGTTTGTAATAAATAAATACCTTTAAATCAAATAGATATATTTATTTGCCACTATTGAAAAAAATATTTATTGGAATGAAAATGAATTTCTTTACTCCAAAGAATGCCTTTTCTCCCTGTAATATTTTATATGTACATTCAGTGATGCCACCAACTTTCCGAGAAAAAAAATTACTAGAATTTTCAAAATCTAATTTTGGCTTTACCATTTATCCAGTTTTAAATATATGTATGTATGCTTGAAAGAATTAAGCAATTTAATTACTGATACAATATTGCCAATTTTCCGGAAAAACATTCAACATTTATTTGAAGCAATATATTGATTGTATGATTTAAAACAAATTTTCAGGCTAGGTTCTTTTTTATGTATAATAATTATAAAAATATAATATAATAATATATAAAGTATTTATGGTGATAGTGTCAAAGTAGTCTATATATGGGTTTACCCATATATACTTCCTAATCTTGTTATCTCAGAATTCGAAACTGAATATTAGTGTCAGCATGTCGTAAGAAAAATTAGATTAAATGGGGACTTCCCCGTCGAAAAATTTCAAGCGATAGTTTTGTTTGTCATAAGACTATATCAATTTACTAGTTATGACTTACTGCGTCCCGACAAAAATTGTCTTCGATTTTTAATTATTGTAAATTGTTTATTAAATATTTATTTATGTGTGTACAAAAATTTATAAACTAATAAATTGGTTTACTAGTGTTTAAACAAAATGTTAGAAAATCAATCAGTAATTGTACAATTATTCAGAAGTTTATGACTTGTTTTTTTTTTCCTGATATAATAAATAAGGCTAACGCGATTGATGTTACATGTAATAAACTTCTAACGGCTACAGTTCCGTTAGAAAACATTTTCGGACATATGTTTATTTGTAGTTTTTTATTTAAATTACTCATAGGAATCATCCGGTATAGTTTTTCCCCGACGTCATAAATCACCCTGTATAATATAACTGCTGTACAATAATGTACATTATTCTACTATCTTTCTACATAGTCAATATGGTAAAATATATTTTAATATTATAAATACGCTTGAAGAAAAAATATTAAATAAGGAAAAACTTAATATTAACAAAAAAAAATAGTATTTCTTTCTAAATAATATAAGAGAAAAAAATATTAATAATGTAACGAAAAAGTTTTTTAAAAAAAGTTAATTACTATAATTAGTAATATTAGGAAGTCTTTATGCGTGGGTCAGGTGAGGGGGGAGGAGATTTCAGGTAGTTTAGTTGTAATTTAGGTAATTTTATATTTGATTATTGTAATTTGTGTAACTAAGCGTGACGCAAAAACTTTAGCGAGAACTTTTTTTTTGTAATCTTTGCTATCAAAATGTTGTGGTACACTAAAAAATTTAAATACAGCTGTCTTACTGTTAATAGTTATATATAAAATTACATAAATATATATTAGATTTTTTACATTGTAAACTACAACTCCAATATTGTATTATTTTTATTTTTTTACACCACTTTAACTGCAACAAAAATGTTGTTAGTGTTTTCGGTACAGTGTCTGTAATATTTTCAAAAAATATATAATTAAATTTTCAAGAACTTTAGTAATTTTTTTCTCGGAAAATTAGCAATCTTGTATTTTACTATAAAATTATATAATTTATGTAGACGCTAGGGCTATCTTCTGTTAAAATTTAATTAAAATCGAATAAATAATGTGGCCATAATGAATTTTTAAAAACTCGTATCATGGCCCGTATTCTCACCTCAGTTTTTCGTGAAAAAGTGCTTTTATCATTAATTTCAAAATAATTTTTTGCTTCTGTTTTTCATCTAACGTAAATAGTTTTTCTATTTTCGATCATTTTTATTATATTTGCTATTTCAAAATTTAAATAAACTATTATAAAGTCATTAATAAATAATTTCAAATAAACGTCAAAAGCACTTTTGGCAAAAACCACTTTTATAAATGAGGTGAGAATACGGGGCCATTGTATTTTAATAAAATTATAATTTATCTGGGCACTAGATGACACTTTTCTGAAAAATTTGATCAAAATCGGATAAATAATGGCAACCACAACAAATTTTTAAAAACTTTAGTAATTTTTTTCTCGAAAAATTGACATTACTGAAGGAAAACTAAAACCACATGATTCTCTTTGGCACTAGATAAACCAGACGTGAAAATTACATTAAATTCAGGTTGAACCGTCTAGGAGGAGTTGCGATCACAATAACCGAGCGAGCTTATGACGCACACTAAGTTCGTAGATTCGTCTGATCTAGAGGCTATATATAATGTAAATTTATTTAACTGGAAAAAAATTTATAACGAAAATATTTAAATATTTATTTCATCGTTATCGAAATAAAAATAAATTTTATAGAAAATAACAGAAGTTTATCAGTAGATGATAAGAAAGGCAATATCAAAAATATTTTTCGATAAATTCTGACGTCATTATAATACAGGGCTTATCTATATAGTTTAGTATTTACGAAATTCATTAATTTTTGTTTGTTCTTTTATTATTTATTTTTGCTGGAAAAGCATAAAAGGGTAGAATGATTGCTGTAGAAATGAGATTTTTACGTGAGGCCAGTATGAGATCATCAACAGATAATATAGTTAGGGCTGGGCGATATTGGAATTTCAATATCGATATTTTATATTCAAAAAATATCGATAATATCGATATTTCGATATATCGATATATCAATTTATCGATATATCGATAAATCGATATTATCGATAAATTGATATATCGATATATCGAAATATCGATATATTGATATATCGGTATTTCGATATATCGATATTTAAAATAGATGATATCCTGTTTGTAAGCTACAAATATTTGATCTCGCATTTGGATGAGATATAATAAAAATGATTGGTTTTAATTGAAATATATAACGGTTTACAATAACGACATTTAAATTAAATGTCATTTTTATTATGTCTCATCCATATAGCTTTGTAGCTTACAAAGAGGATATCATTATCTTAAATATCGATATATCGAAATACCGATATATCAATATATCGATATATCAATATATCGATATTTCAATATATCAATATTTCGATATATCGATATATCGATATTTCGATATATCGATAATTTTTATTTTTAATATCAATTATCGATATATCGATATATCGATAAATTATCGATATATTGAGATTTTTTCCCAGCCCTAAATATAGTAAAATTACACTATGATTATCAATGTAAATTTACACTGATTTTTTTGTAGTGTAGATACATACAACAGAGTATGGTACAAATTCTTTTCACTATTCTGTAATCAGCTTTCTCCAAACATCCCTTATACATACACAAAATACTTGTATATATACTCACTGTGGTACAAATAAAAACACTAAAAAAATAATAATAAACACAAACTAATTTAATTTTTAATGTTTAACGAAATTCAATCACAACACTGATTCATTTTAGTTGTCGTACTTGCGCGTATTGAAGAAAATAAATCTACCAAGATTTAGAGTTTCACTGACTTTGTTATCAATATAATTACACTAAAGACAGCACAGAAATACTACACATATTTTGAAAGGCTGGCAATGTAGAGAGATTATGACTCACATACATAATATATCACAACATATTGATAAGAAGAGCCAGCCATGCTTAAGTTTCTCGATGATACACACAATTATATCGTAGTGTGCTTTGTTTTCAAAATAATAAAACGACTCATCGATGACGTAATCGGGCAACCAATTATAGATTAGTCGTTTCATTTTATTGATATTTTAGAAAACTCTTGCATACAACGTGTTTTTTTAAAGAGTTATATATGCAATCAAAAATATTTTAGATAAAATGTGTCTTAAATAAATCATAATAAAACTTTGTATCTAAAAAATTTATATAAACTGTAAAAAATCTATGTATATTTACATTGATATAGTTACTTTACTAGATACGTGAAACTGGAACAACCATTTTAGCACAATCAACCGAAACCTATCAGAAAATTTAGTACTCATTTATTACTAATTTATTACGTAAAAAAAAATTATTACTTTTGTTTTTTTAAAAAATACAAGGGGTTGTGCTACTTAACCGTCAAGTTAGCACAACCACAAAAAAAAATTACGAAAAAAAAAATAAACCTATCAGAAAATTTAGTACTCATTTATCTAATTTATTACGCAAAAGGCAAATTTATTACCCTTGTTTTTTTAAAAAATACAAGGGGTTGTACTAGTTTGACCGTGAAGCTAGCACAACCACACACAAAAATATATAAACTCCTCACATACCATACTACTAATTAATTACTAATTAATTACTAGTGTCTTGATCAAAAAAATTATTATGGGGCACGGGTTCATATCAATATGTTTTGACAAAACTTTGCTCAAAAATTTCTTTTTAATGAAGTTTTCTTTTAGGGGGTGCGTAAAAAAATAATTTTTTTTTGGACCGCCCTAATGTATGTATATTAATACAGAACTACCAGAACCTAAAGCCGTTTTATTTTAATATAATAAAATCAGAAAAATTTGTTACTATGATTAAATTACGTGTGTAAGTTTATATATATATTTAAAAAGAAAAAAAAATGGTATTTTAATATAATAAAATCGGAAAAATTTGTTACTATGATTAAAATACGTGTGTAAGTTTATATATATACTTATATATATTTAAAAAGAAAAAAAAATGGAAATTCCAGTAATGTTCATGTAATATTAAATATTTGACGAAAAAAAAAGAATATGTTGTTAGTAGAACCTTGAAATCAATTGTATGTATGTTTCAATGCAATAATTCATTGAGCAACTTTTTTTATTAATATATATATATATATATATGTATACAAAAAAGCGATAAAAATAATAAAAAAGGAACTATTTTAGCGTGAGTATGTACAGTTTATTTCAGAATAATATCATATGCAATTGATCAAACCAAACGCCCACAGATTCAACAGGTGTTCTTTTATACGTTTATATATATATATATATATATATATATACAGTGTGTCTACTTAAGTTGTAACCGTATGGAAAACTTTTTTATTATTGGTTTTGTGAAAAAATTTATTCTTGATAAAAAGTTGTGCATGGTCCAAAACTTAAAATGCTACCATCAGATATCAATTTTTTTAAGTCGTATACGAGGTTTGTCAAAAAATATCAATTTTACTCAAGAGTAAAGTGCCTTTATTTTTTACAATACAGAAGAATGTTATAAAGTAAAGTTATTTTGAATTATAAGTTATATTCAAATATGCAATTACAGCCATTTAGCATAAAAATTAAAGTTTGGTGATTATTTACTACACTGTTCAAAATAATAGAGTAAAAGAGTAAAAATTTTCGAGGGTAATTGAATTTGTAGCCTTATTAGTGCAAAAAATTGGCCTGCTCTTGTGTATTTTAAAATATTTGACTTTTTACCTTAATGGAAGGGCAAAAAATACGAAAAATAAGAGTAAATAACTGCCTTTTTACCCTTTTCTGAGATAATAAAGTACTCTTTTGAATTTACCTATTTAGGGTAATCATATTTACCCTTTTTAGGGAACGGACTTATATAGGCATTAATAAGGGTATTTTTTTTTCGAACAGTGTAATCATTCCTTATTAATTATTCTGGCTTGATACAATTTAACGTAATCTAGGATGCACTGACATGAAAATCAAGTGATTTTTTGCAGGAACTTTTTATCAAGAATAATTTTTGTCACAAAACCAATAATAAAAAAGTTTTCCATATGGTTCCAACTTAAGTAGACACACTGTATATACATATCTATAATGAATGTTATATATATAATGAATGTTATATGATAGTTAAGTAATTTCGTGTGAAACAATATATCAAATAACAGTTAAAAGTAATACTGCTTTTGCTATCGGTTTCAAATGCCAGTATTGATTTAGGGAAAATAATATCGAAGAAAACTCACAGAGAGAGAGAGAGAGAGAGAGAATGTGAGAACTTTGCTTTTTTCGCCAATACGAAGGCTGAGTAACAGTTAAATGTAATACTACTTTTGCTATTGGTTTCAAATGCCAGTATTGATTTTGTATGCATATAAGATGGGAAAATAATTTTTTATAAGCTTAAAACTTATTAATAATTAATTCTGCGAAAAACGAAATAAGTCCAAAATCATAAATTTTGAAAAATCGTAAAAAACTTTCTGTCATAGCCCAGGAGCAGTCTAGAACTCTGATTTTTTTTTAATTCTTGTATTCCCATTAGTTATTAATATTTAATAAGAAATAATAATCCAGAACTAGTAAAAAAATAAATAAAAACGAATGGACATACACAGTTTTTACCAATTTTGGACATCTCTTGTTTTTCTCGGAAACCTCTCAATTATTTACCTTTATTAAGACAAAAAAAGGCGAAAAGCCCCTTCCCCCTTGAAAATTCTCTAGATCCGCCCCTGGAGAGAGATAGTAAATATATTTGAAATTTTACGCTAGCTTGGTAAATTTAATTTAATTTTTTTTTGTATACTATACATAATGTCAAAGTTTTACAATATTTTTTAGTATTATTACAGCTGAAAACTTGAATAAATACAATTTCCAATGATATAATTGTTGTAAGTTTCCAAAAAATAAACCACTAGCCTACGACTGCCTGTTTCTATTTACTCTCTCTCTCTTTTTCTCTCTGTAAATGTATCTCTATTTCTGTCTTTCTCTGATACAAGACATGAGTGCACGTTTAGTAAGTACGTACGTCGATTATTAATTAATATTATTAATGATACATAGAACTACTACAAACCTAAGGTCATTTTAGTTCAATAATAATAAATGTAGTATAACAGGGTGACTAAAACTTTGTGAAAACCAATTTCCCTGACTTTTCCCGGTTTTCCAGAACATTTTTCATTTTTCCCTGACTTTTATATTTAAACAAATATAAATTGCCAAGTACTGTGAATCACAAAATATTGATTAAAATCGGTTTTAAATTAGATAAAGATGAGTTACAACCTCGAACTTAATTAATTATAATGATTTCTAAGTCTAGGTGTGAAAAAATTGAGATAAGATTAATTTGAATATACTAAAAGTGAAATTCATAAAATTTTTGCGAATTTTATTATAATACAATTACAAATTTGCACAACATTTGCTCAAAATTTGTGTTTGTAATTTTGTAACTTCGCCAAACAAATTTTTTCCCTGACTCCAAATTAAATTCCCTGACTTTTCCAGGACCAACAAAATTCCCTGACTTTTCCCGGTTTTCCAGGTTTTGGCCACCCTGTATAAACAACAGAAAGAAAGAGAGAGAGAATACAATAATAATTATAATAATTAATAGAAATTGAGAAAAAAAAACATCTACATACGAAATTAGGTTGTTCGGTAACGTTATCCTTTTAAGGGGTAATTCAATTCGGTCAAGAGGAGAAGTTGATCTTTATTTGTGTGTATTTTTCTATTGAAATCTTAGTTAACGAAGTGTAATCTGCAAGCAAAACCGAAAAAAAGTCATAAATTTCATTTGTTCTATCGTCTTTCTTTTGTTTTATTTTTTTTTTTGTATATTATGGAAAAAAAATGTCATGTTTAGTACACGTAAAAAATTATTTTTCTTGAACGCCCATATTCGAATTTAGCGATGTCAAATTGATAATAATAAGTTTCTAAAATCCATACATGTTAAATCCCATTTCTAAAAAACATTTTAAAATTTTCAATAATTTTTCCTGCCAAACCAGAGTAAGGTAGAGAAAAAAGTTACTTATAGCTATATTATGTAGCTAATTTTTTTCTCTATTTTACTGAATTTTTTCAGATTTTTTCAGCAAATTTTGAAGTCTTATTTAAAAAAAAAAATGCAAGGGTACCACCCCCTTGAGAGATTTTCAAAATTTCAGTTTTTAATTTTTTTTTTTTCTACTAAACGATGCATCCTATAATAATGGTTTATTCACTAAATTATAGTACTCATTATTCCGCATTTTTCCATATCATGCTTATTTTCCTTCACCTCATAGTTTTTGAGAAAAAAAATAAAAACCAAAAAAATTCTAGCGTCCAAACGGCACATGCTAGCAAATTAAAACTAAAACGCCCCGGTCCCCATTCATTAAGTTTATTATTTCTGTATTTGCAAGTAAAATAATAATAATTTCGTTACAAAATTACTTTTATTCGTTTACGATTTATTTACGATAAATTTTAAGCTACATCCGTGGTTCATTATATTAATATTTTTAATTTTGAAGATTGGCTTCGCTAACTTTTTCGGGAAGTTAGCGAAGCCATCAATAATTTTTTAAAATACAGCGCGACAAATTTTTTGATTTCACGACAAAATTACGACAAATTATGCAATATTTTATTTTTTGTTTGGTGAAAGTGGCTTCGCTAACTTCCCGGACCTAAGCTATACCTTATTTTTCCTATCGTTCATATTTTTCAAATAACTCGAAAATAATGCAAAAAAAAAAATGGTATACTCTTTGACAAAAGAACTTCAATAAACGTTTAAAACTTACAAATTTAATAAATTACGGTCGAATTTCGACCACTGGCCGACCCATTAGTATAATATAATATTGTAAACAAAAGAACAAAAATAAATAAATAAATAAATAAGTTGTCAAATAATCAATAAAGCATTACTGGAAGGTTACAGGATATTATGTTTACAATGTATACAATACACACACACATACACACACACACACATGAGAGAATGACCTCGAGAAACCTACATTTCGAACACCTCTAGCCCTATACAGGTGTAAAACACCTGTACTGGGCATTATCTCACTGTACTACATACACTGTAATAAAAAATGTATGGAATTTTACCTATTTAGTGTTTTGTCAATGTAATTTTTCATTAAAAAAATTTATTATTATGTAAACCATTATTATTATTAATTTTTTATATTTAGTAATTTTTTCTCGAAAAATTGGCAACACTGTATTTTACTAAAATTGTATAATTTATGTGGGCATTAGAGGAATCTTCTATGAAAATTTCTTCAAAATCGGATAAATAATGTAGCCACAATAAATTTTTTTAAATTTTAATAATTTTCACTCTCGGAAAGTTGGCAAAACTGTATTTTACTAAAATTATATAATTTATAGTAAAATTAGAAGTTCGTTTTGAGTATATACAATGCAGTTTTGGTTCCTACGTTGATGTATGGTAGTGAGTGGTTGAGTTTGGTTGCAAAAGAATAAACGGAAAATGACTGCTGTGGTAATGAGATTTTTAGGTGGGGTAGCTGGGTGTAAATAGGAGAGATCGGGTACGAAACAGATTAGTGTATGATGAATGTGAAATTGAAAATAATGTTGTAGCAAAAGTTGCCGTGTTAGAGTCAGTTAAGATGGTTCGGATATGTTGAGCGAATGTCTAATGAACGTTTGGTTAAAAAGATTTATTTAAATGATTTGGATGGTCTCCTCCAAACATTCCTATCCAGCACAAGCAACTTTCGCACTTTCATCCACATTCATAATTCCTCTCATACATGCTCTTTTATTCCTACCACTTGGAAACTTTCGCTCACGCAAATCACATCTCAATCATACCACTCTAACTACTAATATTACATACATATATGTACTTTTTTCCACCTCCGTTTGGTAATATATCATATTACACATATTTGTAATATAGTTCTGATATTCGACCTGATTCTCTAGCAAAATTGCTAAATTTTAACAACATTGCTAACAACATTAGCCAATAATATTAGCTGACACTAAATAAAAAATGAAAATGAGAACTGTTATACTTGTTTCTATTGGTTAGAGTTGTTAGCAACGTTGCTAAAACTTAGCAACTTTGTTAGAGAATCAGGCCGATTATATATATATTTTCTAAACAATTATGTTCCAAATTACAGATCAGTTGAGTAATTAATTATAACCTAGAAATACTGGGCATTACAGAGTCTCACATGATTTGTAGATAAAATTACATTTGGCTTCCATTAATTAGTAATTGATAAATAATTTTATGTTCTAGTTACTTCTGTATTTTGTTCTACGTCTAGTCTATGTTCTGTTTAATTATTTATAAATGTGTCATTTGTGTATCATTTTTTCCCCGATGAAGACGTCAAAAGTTGTTTATAAAGTTAAAAATAGTTAACGACATATCAAGTTTTACCTTTTATAGTAAAATGTGGAAAGTTAATAGGCAAAAAAAATCAATATACATGAAAATCAATTAAAACAATAGAGCATATAAAATTAATTAACATATACATATACCCATATTAGGTTAGCTATTTTTTTTTTTTTCATATTTCATCAAATTCATAAATATATAAAATGTTAAATGGCATTTCATATTTTTTCAATTTTATATATTTTCATAAACACACAATGCACGCCATGTATCCATATAAGGGTGTGGCACAAACTCTTATTTCCACTATCTCCAAAATCAGTTTCCTCCAAACATTCCTACTAGCCAGAGACAAGCACAACATACCCATATATACAGGGTGATTTATGACGTTGGGGAAAAACCGCACCGAATGATTCCTATGAGTAATCTAAATGAAAAACTTCAAATAAACATATGTCCGAGAAATACTTTCTAACGGAACTGTAACCGTTAGAAGTTTATTACATGTAACATCAATCGCGTTAGCCTTATTTATTATATCAGAAAAAAAAAAACAAGTCATAAACTTTTGAATAATAATTGTAAAATTACTGATTGATTTTCTAACATTTTGTTTAAACACTAGTAAACCAATTTACTAGTTATGACTTTCCGAGAGTAAAACTTTCCGAAAGTAAAAATTATTAAAATTTAAAAAAATTTATTGTGGCTACATTATTTATCCGATTTTGAACAAATTTTCATAGAAGATTCCTCTAATACCCACAAAAATTATATAATTTTAGTAAAATACAGTGTTGCCAAGTTTCCGAGAAAAAAATTACTAAATATAAAAAATTTAATCCTATTTCTTAGAATTTATGTGATAATGTCAAAATGGTCTATATATGAGTTTACCCATATAATTCCAATCTTGTTTACAGTAAATTTATCATTTGTGTATCTTTTTCCATCCTGATGAAGACGTGGGTACTTTGATTATTAATAAATATTAATACAGAACTACTAACTTAAAGCCATTTTATTCATAATAGTATGAGATTTTGAAATTTTTTTACAATGTTAGACAGTACAGAAGAAAAAATGCTTTTCTTTCTTTAATATTATCAAATAATTATTATAGTTGTAACGAAGTAATTATATAATAATTACAGCACGGCCCATTAGATCATCATATCATTATATAATTAATGAAGGAACATACTAATAACAAATTAACTATAATTTATAATTACAATGCTCATATATTAAAATAACTGTATCTTATGTTAATAACAATTAATGTACTGAAAATTATATCAAAATCATTTTAATAAGTTAATTACACACAGTAATTATTGTAATATTAAAAAAAAAAATTTGGCTAATAATTTTAAATTATTATATATATATATTTTCCTAAGTAATGTGAATCACAAAATATTCATTAAAATAAAAATTTCTAAGTATAGAGGTGCGACAAAAATAATTTTAATATATATACTAAAAGTGAAATTCATTAATTTTTGCCGAGATATTATAATACAGGGTGATTTCTGACGTCGGGGAAAAACTACACCGGGTGATTCCTATAAGTAATCTAAATAAAAAACTACAAATAAACATATGTCCGAAAATGTTTTCTAACGGAACTGTAGCCGTTAGAAGTTTATTACATGTAACATCAATCGCGTTAGCCTTATTTATTATATATTATGTTTATAAGTCATAACTAATCAAAACAAATCCCATTTACTCATCGAAAACCTACACTGACGTACCTTCAATAGGTATCATTTACATATATTCTGCAAATTTTTATAAAGATTATATGTTTTTTTTATAATATAAAAAATAAGATTACATATTAATTACTTAATAAGATAACTTATAATGTTAATACTAATAAAGTAACTTTGTTTCACAGAAAGCTTTTCATAAATATGCAAAAAGTTTTAGCTTCATTAATATAACTATTCCACTGGCATCGTATTGAAATTAATAAACAAATATTAGATATTTACTGAAAGAAACATTGTAGATAATTTGACTGGCTTCAATTTCGTAAATAAATCTATCATCAGTGCGAACATATGACTATTCGTTTTGAATGAAAGTGTACAACATTATTATCCGGCCGGATAGTAGGTAGTCATTATCTGACTAAAACGGATATTCTACCAAATTGACCGGCCAGGCCGGATAATCCGTTGCATCCCTAGTCTAAAGCCGTTTTATACTTTATGATTGTTTTGTGGTTCAAGAGAAATTATATTATTATATTATTAGGTGATTTATATTTCGTATTTTTCTTGATGGAGATGATTGGTCATTGCACATTTGCAAATGAACTTTTGGTGCGATCGTATTTTGTATTCACTTGCGTTCGTTGCACTCTCCACCGCCCGGCGCGGCGCGATTGTGTTACGCGATGCATCGCGACGCGGCGCGTCGGGGTGCGCGCGCGCGGCGAGGGTGCGATGGCCGAGCGTCGCGGCGCGTCGCGTCGCGTGGTTACCGACGACCAACGTCGACGAACTCCGCCCGCCCGTGCGACCACCACGACAAAGATCGATACCGGTCGTCTGGAGTAAGGCGTAAACGAACCGAACACACACACACACACACACACACACACACGTTCATTCACCGAACGGGGAGAATTTATGGCCATAGTCGGGGCGCTTGCAATATGGCTGGTGGCTGGCTTGACTCGAAACTCGAAAACTTACAAATTTGATTCAAACTATTTTTAAAACAAACAAACACTTATTCTATTAGGAGTAAAACATGGTTTTACGATTGTAAGTATAGTTCTGTATTAATATTTATTAATAATAATTGATGTACTACTCAACGTACGTCTTATTTTTCTTCGTACGTTGATTATTAACAAATATATTAATACAGAACTAGAATTAATTGCTAGTTTCATAATGAACACTTTAACTAAAGTCGATTTTAAGTAGGGATGCAACAGATATCCGGCCTATCCGGCCAATTTGGTCGAATATCCGTTTTAGCCGGATAATGACTACCTACTATCCGGCCGGATAATAATGTTGTACACTTTCATTCAAAACGAATAGAAATATGTTCACACTGATGATAGATTTATTTACGAAATTGAAGCCAGTCAAATTATCTACAATGTTTCTTTCAGTAAATATCCAATATTTGTTTATTAATTTCAATAGTTATTAATGAAGCTAAAACTTTTTGCATATTTATGAAAAGCTTTCTGTGAAACAAGGTTACTTTATTAGTATTAACATTATAAGTTATCTCTTATTAAGTAATTAACATGTAATCTTATTTTTCATATTATAAAAACATATATTTTTTATAAAAATTTACAGAATATATGTAAGTGATACTTATTGAAGGTATATGTCAGTGCAGGCTTTCGATGAGAAAATGGGATTTGTTTTGATTATACATGTAATAATTGAAAATGTTGGATACTATAACCACATGTGCAGGGCCGGATTAACCTTTTGTGGGGCCCTAGACATTTTTTTTTTCTCCGGGCAAAAATAATAGGACTTTATTGCGTAAAAATACATAAAAATGAAATTTGACCGACTGCAGACCGGGCCCTTTGTATGCGGGCCCTAGACATTTGTCTTTTTTGTCTAGGCCATAATCCGGCCCTGCACATGTGAATTGTAAATACGAAAATTTGATTACAGTATCTTCAAGATGAAGCTATATTCTAACGCATATTGCAAATTTATTCTGAATGTGATTTAGATCTATTTAGATCTCTCTTATATTCTGTCAATCAAATAGAAAGGATGCCGGTACACACGGAGTACCGCATTGTCAAGGTCAAGTAAAAGCTATCCATGGTCAATGACCTACAAGGTGTTCCCATTCACGGCGGTATAGCATACCATCTAGCATACCTGTACGTACCTACATATTTAAGATAAGATATCTAACTTGCGAAATAGTATACATATTATTATACATATTATTTATAATTTTAGTCACATGATCTAAGAGAATTAATGTTTCTTTTGGTCAAATATATAATTAACCACCTTAGATCCGATGCAAATTGCCTATTTCTTGTACTTCTTCACACACCATTCAATAATCAAATTCAAGCGAAAATAAATATAATAGCCCCCGTATTCTCACCTTACTTTTAAAAGTACTTTTTACTTAAAATTACTTGTTAATTAGTGTACTTGATTTAATAATTTTTAACACAGCCATCGGAGATATCAGATTAAATAACACTTGACCGTGTTTCTTTTGGTCGAATATACAATTTTTGACCACCTCTGGACCTAGTGTTTATTCACACATCGCATTCAATAATAAAATTCAAGCAAAAATAAACACAAAATGCAACTTAACTTGACGTAATAGTTTTTTGAATGTCAGATTAAAAACATACTGACCGGAATAATTATGTTTGATGCTGCCACCAATGATGTATAATAGTAACTAACTGCTGTACAATAATGTACATTATCGTACAGTATTATTCTACACAATATGGTAATATAATATTAATATTATGGATAAGATTTAAAAAAAAAACAACAACAAATTGTAGTATTAAAATTCTGCAAAAACTCAAATGATTATTTTTCTACGAAATTCGTCTGGCACAAAACTCACTCCTACACATTTTCAGGAACACATCTAAAGAATAGGGACTCATTGGAGGATTTTTATAACACAACTAGGATTAAAATTGTCTGATCGCGTCACATTCTAAAAATAGAATCGTATGTATAATGGCGACGAGACACGAAATTGTGCGAATAACAAAAGAGAGAATGTCTATCTTTGTTTTGTTATGACGATTTTTTTTTACTACTCAATAAATATATAAACATACTTTGGCAAAATGACGTGAAATTATTCTCAAATTTTAGGCTCAATATGGGCTATTTAAGGCCCTAAAACACCAAATATTGAGCTTCAGCTGTTTTTCCAAAAATTTAATGTCGGCCAGCTTTTCTGTAAAGTTAGTAGAATCCTTAAAAACAATGTCAAAAACACTCGCGATATGATTTCGCAACATTTGTTAGTTATGGGCTATTTATGGGCTTTTTCTTAATTTTATTTCAAAAAGTTACTTCGGTAAGTTCAAAATAAAAATTAACGTTAAACTCGATAAAATTGTGGAGACAATTTAGGCTCACCGAATTACCGAATTAAGTATACAGATTTCGAAAAAAAAATATGTTGTTTACAAAAAATTGTGTCCACAATTTTATCGAATTTAACCATTGAATATATACCGGGGTGTTCAAAAAGTTCCGGGACGATCAAATATCTCGAGAAATACACATCGAATTAAAAAACAAAAAAAAAACACGTGTCAAATATTTTTCAAAAATCTATCCAGTGATACCCCACTCTACCCCCTAATCCCAGCCCCAGGGAGGTGAGAAGGGGGGCAACTTTGAAATCTTAAATAGGAACCCCTATTTTTTTTATTACAGATTCGGATTCTACGGCTAAAATACGTATTATTTGTCTGAAACATTTTTTTCTATTGCCTTTTAGAGCTACTATATATAGTTCCTATTTATTTTGTAACAGGGCTGTACTGAGATATTTTAGCTTCTTGGGCTAGGAAAATGTAGTGCTCTGTGTGAGATACGGCCCTACTATTTCAAAAAAAAATCCCATTTGCAAAAAATATGAAATATAGATCACAAATAGTTGACTTATTTAGGTGTTGCACCAAAAAAAAAAAATTTTATTTTCTTATATTGTATTTAGTTAACACGTTCACGGACAGTAAAAATTTCAGTGAGCTACAAAAATAGACAAGCAGTTTTTTGCTTAGCATTCAAATCAAATATTACACTTCTATAGTTTACTGAATGCCGGCTTAACCCTTCGTACACACACTTATATTTTTATAACTTGTAACACACACAGGGGTGTGTGATACCCCACAAAAAATCGTGCCTCATAATATCAGAAATAAGATAAAATTTCAGAATAACCATATCATTTTGTTTAGTAGACTCGTTTTCATCTATATCTAATAAAATAAATAAATATTCATGAAGTTCAAAAGGTTTTATTTATATTATTTTAACTTTCCGTTCCAACACTTATTTTTTTATAACTCGTAACACACACAGGGGTATGAGATACCCCACACAAACATTTGCTCCACACAATATCAGAAATAAGATAAAATTTCAGAATAACCATATGTTTTTGTTTAGTAGACTCGTTTTCAACAAGTGCAATCAATATCTAATAAAATAAATAAATATAGATGAAGTTATTCTTAAAAAACACTAGAATAAAATACACAACGCAAAGCACACACTGGGGTGTAATATACCCCAGTGTGTTTTGTCAGGCTCGTAAGTTGGATACCATGTATCCACTGAGCTCGAAAAAACGGTTGTAAGTAGTAAGGACTATTAACTTTATTTACACCTCTGTGCCATTCATTTTTGTCGAAAGATAAAGAAGAAACAGTAGAAAACATTTTTGTTGGGGTATGCCACACCCCAGTGTGTGTACGAAGGGTTAAGGACATTTGTAATTTCACAGAGAAAAGATAAAATAATATGAAACAGTTGATCATTACTTTGAAATGTATATCAATTAGAAAAACTTCAGATTTTATAAAATTAAATAAATAACAAGATTAGAAGTATATGGGTAAACCCATATATAGACTACTTTGACATTTCTCGGAAAGTTAGCTACACTGTATTTTAATAATATTATAATTTATGTGGGCACTAGGAGAAACTTTTCTGAAAATTTGATCAAAATCGAATAAATAATGTAGCCACAATAAATTTTTAAAAAAATTCTCTCTCGATAAGTTGGCAACACTGTATTTTGTAAAAGTTGCATAATTTATTTAGGCACTAGGAGAAACTTATGAAAATTTGATTAAAATCGGTTAAATAAAATGGTCATAATGAATTTTTAAAAATGTTAGTAATTTTTTCTTTTTGGAAAGTTAGAAACACTGTATTTTTTACATAAATTAAATGAATACTAGGAGAATCTTTTGTGAAAATTTGAGTAAAATCGGTTGAATAACATGGCCATAATAAATTTTTAAAACTTTAGTAATTTTTTTCTCGGAAAGTTGTCAACACTGAATATTAATAAAATTATGTAATTAATGGGAGCTTTACGGAAATCTTTTCTGAAAATTTGATTAAAATTGTATAAATAACGTAGCCAATATGAATTTTTAAAAACTTTAGTAATTTTTTCTCGGAAAGCGAGCTGACGACGCACATCCATACACCCACATAAACTAAGTTCGGATTCGTCATCTGGAGACTATATGAAAGATTTCTATACAATTTTATTTTTTTTTGAAAATGTTACAGACACCGTACCAAACGCTATACCACTTTTTCCTTGCAGTCAAAGTGGTAAAAATGCAGGTAATCAAAATAAAAATTACAAAATGCAAGTTCTACTATTAAAAACTATAATGTAAAATTACATAAATTTAAATTACATTTTTTAGAGTTTATATTAAAAAAAAAATATTTAAATAATTATTTCGAATGTGCTTAAAATCGATTATCAAAAATCAAAAATAAAAAACACAAATTCCAAAATGACAAAACACATATATTAAAAGAGGTCGTTGCGCCCAGCACATATAACAAACAACAACAACTTAAAAAAAAACCGCTTTTATAAACATCAGAAAGAAAGAAAGAAAGAGAGAGAGAGGGGGAGAGAGAGAGAGAATTGTGTAGACGTGTCCAGATTTTGCATTTTTTAAGTCCACTCTCCTAAACACAGCACACTTGATTCGCCACGCGAACTTGAATGGAATTTGGTTTTTTGTTTCTCTCTTCTTCTAAATCTAAACTAACCCGATATTATAAATCTAGGTCATTGAACTCTCGGGCTCGCGCTTCGCCATGGCCGCCGCCTGAAGGTTACATCGACACACCGGAACACGGAACGAAGCGACCAGTTCGGAAATGATCGGAAAAGATCGGAAGGGGGATTCCCCCTGCTTCTCTATCTCTCTCTCTCTCTCTCGCCCCCCAAAAACCGTAGTAATCATTCCGTAATTGAATGGTGCAGCCACGCGGTTACATTGTATTTATCAATATTATCATACGAGGAGTATAGTAACAAGATTAGAAGTATATGGGTAAACCCATATATAGACTACTTTGACATTTCTCGGAAAGTTGGCAACACTGTATTTTAATAATATTATAATTTATGTGGGCACTAAAACTTTTCGGAAAATCGAATAAATAATGTAGTCACCATGAATTTTGGTAATTTTTTTCTCGGAAAGTTGGCAACACTGTATTTTGTTAAAATTACATAAATTATATGAATACTAGGAGAATCTTCTGTGAAAATTTGAGTAAAATCTGTTAAATAACATGGCTATACTAAATTTTTTAAAATTTTAGCAATTTTTTCCTTGGAAAGTTTACAACACTGGACATTAATAAAATTATATAATTAATGGGAGTATTAAGGAAATCTTTTCTGAAAATTTGATCAAAATCGGATAAATAACGTAGCCAATATGAATTTTTAAAAACTTTAGTAATAAAGAGTGGTGTACTTAATTATACTAATTTCGATTTTTCCTAATTAGTTGAGATAATTATTTTAATAAAGAATTTTTTTTTAATACACTGTTCAAAATAATACACTGTTCGCAAAAAAAATACCCTTATTAGTGCCTATATAAGTCCGTTCCCTAAAAAGGGTAAATATGATTACCCTAAATAGGTAAATTCAAAAAGGGCACTTTCTTATCCCAGAAAAGGGTAAAAAGGCAGTTATTTATCCTTATTTTTCGTATTTTTTGCCCTTCCATCAAAGTAAAAAGTCGAAATATTTTAAAATACGCAAAAACAGGGCAATTTTTTGCTCTAATAAAGCTACAAATTCAATTACTCTCGAAAATTTTTACTCTTTTACCCTACTATTTTGAACAGTGTAGGGTAAAAGAGTATAAAATAATTCAATAATTAATTTAATATTATTAATTGATTTATAGAAAATAAAAAATAGTATAGTTCTTAATTGGCTCTATTTTGTACAAAAATACCTGAGATATAATATCCTATGTAGAATAATATATATTTTTTTGAATTTTTTTTGTATTTTGGAAATAGAGAAAAAAAAATTTTTTTGGCCAATTATAAATACGAAAAAATTCAAAAAAATATATATTATTATTCTACAGGTATTTTTTTTCGGTACAATAATGATCGTTTTTGTAGCAAATAGAGCCAGTTAAAAAATATACTATTTTTTATTTTCTATAAATCAATTGGGCCCTCCTATCCTCCAACTTTCCCCGGGCCTAATTTTTTTATTCAGTCCAACCCTGTAATGGTAACATCAAAGCAACTGATAATTTCAATAATTTTTATTATGTTTGGCATTATAAAATTTATATATTCACAAATACGACGTCTGTAAATAACCAAATTTTCACAAAAGATTTCTTCACTTCCGTACAGAGTTGCCAACTTTCCAAAAAAAACTATTGTTTTGGCTTTACTATTTATCCATTTTTGAAATATATATATATATATATATATATATATATATATATATATATATATATAACGCTTGAAAGAATTAAACAATTTAATTATTATACAATGTTGCCAATTTTCTGGAAAACCTTTTCAAAATTTATTATAATCTATAAACTATTTGTATACGATTTAAAACGAATTTTCAGAATAAATTTAATTTTTGAATAATACAACCCGAACTTTTGTTGAAAAAATATAAAAATATTATTCCTATTTTTCAGTATTTATGGTGATAATGTCCATGGGTTTACCCATATATACTTCTAATCAATTTTATTTTACATTTCCATGTTTATCAAATAACAAAATAACAAAAATCTGACACGAACGATTCAAAAAATTCATAGCAAGAAACAAATAGATAACAGCAAATGAAAAATTTCCAATCAATACATACTGTATAAGAATTTATGTAAATTTATAATACTTATTCAATTAATGTAATTTTAACAATAAAAATGTAATATTTACATAAAAAATCACAGTAAAAATATCAAAATACTGCTATTTTACTGTGAAAAACTATGTAATATTATATAAATTGAAGTTACATTTTTTAGTGTACACATCATTTTGTTTTTCATAAATAATATTGTTGTTATTAATTTTATTTATTTATTTATATATATGTATATATATATATATATATATATATATATATATATATATATATATATATTTATTGTTATCTTCGAAATTATCGCATTTATAAAAAATTAAAAATAGCTTTTAACTGAGATTAAATTAAATTATTGCTGTTTTTATCAATATTTATTTGTGAAATATTTTGACGTAATATTCAGAAATCACCAATTTTTCCTCTAACATTAATAATGTATAATAAAAAATATATAAAATTTATAAATTTATAAAATAAAACGGCTTTAGGTTGCAATAGTTCTTATAATGTTCTCAAAAATATATAAAACTTGTGAAAAATATCAATATCTTGTGAAAAATGTCAAAATCTTGTGAAAAATATCAAAATTTTGTGAAAAATATTGAAAATCTTGTAAAAAAAACATCATAATCTTGTAAAAAACATTATAATCTTGTAAAAAATAACATAATCTTGTAAAAAATATAAAAAATCTTGTGAAAAATATCAATATCTTGTGAAAAATGTCAAAATCTTGTAAAAAATATCAAAATTTTATGAAAAATATTGAAAATCTTCTAAAAAAAGAAACATCATAATCTTGTAAAAAATATCATAATCTTGTGAAAAATATCATAATCTTGTGAAAAATATCAATATCTTGTGAAAAATATCGAAAATTTTGAGAAAAATATCAAAATCTTGTAAAAAAAACATTATAATCTATTTCTTGTTCCTCTGATGAAGAAATTATTAATATACAGAATTAGATAAAATGAATTTGTGTAAAAAAGTAATTTTCAAAAATCAGTTTTAATATTATAAATAATCATAGTAACAAATCTTTTCGAACTTCATTCTATTAAATAAAACGGCTTGAATGTTCTAACAATTCTGTATTAATTTTATTGAAAATATCTCATTTCCGTAGTAAAATTTTGCGATTTATATTTTCATAAAATGTGCAAAATTAACACAGTAGTATGTAAAGTTTGAAATAAATACTGTTTAACATAACAAGAAAAACTAGAATAACTTCTAAATAATCCTCAAATTTAAATAGTAATATAGTAAAAAGAACTCATTGTATTAAAATTTCACAAGATTTAAATAGTAATATAGTAAAAAGAACTCATTGTATTAAAATTTCACAAGATTTATGATATTTTTCACAAGCGTATGTCAAAACCTTGTAAAAAATATCAATAATCTTGTGAAAAATATCGAAAATCTTGAGGAAAATATCAAAAATCTTGTGAAAAATGTTATAACCTAGAAGGTAACCACTTGTAAAATCTGGTGTACAAATTTATTAAAATCCTAATAAAATCATGGTAAAAATCCGTAAAATAATGGTAAAATCTACTAAAAATATTCTTAAAATCTTAAAATATATGATAAAATCCTAAAAATCCTGGAAATTTCGTATAAAATCCGTAAAATCAACGAAGAATGAATTTGTAAAATCTGGTGTAGAAAATATAAAGGAAGTGGTTTCCCTCTCGGTCATAATCTTGTGAAAAATATTATAGCCTTCTCAAAAATATATAAAACTTGTGAAAAATGTCAATATCTTGTGAAAAATGTCAAAATCTTGTAAAAAATATCTAAATTTTGTGAAAAATATTGAAAATCTTGAGAAAAATAACATAATCTTGTGAAAAATATCAAAATTTTGTGAAAAATATTTAAAATCTTGTAAAAAAAAAAAACATCATAATCTTGTAAAAAATATCATAATCTTGTGAAAAATATCAAAAATCTTGTTAAAAATATCAATATCTTGTGAAAAATGTCAAAATCTTGTATAAAATATCAAAATTTTGTGAAAAATATTGAAAATCTTGAGAAAAATAACATAATCTTGTGAAAAATATTTAAAATCTTGTAAAAAAAAAAACATAATCTTGTAAATAATATCATAATCTTGTGAAAAATATCAAAAATCTTGTGAAAAATATCAATATCTTGTGAAAAATGTCTAAATCTTGTGAAAAATATCAAAATTTTGTGAAAAATATTGAAAATCTTGTAAAAAAAAAAAGAAACATCATAATCTTGTAAAAAATATCATAATCTTGTGAAAAATATCAATATCTTGTGAAAAATATCAATATCTTGTGAAAAATATCAAAATTTTGTGAAAAATATCGAAAATTTTGAGAAAAATATCAAAATCTTGTAAAAAAAAACATTATAATCTTGTATAAAATATTATAATCTTGTAAAAAATATCAAATATCTAGTGAAAAATGTCATATAACCTTGTAAAAAAAATAATCGTCTTTTTATAAAATAAATTAAACAAAAATCTAATCGTAAAACAGTTTTTTTATTATTATTATTTTAATAGTTAATACCCTGTTTATCAGTGTAAACATCTGTTGGAGAACCGCCCCATTTTCTAACCTAACCTAAAACTTCAGTCAACGAAATCTAAGAACCCCACCCACATTGTGGAAACTTATCCCGTGTGCAGTAAAGACAAAACTTACTTTATACAAATCGATTTAATCCAAAAACGGAAGTGTATAATCCAAATAACGATGCACTCATATTTAATAATCAAATCACCCAAAACACACCTTAAATATAACCTCAATCACAACACGTATATATAAAATAAAGACACATTGATTTTATTATATAATTTTTTTTTCTCGTCCTAATTAACGTTACGTAACACTTAAATGTTTATTTAAATAATAATAATTGTAACAAAATACTAGTGCACATGACATTGAAACTGGTAAAATAATTTCGATTTTTGTGGTGTCACATCTTTCTGTCCCGATATGAACACGTAGGCGTTTCAATATAGACTGACTCGAGGCAGGAGAAATGGTGTGAAACACGAAACGAGCCGAACGTACACGAAGTTACCCCCTCCCCCCTACTTCTATGGTACAACAAAGATGGCTGCGCTGATGCACATGCACAGATCGGTGAACCCCCAAGAAGCTCTCTCGGGCAGAGGCGCGCATGGCCACCTCCACAAAAAGGGCACTTTTTCTCGACAAGAATTTTTTTAACCTCTTTATAAAGAAATTTATCTAATTTTAAAAATTTTAGTTGTTTTTTCCTAGGAAACTTGGCAGCACTGTATTTTATTCAGATTATATAATTATATAATTTATATGGACACTAAAGAAATCTTTTCTGAAAATTTGATCAAAATCAGATAAATAATGTACACAATAATGTACACAATTAATTTTTTTCTCGAAAACTTGACAAGATTTATACAGGGTGTTTGCAATCAAGGTATTTTATTTTTAAGGGGTGATACTACAGGTCAAAACAAGGCGATTAACGCCAAAACACCTTAGTAAAAGTTTTCTAATAAACGAGATATTCATTTTTTTTTAAGTAAAATGGTAGCATATGGTATAATTTTTATTATCCAGCTCACAAAAAAAATTATTCTTCATAATAGTTTTGGATTTGCTTGAAACGAATAAAAATGTAAAAATATTCCAGGTTTTAAATACAGGGTGACTCGGATTTGCGGATTTGTGTTTCAACTTTTAGGTAAAATACCCTTATTTGATTAATAGGATTATATTATGTTTAAAATTACAATTTAAAATACTTATCTTGATTTGTGTCATTAATAAAAATATTTAAATAAAGTATCTAATATCTCGTTTATTTGAAAACTTTTGCTAAGGTGTTTTAACAATCGACGATCGGCACAAATTTTTGTATGTAAACTTAAATTGTAATTCTAAACATAATATTCAAATAAAATTATTCAAATTTTTTAAATAAGGGTATTTTACCTAAAAGTTGAAACACAAATCAGCAAATCCGAGTCACCCTGTATTTAAAACCTGGAATATTTTTACATTTTTATTCGTTTCAAGCAAATCCAAAACTATTATGAAGAATAATTTTTTTTGTGAGCTGGATAATAAAAATTATACCATATGCTACCATTTTACTTAAAAAAAAATGAATATCTCGTTTATTAGAAAACTTTTACTAAGGTGTTTTGGCGTTAATCGCCTTGTTTTGACCTGTAGTATCACCCCTTAAAAATAAAATACCTTGATTGCAAACACCCTGTATAATTTATATGGACACTAGAAGAATCTTTTCTGAAAATTTGATCAAAATCGGATAAATACTGTAGCCACAATTAATTTTTGAAAATTATAATAATTTTTTTAAGATTATATAATTTATATGGACACTAGAGGAATCTTTTCTGAAAACTTGATCAAAATCGGATAAATAATGTAACCACAATTAATTTTTGAAAATTTTAGTAATTTTTTTCTCGAAAATTTGACAAGATTTATATAATTTATATGGACACTAGAAGAATCTTTTCTGAAAATTTGATCAAAATCGGATAAATAATGTACCCACAATTAATTTTTGAAAATTTTAGTTAATTTATTTTCTCGAAAAGTTCGCAATACTGTATTTTATTAAAATTATATAATTTATATGGACACTAGAGTAATATTTTCTGAAAATTTTATCAAAATCGGATAAATACTGTAGCCACAATGAATTTTTGAAAATTTTAGTAATTTTTTCTCGAAAAGTTGGAAGCTCTGTATTATATTAAAATTATATAATTTATGCCAGGCACTAGAAAAATTTTTTCTGAAAACTTGATCAAAATCGAATAAATAATGTAGACGCAATTAATTTTTGAAAATTTTTGTAATTTTTTTTTCTCGAAAAGTTCGCAACACTGTATTTTATTAACATTATATAATTTATATGAACACTAGAGTAATATTTTTTGAAAATTTGATCCAAATCAGATAAATAATGTAACCACAATGAATTTTTGAAAATTTTAGTAATTTTTTTCTAGGCAATACTGTATTTTGTTAAAATTATATAATTTCGACGGGCACTAGAAGAATTTTTTGTAAAAATATTAAAATCGGTAAAATAACGTGGCCATAATTATTTTTTAATAACTTAAGTAATTTTTTTCTCGGAAAATTGGCAACACTATATTTTATTAAAATTATCTAATTTATGTAGGCGCTAGTAGTATCTCCTGTAAAAATTTGATTAAAATCGGATAAATATTATAACCACTATAAATTTTTAAAAAGTTTACTAGTTTTTTTCTCGGAAAGTTGACAACACTGTATTTTATTAAAATTACATAATTTATGTGAGCATTAAAGGAATCATTTCTGAAAATTTGATCAAAATCGGATAAATAATTTAGTCAGAATAAATCTATTTCAAAACATTACTATTATTATTTGAAATAGTAAAGAATGTAAAATATTTTCTATAAATATTTATTTTGTTTTTTCGAGTCATATTTTCAAACGTACGTTTGTATATGTCATTAAATTGTCATAATATGTAATAACAACATGAAATTCCTATTCTATTACGTTCAAACAGGTCGTTATTCTAATAACATTTTATAATTACACAACTATTTTAAAAATCTAATCAGTCTAAAATAGAAATTAATAAATAAATATTATGTTTTGCTCGTCAAGCGTATTTCATAATATTTAATCTAACAAAGTTGCTAAATTTTAACAACGTTGCTAACAACATTAGCCAATAATATTAGCTGACACTAAATAAACAAGATTAGAAGTATATGGGTAAACCCACTTTGACATTTCTCTACTTTTGCTACAACATTTTTTTCAATTTCACACTCATCATACACTAATCTATTTCGTGATAAAAATGGGATAAAAATATAAGTTTAATATACACTAAAATTGAAATTAATTATTTTTTACCGATATAATAAACAAATTTGCACTGCATATTTGTGTTTGTAATTTTATTTTTTCCCTGACTACCAAATGACTTTTCCAGTATCAACAAAATTCCCCGACACTTTTCCCGGTATTCCAGGTTTTGGCCATGGCGTTTAAAAATAAATGTTAGCCTTCAAGGGGTTATCTATCAATTTTATAAACTATATTTTCTATATATTTTTATTGGAAATCTGCCACTTTTTTCTTGGTTCGAATAATTTCAATTTTAATTCCGAAATATATCTCCGAATAATTGATTATTTAATTATATTAACACTTTCTGTGGTTGGCTCTTGATGAAACATTTTTAAAAAAATTATTAAGAAATAAAATAACGAATAAATGAATAAATAATTTGTGAAACTAATCAAGTGTTTTTAATAAATATAACTTAATCGATTATTTTTTTAATTCGAATTATCCAGCCCCCCCATCATTCACTAGTAAATACCAATAATATATAATTTAGCAGAGAAGTAAAAATGAATGTTTACCATACTAACACAGTTATTCTGATGTGTGCGAATGAGGTGGAATAACAGGGGGAAGGGTGAGGAAATGTGGCAATGTAAGGAATGTGTACATTTGTAATTTTCTGCCTAACTGTTCCTTCCTTCTCTGTTCCGCTACTATAACTGCCAGTGGCGTGCGTGTCTACACCGAAATCTGCATGATATTAAAATAAAACACTGCTTTACGGTTTGCTATTTAATTTAGGATGAGGCTATTTATACATATGGTATGTATACGCAATTAGCTATTTATACATACTTAAAAAAAATGTATGTATTATTTTCTGTTTTTTAGTCTTGTGTTTGTATGTTCGGTATTTTCTTGTTTTCTATAGTTTCTCTATTTTGAAAAAAAAAAAAACTAAATACACGAATTGGTGAATATGACACAAGATAAAATTAAACATATAAAATTACATAAATGTTTTACGGAAGAAATGTTTTTTAACTCTATTCAACTGTTCTGTAAATGTGTCATTTGTATACGTAATCTCTATTTCTGTCTTCCTCTAATGCAAGACGGTGAGTTTGCGTTGAGAGAGTACGTACGTCGATGATTAATCAATATAATTAATACAGAACTATTACCTCAAACCCCGCATTAAGCCGTGTTTTATTCTATATGCATATAAGTAAGTTGTTGTTTCTTCCTTCCGTTTTTCTCTTTAACAAACACAACATCAAGAACGCTACACGTAACCGTTAAGTAATAAATAATAAATATATATATATATATATATATATATATATATATATATATATATATATATATATATATACGTTTAGATATATTGGTGTATAAAGGTGTATGTATGCGGTCCACAAATGGTGTACATTGCCAACACACACACACACACACACACAAGCAATATAGTATCTCTGTAAATGGAATGTAAGTTTCCGCAAGGCAAATTGAGTTGTGGTGTATATAGTTCTCAAGAAGTATGCGGATACGACACTAATTCATTTACCAATGACGTGTGTATGTGTATGTTTATTTATTTATATATATATATATATATATATATATATATATATATATATATATATATATATGTAGTCGCGACAAGATAAAAAGACAGGTACGTTATAATCACGTGATGAAACTTAACAACATGAAACTCACTAATGAACAAAATTAATTTCATTCTATTCTACATATAATGAACTAAATCTTCTTGAAACTATTTACGTATGTTATTTTAATCAAATTAAAATGTAATTTATACAAATATATCGTATATTATTTTGGATTTTTCAATCGAAATCAACTTATTTATTTTTGCTATATATTTGGCAGCATTGATTTTCAATGTCAAAAGTCACAGTACGTTTATATTAGTTCATTTGACGTTATATTTTGAATGTGTATTTTTGTAATTTATTATGGCAAAAAGATGGTCTAGGCGAGATGTCAACAGTTAGTTGGCAATTTAATTTCATATTTTGAACAAGAAAAGGAAAATAATGGGCCATTAATGTCCCTGTCTGCTGTTCGCGAGAAACTCATATAATCATAGTAGTGAGTGACGTTATTTGCCTAGTGACAAAAATTGATGACGTCCCTATCTTTTTATCTTGTCACCACTATAAATAAATATATATATATATATATATATATATATATATATATATATATATATACAGTGTGTCCCCGGATTGAATTCACTATAGGTGTAATCGGCAAAAAATTTAAGAATTTCATTTTCATGTTTTGGGATTCCGCCCTGCTTTGTCTGAAATCAATTTTAAGCATATTTCTAGTTTTTTAAAGATCAAGACGGCCATGAAAAATGTAAAAAACTATTTTATATTCAGGTAAAGTGCCTTTTTGGTCAAATGTTCTAGAGAAAAATTGTTCAGAATATGAAATTATGGCTCTGCGCAAAATTTCAAAAGATCACATAATTTAATAATTATTAGTAAATATAATTTGTAAAAAGAGTTCATATAAATATATTTTTTTAAAAAAACCATTAATTTATGAAAAAGTAATGCTTTTTAGTTTTGTTGATGAATATATAAAACTTAGTTGCGGTCAATGTGAATGTTAATTAGAAAATTTGCGGTCGCGGTTCTGCATCGGAGAATTTATTCTTTGAAGTAGCTGATAATTTAACCCCCCCCCCCTACCCATCCCTCTCAATGAGAAAAAAAAAGATAGATAGAGAATAGATGTTTGTATAATATGATACGATAGTACACAGCTGCGTTAATTACAAATAATTAACATAAAACAATCTTTTACAATAATAATCGCCAAAAAAAGTTTTTTTTATTTTTATTTCTTATCATTTATGTGATAATGTCAAAGTGGCCTATACAGGGTGATTCAGGACTAGTGTAACAAACTTTAACAGCTTATTCCTGAGGTCATTTTGAGCTAAAAATGTCATATGAACATAGGTCCTATTCCTTCTAGTTACCAAAATACAAGAGGTTGAAGTTTTCTATAAATAACACGAAATTTTCTAATTTTTGTAATCAAGATACTTTCGGAAAACAAGAGTTTTATTGAAAAGTCATACCTTATTTGTCTTAATTAAAAATTGTTATACTTTTGATTGTATTTTTATTTCATAATGGATGGTTATAGTACTGCTGAATATGCAGATATGATTTTTATTTATAAATTATGTAATGTAATGACAAATAAAGTATGACTTTTCAATAAAACTTTTGTTTTCCGAAAGTATCTTGATTACAAAAATTAGAAAATTTCGTGTTATTTATAGAAAACTTCAACCTCTTGTATTTTGGTAACTAGAAGGAATAGGACCTATGTTCATATGACATTTTTGGCTCAAAATGACCTCAGGAATAAGCTGTTACAGTTTGTTACACTAGTCCTGAATCACCCTGTATATGGGTTTACCCATATACTTCTAATCTTGTATTTTTAATGTTACAGACACCGTACCTCTATACTACATTTTCCTTCCAGTCAAAAGTGATAAAAATAAATAAATGTATAAAAATTTATCAAACTGTACAGTTCCATTTATATTTGCGATTAAATCGATAACACGATGAAAATATTGAAAATATTTCAATAATTTGTAAAAGTAAGTACGTCCTTGGCAAACGGAAGATAAGATGCACAGACATTCTCTAACGAAGGGGGGGTTTGGGGTGGGGGCGGAGGAGGAACGGAAGGAGGGTACAATGGGTACATGGAGGGGTGAAGGGAAAGGTAAAAGAAAGCACGCGTCACACGCCTACGTCACACACTACTTCCGGTACAATATCACAACGATGATGGGGGCTTTTAGACATAACGCAACGCAAACGCAACTAAACTGCCACATCGTATAACGTCCCGTTATTCCTACAATACGTTCAAAATCTCCAAAGTATTCCAAAGATCCAAAGTAATTAAAAAACTACGTAAGATATTTTTATAAACAAAACAAAAATAAAATTAATAAAGATATACCTATTGGGCCCTGCAGTCAGTTATTTAAAAAATATTAAAGTTTTTAAGAAATTTCAAGTTTAAAAATTGCAAAAATTGTTATATTATGGTTGTTTTTTTCGCATTTGTTGCAACCTTTTATTTATTATTACCGCGGAGCACAATAAATTACTTCTTCATCATTCTCTATTTTAAATTTTAGCACTCAATTTTCATTATTAGAGTCAGCATTTTGGAAATTCTAAACCTTCTTTAACAAAATAACAAATTCTTGAATTTTTCAATATTTACACACCCCTTATTTATATATTTACGCTAAAGTAATACGAAACATCAAAATACGAGATAAAATTCTTGAAATGTCACGACTTTGAAGAAAAGTTTATATTTATAATCATAAATATATATATATATAATATATAATAATGTAGATTTGTAATTATACAAATAATATTCTTCAAATATTTATTCAAAACTACTATTTAAGCTAGTTAACATATGTTACAATGTTAACCTACATATATAAAATTCCTAAACTGAAAACATTGAATATTACTAAAATAAAACGGTTCTAAGTTGTAGTTCTGTATTAATATGTACATAGTCAGTGGCGCAACCAGGGGCTAGCAGAATTAGCACACAACTTCTAACGCTACAATTATTTACCCCAAAATATTGAGCCAACATTCATTATTTTAAACTATTAATTATTCGATTCATGTAAGATAAAGTGGAAATCTGGTTAGTATTTACTTTTTTTTTTTGCTTCTCCAAGATAAAATCCTTGCTCCACCCCCCTCCCAAGACAAAATCCTAGCTGCGCCACTGTACATAGTATTAAATAGAATCTAGTTCTGTATTAATATTTATTAATAATCAACGTACTCAACATACGTTTCGTCTTTTTTTTCTCCTGATGAAAACGTACGTCAAATATTAATACACAAAACTACAATCGTAAAGCCGTTTTATTCTTAATATTAATATTTACACAATATTAAAATATTATTCAAGTATTAATATTTATTAATAATTAACGTACGTTTCGTCTTTTTTTTCTAATGAAGACGTACGTCGATTATCAATAAATATTAATACACCAAAACTACAATCGTAAAACCGTTTTATTAATAATAATAATAATAATAATATTTATTTGTCCATAACGGCAAAGTACATTAACCAAAACATTATCATATACATGTAACAATATTAAATATTAAATAATAATACTAGATATTCTTAATGGAATGAGATTTGGAAAGATTTTTTCACTACATCGAAATATTAAAACGTAAAATCAGAATTCTAAACCGGATAAACAAATGTACATCGGAAATGTGAAGAAAAATGTATACGCCCACCCGACCGGGTTATTTGGCCACGATAATAATAACATAACCGCTGACGATACGAAAAATCCGTAAATGAAACAAAGTTCCCTGTAAAATAAATCGTTGAAAAATGGTGGACGAGCAAAAACAAAACACAACTAATATTTAATTAAAACAAATGAATCTTTATGCTATGTGTCAACATAGATATCACAAGTTCCGTAAAATAAATCAAAATCTAGTCGTAGTAAAATGGTGGCCGAGCAAAAAAAAAACAAAACAAAACTGATATTTAAGTAAAACAAATGAATATTAATAAACTAATATTGTTATGTGTCAATGTAAAGTCAAATCAGACAGTAAGTTTCCGTAGAAAAATGGTGGACGATCAAAAAACAAAACTGATATTTAAGTAAAACAAATAAATATTAAGTGATGCGATTGTATTTTGTTATATGTCAATGTAAAGTCAAATCAAACAAAGTTCCCGTAGAAAAATGATGGACGATCAGAAAAACAAAACTGATATTGAAGTAAAACAAATGAATATTAAGTGATGCGATTGCATTTTGTTATGTGTCAACGTAATATCACACATGACCTTGGCGTAAACAAGTTATGCAGCCCAGGCCGCGATGCGGAATGTCATCTATGCCTGCACACAAACTTGCATTTAGCCTAACTTTTATCCGAAATATCCGAACGCGATTTCCAATAATTTCTCGTCTCCGGTGAGAATGAACTCTGCCCGTGATAGCTGTCAAGTAAGGGTTAGGAACAGGAAAAAAAAAGGGTGGGGTCACTCACACCACAACAGCATAACAATCCGCGACTTATAGGTTATTTTTATTTGGTACGGAGAGCAATATTACAATATATAAATAAAATCGTATTTACCGTAGTTTTGTAGTTGAGTTTTCTGGGTGCAGCAGTTTCCATCCGCACGGCCATAATATTTAATAATTATCACAGTGTTTTGACAAGTCGTAGCACAGGCAGGGGTGTGTCGCGGATGATTCTCTCTATTTTCGGTTTTTTTTTTTTCAACAAACTACCACCATATTAAAAACACTATAGCACTAAAATGTCATTGCACTGACCGAGGTAACTTACACGGGATGTGGGCGCAGGAGGGAGGGGTGCGGACAACCCGGAGGAAAAACACAACCGGAAAGCCAAAAGACTTTTCGGCCCGGCAGACGTAGAGAAAACCCGTGAGAGAGGTGCAAAAAAAATCTCTAGCAGCACTCGCCACTCCCCATATGAACAGACACCATCTTGGTTGTATGTGACAGTCAGGGGGGTGACAATAGGTATTCCAATTTGAATATTGAGCTTTAGTGGTGCTATCTATAAACCCCTAAGATAAGTTTTTTGGCAATATTTATTTTTTTATGCAGCAGATGTCGCCACATTGCAGAATCACGTGACGTAAGCACGTGTGCTTAGCGTACAGACGCTTTGAATGACGCCATTCTTGTTTTTACTTTTGAGTTCAAACGTTGTTTCTTGTGCTTATGTTTTCATTGTTATTCCTGCGTCATAACACGTGCAAAAATGGTAAGTTAAATATATATGTTTATATGATTTAAAATATTAAATAGTTTTTAAATGTTTCAGCCTTCGTGTATTCATCCGGGCTGTGATGGATCGGAGAGCGTACATTTTCATGTTTTACCTCAGGGTGAAATTATGCGTGAACAATGGCTTCGTGCTATCAATAGGTGCGATTTACTGGATAAAACCTATCCAGAACTTAAAAATTGCCACGTTTGCAGTGCTCATTTTGGTACATGGCAATATCGAAGTGCTACCAGTAAACTTTTAAATAGAAATGCTGTTCCAAATGCCAAAAAGTGCTCGCCGTCATTTAATTTATCAGAATATAACGTCAAAAAGTTACTACAGACAAATAATAGCGCATATCTATCTGGGGTTATTTTAAATAAAATATTTAAAAAATGTAAATGTTCGGTCTGTGTCGAATATTTATTAACTAAAAATTGCACGGACAAGCATGCACTTATTCAATTAAAAGACTACGGAATTCATAAGCAACTCCTTTTATATCCTTCTGAAGTTATTATTTCCCATATTCACATTATGCGCCTAAAAATATTTCCTCTTTTCCTAAAATATATTAATTCTCCTAATATTTCAAAAACAGTCCTTGAAAATATCCAATTTGTTATCCCCATTCCTTGCTTCACTCATTCCGTAGATCTTAATAAGGACATCAAACTTATTTTAATAGAAATTCTTTTATACGCTTTCATATCACTGGTCAACAAAAAAATTAATTTGGAAATGATAACGGTTCCGAAAATAATTGACGAATATCTTACTGTGGCATATCCACCATTAAAAAGTAAATTGAAACATTTTATGGAAAGAAAAAATAAAAAAAATGCATAATATTTAAGTTTAGAATTGTTTCTGTAGGTTAAAAAACATGTATATTATTTGCAATTGTAATTTTTTGTTTTTGTTTTAAATATATATTTAAATATAATTATAATATATATTATTAATTATTATTATTTGTGTCCATTTTCTTTTAAATATGTACTTCACATTTATTTCAATTCATTTTATGTATTTTGATGTATTTATATGTTTGGTTCATTTATGTTCAATACATGAATTAATTGAACATATAAATAGTATCAAAATACATAAAATAATTTGAAATAAATTTCTAATACAAAAAAGGTTTGAACTGAATAATTCGTAAGGGCCGCGCTAAACAAATGATTTAATCAGTGGTTTATAGATGGCTCTGTGAAATTTCCTAAACAGCCAAATACACAGCGTTGTCGCTTCTTCTGTATATATATATTACTTATTCTATGGTGACAGTCGTAGTGTGTGCCGGCCGCGGCGAAGTGGTGTGTATAGGTGGCCGGTAGAGGCGCTAGCGATCAGGCAATGCAATGCCATCTAGCGATACGGAAATGAAAGTACAAATGGAAATATGCTTGCGTTGGCTGATTTGTAAACAGTAAACACAAATACAAATAACACGCCTTTTGCATTCGTCATTTTGTCAACAAATAATTATGATGATTTTTGACCCCCCTCCCCCCTCATCCGAGGTTATTATGTGCTAAATACATTCCACCCGTCATGAGATGATTTTTGCAAATGCTCTAGTTTAAATTTATTATCAAACAATATATTTACAAGTTCTGCTTTCTCAAATAATGTTCGATTTTTAAACAAAACTGGTTTACTTGTACAGTGTTAAAAAAATATCGAAATAATAGAAAAATGGTAGTAAATTTTACTTTAAAAAATCTGTAATTTCATTTTATCCATAAATATTATATATTTCTACCTTAACAGTCTGTAATTTTCTACATAATCAAAATAATCAGACTTACAATTAGTACATATTTTGTGTAATAATACTAATAAAATATTTTAATTGTGTAATTCATTCATTTCAAAATACATCCTTTATAGGTAAATTTTGAAATATATATAATTATAGCAACAATAATATTATAGAACTAAACAAATTTTAACTATTTATGGAAAATTTTTATACCTAAAAATACTGGGCATAGGGCATCATAGTGTCTCATGGTTTGTAGATAAAATTACATAATTTTTTTTTACAATGTATTAATATTGATTTATAACCGACGTTTCGACGAAACTCAACGTAGTACGTCTTCATCAGTAAGAAATAGATACAAATGACATTTATAGTAAATAAATAGAACATAAGGTACATATTTATTAGCCGTAACAAAATACAGAAGTATGTAGATCATAAAATACTATATAGATTTTTAATTAAGGCCATTTCAAGGCAAACAAAAGGCTATATTCAGACAGGTGGTGGGAATACAAAAAAGGATAATTTTACATTCGATTTATTCGTTTAATACTACATATTTATGGTAACTAATTATTGGAAAAATTTGCTAATTTATGTACAATTCATAATTTAATAACAATTTCTATATTCAGACAGAATTCGCATATAAAAAAAATTAATCAAATATTTAATTGTCAATATATTCTTCAATATATTATATTATTATTTTGATTTTCAAAAAATATATATGTTGTTAATTGTTATTATAGTACTGATATATTAATTTCAGAATTTTTGTATGTGTGGTTTATTTGTAAAAAAATAATTTTCATCATTTTTCTTGAAAAATACGATTTTGTCTTATTTCACACATACATTTTATTTGAAAAAAAATATGATTCATCTTTATTATAATTAACAACATATATATTTTTTAGAAATCAAAATAATAATAAACGAAGAAAATATTGACAATTAAATATTTGATTAATTTATTTTATATGCTACTTTTGTAAATATATAAAAATTGTTATTAAATTATAAATTGTACATAAATTAGCATTTTATATTTATTGAATATGTTAAAAAATGATGCTATATTTAATGTGTGCATAATCATCAAATAACCAGTTGTGTAATTTCTATGAATGATTTGTTATATTGTCCTATTCTTGCGTTAATTCATCTTTTTCAGCAAGCATAAAAATCCCAGATTAGTTTATTTTATATCTATTGAATATGTTAAAAAATGATGCTATATTTGAGTCGTATAGATGCAAAACTCACTATTTGGTAAATTTTATGTTCTAAGACATTTGCAAAAAAACTGTTATTGTATTTTGATGATAAAAATCTTGTTACTAGATGGCATTACTTATTTAATAAGTGCCATCTAGTAACAAAATTTTATCATCAAAATACAATTACACCCAGCTATAATAGTTTTTTTGCAAATATCTTTGAAAATAAAATTTACCAAATAGTGAGTTTTGCATCTATACGACTCATTTAATGTCATCAAATAACCGGTTGTGTAATTTCTATAAATGATTTGTTACATTGTCCTATTCTGGCGTTAATTCATCTTTTTTTTTCTCGCACAGCTTCCATAAAAAAATCGCACCCTGAAAAGTAACCTAGAGGTAAAAAAAGAACAATTCGCTAAGAAAATCGCAACGCGGGGGGGCATGAATCCTATCTCACCTCCACAAATCTGGTATGGGCCACAAAAGGGGTGCAAGTTCACAGCGGAACAACAGCACCAGACAGACAGACAGACACAATGCCTAATATTGCTGCTGCCTGTATGGTATGTGTGTGTGTGTGTGAGTGTGGGGTTCAATAACCTCTTGGTGTTTCTCTCAACCACGTCACGTTTGGCGGCGGCTGCGCAGACATATCTCTCTCTCTTTCGACTCTCCGATTTATTTACGTTTACACCCCTTAATCCTAACGACCCACCCCCGACCGATATGTTACCCTTCTCGCCACCCCAACCCCCCAAACACTACCCTCCCACGACTATCGCATACTCTTCTCATATACTGATGAGGCATTTCCCCAAAAATTCTGTCTATTTTCAAATTGATTTTCAAATAGGTATAACTCGGCCAATTTTCAACAAAATTGAATGAAATTTTGCGTCCGAAAAAATTTCAAGTCTCGTCTTTAAGGTGGTGTAAGATATGTACGATTTGAAACATTTCGCTCCCTACCACACCTCGCAGAAAAAAAAAGGTTTTGACTTATCAAATTATCAAATTTTGACATGTGAGTTATACAAAAAAAAATTAACTCAATTTACCAAGAGGGCGTCAAAATTCAAACATTTCTACATAAATTTCGCTTAATTTTAAAGAAAGTTGTAATTTTTTGAAATTTACCCTGCATTTTGGGAGTTTTTTTTTGTAAAATGCTTTACAATTTCGAACTTATCTTTTAACCGAAGAATATTTTACCATTGAATACATTTGTTTCGTGGTTCAAATGGTCTAAATGTTCAAAATTTATCAGAACTTTTATTGAATTATTTATTGTAAGATTCAATAAAAATTACAGAAACTTTCGGCCTGATTCTCTAAGGAAGTTGTTAAATTTTAACAACGTTGCTAACAACATTAGCCAATAATATTAGCTGACACTGAATAAAAAAATTAAAATGAGAACTGTTATATTTATTTCTATTGGTTATAGCTGTTAGCAACGTTGCTAAAACTTAGCAACTTTGTTACAGAATTAGGCTGAATGTTTTACCATTGAACACATTTGTTTCGTGGTTCAAATAATCTAAATGTTCAAAATTTGTCAGAACTTTTATTAAATTATTTATTGTAAGATTCAATAAAAATTGCAGAAACATTATGTAGTATGTAAAAATAAGTAATATTATCTGTAACAACTACAAAATCCATGTTTTTTTTTTATAAATAATTACATATTATTAGTAATCACATATATGTCTGTATATAAATTTGTTTTTTTTTCTTTTATAATTATTTTTTCTGCTAAATTTCCACAGAGAAAAGGCATTCTTTGGAGTAAAGAAAATCATTTTCATTCTAATAAATATTTTTTTCAATAGTGGCAAATAAATATCTATTTGATTTAAAGGTATTTATTTATTACAAACAAATAATTATTTTACAATAAAACCTTGTATAATATTTACTCTAAATAAATTTATTTAAAATAAAAAAATATATGTTATTGAAATTTATTTATTAATATCAAAGAATCATTTTTCTCCGTGTCCATAATTAATGAAGTAAAATCATTTTGCATATAATTTTATAGTAAAAAATTTATCTAAATTAAACTTTTTACAAGCTTTTTTTTTTTTTTTTTAAGCGCATCAGTTTCCCTTTCCTAGGAGAACTTTGCTGTCGTCTGACACACACACACACACACACACATATATATATATATATATATATATATATATATATATATATATATATATATATATACACGGACAGACACACACACACACACACACAGGTAAAGTAAGGTAAGGGTATTCCGTTATAGAAGTAAGTCTAGACAGAGGGCAATACCGTTGTTGTATTCATACACTAAGCTAGCTGCAAATGACCCCCTCCACCTCCTCAACAGCAGGCTGATGTCCTATATGGCCCTAGGGCTAAAAATAAACAAACACACACACACACACATGGTGAGTGTGATTTTTAGTCTGGACACGTGGTTTAAGATCTCACGTCAAACATAACAAATTATTAGAATAGTTTATACTTCTAAGACACACTGTATATTTCCAGAGAGTATACAAATTTGAAAAGATAAATGGCCAGCTTTATAAAACTGTACGTAAATATAAAACAAGATTAGAAGTATATGGGTAAACCCATACATATATATAGAACACTTTGATATTTCTCGGAAAGTTAGCAACACAATATTTTTAATAAAATTATAATTTATGTAGACACTAGGAGAAACTTTAAGGAAAATTTGATCAAAATCGAATAAATAATGTAGCCTTAATGAATTTTTAAAAAAATTTGTAGTTTTTTTTTCTCGATAAGTTGGCAACACTGTATTTCGTTAAAATTGTATAATTTATTTAGGCACTAGGAGAATCTTCTATAAAAATAACGAACGAACAAACAAACGTTTATGTTTTTTTCGGTTCAGTTCCGGTTCGAAGCCTTGATTATTAATATAAGTATTATTAAGGCCATTTCAAGGCAAACAAAAGGCTATATTCAGACAGGTGGTGGGAATACAAAAAAGGATAATTTTATATTCGATTTATTCGTTTAATACTACATATTTATAGTAACTAATTATTAGGAAAATTATCTAATTTATGTACAATTAATAATTTAATAACAATTTTTATATTCAGACAGAATTAGCATATAAAAAAAATTAATCAAATATTTAATTGTCAATATTTTCTTTGTTTATTATTATTTTGATTTCCAAAAAATATATGTGTTGTTAATTATAATATAGATTAATGATTTTTTTTTTCAAATAAAAAACATGTGTGAGATAAGAGAAAATCGCATTTTTCAAGGAAAATGATAAGAATTATTTTTTACAAATAAACTGCACATAAATAAATTCTGAAATTAATACATAAGTACTATAATTAACAATTAACAACATATATATTTTTTGGCAATCAAAATAATAATAAACAAAGAAAATATTGACAATTAAATATTTGATTAATTTTTTTTATATGCTAATTCTGTCTGAATATAAATATTGTTATTAAATTATGATTTGTAGATAAATTAGCTAATTTTTCTAATAATTAGTTACCATAAATATGTAGTATTAAACGAATAAATCGAATGTAAAATTATCCTTTTTTTGTATTCCCACCACCTGTCTGAATATAGCCTTTTGTTTGCCTTGAAATGGCCTTAATACAGAACTACCACCAAACCGTAAAGCCGTTATATTCCTAATAGAATCAGATTCGAAACAGATTTCTTTGGCTATGCTAGACAAAATTTTCCTCTTCAAATATGAAGGCTATGGCGTTTGTAATTGGAACTTCAATGTACATGAGACAGCCGGTAGAATTGCAAGAAGAATAAGAAGAGAGAAAAATAATAATAAAAAAGCGGGAATAAGAAGAAGATGAAATAGTATAGTCTAGTCTAGCCGGCTAGACTTGGGGGCAAATGGAATCGCAAGCGAGTCTCAGCTCAAAGTCGAGAGTTCGTCCCCACCCACACACACACACAGACCACCTCGGCAGCGTTCCTACTAAGTCTTATTGCAAAATGTGTCCTCGGCCATGAATTATTGATTTTCGCCCGCGCCAAGGGCATGCGTAAGGACATTTCTCACCACCTAACCACCAAAATGCAATGCCGATGGAAGCACAGCATCATCCCCCAGGAAATACAGAGACATTATAATCTACCACCTACACACTCACACGGTTTGAAAAAAAATACCCTTATTAGTGCCTATATAAGTCCGTTCCCTAAAAAGGGTAAATATGATTACCCTAAATAGGTAAATTCAAAAAGAGCACTTTCTTATCTCAGAAAAGGGTAAAAAGGCAGTTATTTATCCTTATTTTTCGTATTTTTTGCCCTTCCATTAAGGTAAAAAGTCAAAAATATTAAAATACACAAGAACAGGGCAATTTTTTGCACTAATAAGGCTACAAATTCAATTACCCTCGAAAATTTTTACTCTTTTACCCTATTATTTTGAATAGTGTAGCTACTTTTATTGGTGGCTGTATAGCTGTGCTATAATAATTATTTAAATAAAACAAAATTAATATACCACGTTTCTAAAACGGACTAAAAAGTTGAAAATAATGTCATACATACATACACAATCACTCCATGTACCCAAATCAGGGTGTGGCACAAACTCTTTTCATCATTCCGAAATCAGTCGCCTTCAAACATTCCTATCCAGCACAAGCAACTTTCGCACTTTCATCCACATTCATAATTCCTCTCATACATGCTCTTTTATTCCTACTACTTGAAAACTTTCGCTCACGCAAGCCACTCTCTCAATCATACCACCACTCCAACTACTCATCGGACGTCCACCTGCAAACGTATACCATCAAAATCATTCAAATAAATCTTTTTAACCAGACGTTCATTAGACATTCGCTCAACATGTCCGATCTTAATGTCAAATGTAAAAAAAGTCAAATAATACAGTAGAATCTATTTATTCAGCGGCTAGGGGGGGTGTACGCTTAGCTACAGTTTAATATGCGCCTAATTACCCTAATTTCATTTCTAATTAAGTTCCGGAACTATTTTTATAACAAGTTACTTACATTAGCGCATAACTGCTGGGGTTGCGGTGTCATCGAACTATGAACGTTACGCCTTTGGTGATGATGTTGATGATGATGTTGGTGGTGGTGAAGGGGATGATGTTGATGATGATAGAAAATCTTCGGCTGCTGTTGCGCTGCAGGTGGACAATGCACTAGGGTACCCGAAGAGTTATGCTGTAATGTCTGCTGCATAACACCACCCTGTGTATAATTCAGGTCGGGTTCTATCTTGCTCAACCGGAACAGACACTTCCTACACACACACACATACACACACAAATATATATATATATATATATATATATATATATATATATATATATATATATATATTATTACAAATATTAATAGTAATTATATATTTTTAAAAATTTAAACATTTTTCGTAATATTAAATAGGAATATCCAATTTTAATGACGCGAATTATGTATCAATTTTGTCTGAAACTTTGACTGCAAGGAAAAGTGGTATAGCGTTTGGTACGGTGTCTGTAACATTATATATATATATATATATTATTACAAATATTAATAGTAATTATATATTTTTAAAAATTTAAACATTTTTCGTAATATTAAATAGGAATATCCAATTTTAATGACGCGAATTATGTATCGATTTTGTCTGAAACTTTGACTGCAAGAAAAAGTGGTATAGTGTTTGGTAGGCTATAACATTAAAAAAAAAAATAAAAAAATTGTATAGAAATCCTTCAGTTATGACTTACTGTCTTCGATTTTTAATTATTGTAAATTGTTTATTAAATATTTATTTATGTGTGTACAAAAATTTATAAACTAGTAAATTGGTTTACTAGTGTTTAAACAAAATGTTAGAAAATCAATTATTTAGAAGTTTATGACTTATTTTTTTTTCCTGATAAAATAAATAAGGCTAACGCGATTGATGTTACATGTAATAAACTTCTAACGGCTACAGTTCCGTTAGAAAGCATTTTCGGACATATATGTTTATTTGTAGTTTTTTATTTAGATTATTCATAGGAATCATCCGGTGTAGTTTTTCCCCGACGTCATAAATCACCCTGTATATATGTTCAATATTTCGGCGACAAAAAATTATTCATTTTACTATTTATATTTTTTAATACGATATTTTTACGTGACGAGGCGGAAGGGCGAGACGGTATACTTTAGTACAAATTGAATACAATTTCGTGTTGTATGTATATATATATATATATATTATATATATATATATATATATATATATATATATATATATATCTACTTCCTTTTTTAAACCACATATGACCGGAACACATGTGTATGTAAGTGAATTAGAACCTAGAAGAGGATTAAATGAGAATAATTCTACCTTTCATCATCATGTATTGCTATAGTTGCCTACAGTATTATTTTATATAGAAACATTTTTCGGTATATTCAAATAAAGTATAAACTATTATTGAAAAAAAAAGATTAGAAGTATATGGGTAAACCCATATATGAAAATATAAAATAAAATTGATAAATGTCAGGTTTTTCTTGATAAAAGTCAATCGATCTCTATTTTCTATCGTTCGTAAAAATTCAAAAAAAATTCTATTATTCATTATCATTCTCATATATTTTTTCGAAACAATAATAATGATATTTGAAGAAAATATGGTTTGTTGAAAAATATATTTACTTGTATTTTATGTAATTTTTATTAATAATGGAATATTGATATTGAATTATTAATTATACATATATTTTTAAATATTACGAATAATCCGCAGTTATATTAAATATGCTCTACAAAATTCATAAAAAAATATTTATTCAATCGTCCTCTGTGACAACCTTAATCAGCTGGAACCGGCCCTAAAAGTTATACCTTGAAAATGTATACCATTAATAATATAGGTATTATTAGTTGATACAGCATATATATATATAAATTTATAGGTTTATTTAAGCGGATACAGGGCCCCCCCCCCCCCCCGAACTTATTCTGGGCCGGAATACACTCATCAGGGGCCTTAACGCAGTCCGATTTCTAGAACGTAGAACACGTACATTACATATTATTATTATGCTTAATACATTATTAATTCTTAATTAATTTAAAACGATGTATCGTTTGATTTTCCTAATGAGTAACATACATTTTTTTATTTGAAAAACTAATTTTTATTTCGAATTTTCGACGAGTTGACTGCTTGCGGTTCTCGGCGGTATAATTTGACAAAAATATTAAAAAACAAAATTTAAATTATTGTTTATTGTTGAGTACATGAAGTTTAAATCAATTAAAAAATGTTATATAAATATTATAAACAAATTTTAATAACCCAAAAAAATTACTAAAATTTTAAAAAATTTATTATGGCCATGTTATTTAACCGATTTTACTCAAATTTTCACAAAAGATTCTCCTAGTATTCATATAATTTATGTAATTTTAACAAAATACAGTGTTGCCAACTTTCCAAGAAAAAAATTACCAAAATTCATTGTGGCCACATCATTTATTCGATTTTGATCAAATTTTCGCGAAAAGTTTCTCCTAGTGCCCACATAAATTATAATATTATTAAAATACAGTGTTGCCAACTTTCCGAGAAATGTCAAAGTAGTCTCTATATGGGTTTACCCATATACTTCTAATCTTGTTTTACTTATTGTTTAAACATATTTTAGTAAATTAATCAGCGAATTACACAAGTAATTAATAAGTTCATAGCTTATTGCCGATCCCACGAAGTTTGTAATCATTTTTTGGTTATTACATTTTTTTTATAAGATATTTGTTTATTTGTTTACCAAAATTCAAGAGCCGACAACTAGTTTTACTTATTGTTTAAACATATTTTAGTAAATTAATCAGCGAATTACACAAGTAATTTATAAGTTTATGTACCAATTTTTTGGTTTTTAGAATTTGTTTATAAAATATTTGTTTATGTGTGTGTATTAAAATTCAAGAGCTAACAACTTAGTTTTAAAACAATCTGCGAATTGTACAAGTAATTTATAAGTTTATCGCTTTTTGCTTCCCCTCCGCGAAGTTTGTACCCATTTTTAACTTAATCATGTGATTAGATTGTCAAAACACAGTTTAATAATTTAAATAATGAAAATGTAAAAATTTCATAAAAATATAAAAATACAAAATTTAGTAAGTTAATCGCATGATTAACCATGTAATTAAGTTCGGAAAACATATTTAAATATTTTATTAACTTAATCATGTGTTTAACTATGTGATTAGATTATCAAAACACAGTTTAGTAATTAAATAATTAAAACGCAAAAAAGTGAATTAAAATTTCTGATAAAAATACAAATTTAGTAACTTAATCGCATGTTTAACTATGTGATTAAGTTGTCAAAACACACATGTTAACTTGTCAATTTAATCATGTGTTTAAATAAGTTAATAAAATATGTTAAAACATTGATTAAAGAAATAAAAACATAAAAAAGTAAATTAAAATTCTTGATAAAAATACAAATTTAGTAACTTAATCACATGATTAACTATACGATTAAATTGTTAAAATATACTTATTATCTTGTTCGATTAAACATAGAACATAGAAATAAGTTAATGGAAGGTAACAAAACACGGAAGTAACTAGATTATAAAATTTGATAAATTATTGATTAAAGAAATCCAAAATTTATTTACATCTACAGTTGCCTTGATGTTATCATTATACAATTTCATAAAGATTTATACCACTTTGACTACAAGGAAAAGTGATATAGCGTTTGGTACGGTGTCTGTAACATTTTCAAAAAAAATAAATTTGTGTATAGAAATCCTTCATATAGTCCCTAGATGACGAATTTGAACTTAGTTTATGTGGGTGTATGTGTGTGCGTCGTCAGCTCGCTCGGTCCTAACTCAAAATTTTGTGGCCGCAACTCCTCCTAGACGGTTCAACCGATTTTAATGAAACTTTCAGGATAAATTTGTCTAGTACCCAAGATGGTCATGTGGTTTTATTATTTTCCAGTGATGCCAACTTTCCGAGAAAAAAATTACTAAAGTTTATAAAAATTCATATTGGCTATATTATTTATTCGATTTTGATCAGATTTTCAGAAAAGATTTCTTTAATGCTCCCATTAATTATATAATATTTATTAATATCCAGTGTTGCCAACTTTCCGAGAAAAAAATTACTAAAGTTTTTAAAAATTCATATTGGCTACATTATTTATCCGATTTTGATCAAATTTTCAGAAAAGATTTCCCTAATGCTAGTGCCCACATAAATTATAATTTTATTAAAGATATTGTGTGTTGCCAACTTTCCGAGAAATGTCAAAGTGGTCTATATATGGGTTTACCCATATACTTCTAATCTTGTTTTAATTTGTGTTACTTACTTAAATTTTGTTACATCTATAGTAACTTATTAGTCTGTGTTCTGTTTATTTACTATAAATGTCTAATTTGTGTATCTCTATTTCTTCTTCCTGATAAAGTACGTCAATTATTAATTAATATTAATACATAACTACCAATCTAAAGCCGTTTTATTTTATGTAGTTTTTACAAAAAAAAATTAACCACTTAACAATAACCATTTATAAAATATGAATAGGAAAATATTAAATTACTATTATTTCTTGATAATATTCCACAACGATATTTATATTTAAAATATTTCCACAATTTGTAAATTTATCACTGTCATTTTTAATAACAGTGTAAAAAAAAAGTTCAGAGAAGTAATATATCATAGTTTTGACATAAAAAATAATTTTCTTTCTTAAAGAACCCCTGTTATTTTATCAGATCCTTCAAAACTTATTATTATACTTCAACAAAATATAGTTCAACAAATTATTACGATGATAGCGAAACTATAATATATAAAAATAAACAAATAATTTCAGATATTATTGATTTAAATATCAGTACTAAATATATTACTAAAATATTAAATATAAAACTGTAAATATAATTTGTAACAAATAAGTAACTTGTTTGTTACGTCTAGTAACTTATTTCTATGTTCTGTTATTTACTGTAAATGTCATTTGTATCAGTTTTCCTGATGAAGACAAACGTTGAGTTCGTCAAAACATCGATTATAAATAAATATTAATACAGAACTTTAAGCTAATACAGATTTATTTACTATAATGCGTTCTGAAAATTTTTTTACTATGTTAAAATATTGTTCTTTGATATTTTTTATAAACAAATCAGTATTATTATAATAAGTGTATGTATAAAATAACTAATCAATTAAATCTAAGCGTATTATTTTTTCGAATAGTTTCACGTCTACACAACAAGATATTGATTGGTTTTCTAATATCCTAATCAAAACTGTTATCTATATAATTGTTATATGCAAAACAAAATATATGACACGATATTTTACAACAGAAATATAAAAATATTTCACGCAATTCAAAGAATGTCAAATATCACAAATAATATATATATATTTTACTTACCTGATAATAATAATAATCTATGTTATCAATTACAAATTTCGGTAGGGCACCATTGATTAGTAAAGGCACTAAATAGAACACCGCAGTTCAAAATTATTATTATTATAAACACTTATCAATCACGGACGGTGAGATTTTTTTACACGACGAATTACTTGAAGGGCACATACACTTTAGCCCTAAACTACAGCTACACAACTGTCATTGAATGAAGATAGAGCATCCTAACCTCATTCTTATTGCACTTTACCTTTCACTGTCATAAATTTGTACTAGAATTAGTGTAAAAATTCACTATCAAAATATGATATTCCCGGTGAAAAATATCTATATATATTACGTAAATGTTCTAATTGTTTGATTATTTACAACTTGTGTCGTCTGTCAAACCCCAAACCACGCACACGATTTCCATCTAGTAGGCGAATTGTTTAGTACAAAATGTCAGAATTTACGCGTATGAATTCAAGGGATTAAAAATATTACATAAAAATATTTTAACAATTGTATAAGTATTACTAAAATAAAACTATATTAATTTTATTAATATAATTATATGACAGTATTGATTATTATTATGTTAGGAATTAGGATCAATAAATTCCTCTCAAATTCTCAAAATATTTTTTCGCATTTTATCTCCTACTGACATCTATGGTATTATATTGTAACTAAAAATATTATTATCGTGTACACTCTAAAAAATATTATATAATATTACTACAAATCATGGTGCCAAATATTTCTAGATATAATTACTCATCTGTTATAATTATACATAATTATTTAAAAATACATAATATTATAACTATTACAAACATTATGTAATATGATATTACCTACGGGATGGAGAAGTGCATGTGTATTTAATATTACAGTTTTTTAGTAAAGTCTTTTTTATTATGTTAATTATGTTAAAAATTACAGAATTTTGTGGTAGAAATACAGAATATTTATGGTAAAATAAAATTACAGATTTTTTATAATAAAATTTTATTACAATTTTTCTGTAATTTCGCTATGTTTTTTTTACAGTGTATGACAGTTGTCAAATGTGACTTTTAACCAAAAAAAGTGCACACATGGATACCGAAGAAAAGCGTCCACAATTTGGATCTAGATTTTTAACTGACGAAAATAATATTTTCGAGCACAATGCATGGTAGGATATTAAATTTTTTAAATCGTTATATACGTAACTCTCATCGAAAATGTCATACAAGACACAGAAAGAAACCGCCACTAGGTTCGAGATATTTAAAAGATTTAACTAAAGTTTTCGATTTTAATGCGTGGTACGGTTTTTGTTTAAAGTAAAATGTATTTAACGAAAACTGTTTGATTATTTTCTTTCAGGGATGACGTAGAATGGGACGAAGAAAGAGAAAAGGAAGCTTTAGCGAAAGTGAATGCTAATTCGACAGTGCAATTAAGTAACGAAAACATTTTAAAATATGAATTAGACGCTGATAAATACTGGGATGATTTTTACGGCGTACATCAAAATCGTTTCTTTAAAGATCGACATTGGTTATTCACCGAATTTCCAGAACTTTCGCCTGATTCGACCAACGAAAAACAAACAATATTTGAAATTGGTTGCGGTGTGGGAAATACAATTTTTCCAATTTTACAATACTCGAAAGATCCGAATCTGTTTGTGTATTGCTGCGATTTTTCTAGCACTGCTATCGATATTTTAAAACAAACTCCGCAATACGAACCACAGAGATGTAATGCATTTGTCCTAGATGTGACAACTGAAAATTGGAATGTTCCATTTGTCGAGAACTCTTTAGACATTATTGTTGTCATTTTTGTTTTATCAGCGATTCAACCGGAAAAGTAAGTATTTATTTTCATTAGGGTTAATAAAAAAATGTAAATTTAAAAAAAAAATCGATTTTTTTGATTTAAATCAAACCTTATCTTATAATGTTAATAGCGGTTAATTAAAAAAAAACAAAATTTGGTAATTTTCCATAAATAAGTAAAATTTGTTTAGTTCTGTAATATTATTGTTGGTATAATAGCATACATTTCTAAATTTACCTATAAACGATATATTTTGTAATGAATCAATTACACTTAAAATACAATCATTTGTTGTTATATTTTTACATCATAGTCTTAGCCTGTATCGAATCGTAAACGTAATAATCGTCCTGATTCTGTAACGAAGTTGCTAAATTTTAGCAACGTTGCTAACAACATTAGCCAATAATATTAGCTCACACTAAAATGAGAACTGTTATATTTGTTTTCTATTGGTTATAGTTGTTAGCAACGTTGCTAAAACTTAGCAATTTCGTTAGAGAATCAAGGCAGAATATCTTGTTTAGATTTCGAGTTATTGGAAGATGAAGGAGTAGTTTAAGTGAAACACATTCTATATAACTACATATATATTTTTTTCAATATCTAGGATGCCATCCGTAATAGAAAAATTATACAAATATCTTCGTCCCGGTGGATTGGTTCTATTTCGAGATTATGGGCGTTATGATTTAGCTCAATTGCGGTTTAAGTCCGGACGATGTATTGGTGAAAATTTTTATGTTCGTGGCGATGGAACGCGAGTTTATTTTTTCTCACAAGGTAAAATTCAGTATTCGTAAGTACTGTTATAAAAATACTGTTATAATTGCATTTTTTTTCTCCCATTTAAAAATATACTAATGATTTAATTAGTTCATCAAAATAAATTATTGGCGATTTATGCAAACAAACAAAGAAAATACTGTAATCTAATATATAATACGCCATGTATAATTAAGAATATAATAATCACTTTTGATTTAATTGTTAATTTTTTTTAGAAGAAAATTCTTTACGTTACATGTAAGTGAATTAATTGTTTGCTGTTTTTGTATATAGATGATGTTAAATCGCTCTTCGAAAAAGTGGGATTTGTCGAAGAACAAAATCATGTGGACCGAAGACTCCAAGTGAATCGGGGCAAACTCCTGAAAATGTATCGTGTTTGGATACAAGCGAAATATCGTAAACCAAAATCATGATAGAGACAATATTTTAATTTGTTTATATTCTGAACATAAATGGTTTTCTTTGTATTTCTATTATCATTTTTTTTTTGTAAATAAACTTATTTATAAGTAAGGTTATTTATTTTATTTAACAAGACTTTCGTATTGTTTGTCAAGGAGGCAAATAATGAATAAGTTTTTAAAAATATATTTTTCTTTTAAGCGTAGCGTAATAGTAATATTACGTTACCACATTGTCTGTATTTAGAAAGATGTTATTATTAGTAACGAGCATAATCGAATGATTTTAATAACAGATATTATTATTATTGGTATACATATTTATTTATATCAACAAAAATTCATCATAGGTTGCATTTGAATTTATTTGATTTTTAGCTTTCAAGATAAGTCTGAAGTTATTCATTCATTGTATATCTTTTTTGCCTGTATTTATTTATTTATATTAATTCCAATTGATATTTTCTTTTTTTTTATTATTTAAAATTAGCTTTCCCGTCACGCGTTGTTGCGCAACTGCGCAAAAATTCAGTTTTCGGAAGATTGTGAGGGCTCTGGGTCTCCCCAGAAACTCAACAACTTCCCAAAGTTTCATGGCGATCCGATGAATGGTGTAGTAATGCATAAAGGACAAACAGACATACACTCGTATATAGTAGATTTACAATAAATATTTATTAATATACTTTATTTACATTTATTTATGACAATTAGAGATAATTTAATATCTAATTGAACAATAACTGGTGAAATTAAAAATTTATCTTCAATACAAAGAAAATAATTCTCATTATAACGATAATGAACGTTCATAGTCTTGGTTATAGATATTTTAGTCTAAAATATCCATAACTAATTAATTTCACCAGATATTATTGTTCAATTAGATACGAAATTTTTCATATAATAACTAATTTACAAATGTGAAACACCATACATTAGTTGATATGCGTAATAGTTTGTGCACCGAATTATAATGATCTATCACATATCGAACACACAGTACGATAATTACAAATGTAAATATAAATTACATCTGTAACTATAGTACTGTGTAAATTTTATGTGTACACCCTTTAGAGTGGTTTCCACATAATACTTTCTTTGGCGCACAACTATCATACCATCAACCGGTGTCTCTAAAATAATTTTTCTGATTTACAACTTTATCGCGATATTTAAGACATTTCAATAATATAAATTCACTATTATTGTTCGTATTATCCTCATTCAACTGATTCACAATGATTTTAAATATTGTCCCATTTTGTCCTATAATTTCAAGCAATGTATTTATACCTGTCTCAACAGCATGATTTCTTTGTATTACCCGAAAATCTTCAGCAACTGCATCAATTTTAGAATAACTGTTTGGGTTTCGTCGTATAGTCAAGTATAATAATTTGAATTTGACTATACGACGAAACACAAACAGTTATTCCCAAGCAACAGTACATTGAATACAGCTAGTAGAAATGTTTTCTGGATTATCGGGATGTTCGATGGCGACGTGCTCGTATAGTTTGTGTTTTGTGACAATTCGGCAATTGGACACACAATCGCAGTTGTTATGATGAATGGATTCGTCGTCGAATTTGATCTTCGTCCGGCAACCGTTGTGGTGATTGTTGCATGGAAATGGAATTTGTTTCGCGAGCAGTTTGTAGTTGATATTGCGCACTAGATGATGCTTTTGTTCTTCTGTAGCAGCCGTGCATCGGCCGTAATAGCTTCTTCCATCATTTCCGATAAACACAGGTGCTGTAGACAAATAACCAGAGCTTACCCAACACTTCATTATCTCGCATAGTAGGCGAGATATTGAAGTGTTGCGTATGCTCGGGTTATTATGATACGCTCGCAGGCACTGCCATTTTACTCTAATAAAGATAAAAAAAATATAATTAATTATTGTTGAGATTTTTATGTGCAGAAAAACACTTCACCAAATAAAGGATAAATTTAAATATGAATATTTTATTTGAATTTAGAAATCAAAATAAGAATTAAATATAATATGAATCAAAACCAGATACATATATAGCATTGCCTTCTGTAAATAAAACATACACATGAAACATTTAGCGACAATGCTCAATGTTAACATTTATCTAAATATAATAAAGGAAACTATACCTTTCACAATACACAACAATTCGTGATACTCAAAATATAAAGAAATATTTGGACAATTTACTTGCAGTTTGACACGTTTTTATACGGCGGCTAATGGCGGCTAATACCGCTAATACAATACAAAAAAAAAAAAAACAAAACAGACATTAAACATAAGAAGCCTACTTATTAGAATAATTTGTGTGTCGGCGTGTCGGTAAAGTACGAAAAGATTTAACAAAAAAAAAAAATTATCAATGAAAATAATTACATTTCAACAATTATACTTTTTTCTCTAAGAAAGTTGTTATCGAAATGATTTTACGTAGTAACTCATTTAACAGCAACTTGCATAGAATAAGTAATATATATATATATACAACTTGTGTTGTTTTGTGTATTTCTCTAACGAATAACTTTAACAAGTGTAGCTAGGCTAGCACAATTTTACTATGTTTGTATTTAATTGGGTTTTCTTTTGAGTAGAGAAACCTCCGGAAAGAGGAAAGAACTACTTTAGAACGCCTTTCGGCAATATAGGTTAGTGAAGGACATTGCAAGCAAGATAATTGCAAGCAAGGGGTCTGGCAAACCTAGGTGCCAGACAATGTTGACCTGGCTTGGCTGATGACTTATAATCTGCACTCTCACCATCTACACAAGAGAAATAATTTAAACTGCCAGCGCCATCTAGTAGTGAACTACACATACTGATAAAAATACTCGTGTACCTTCGTGTGAATTCGTCTTTTTATCTTACAACTGTCAAAGTCAGCAAAATGACAGATACGATAATAAATATATGAAATGATATGAAAAAACTTGATTTACTATAGGAATGCAATTGAAATGATTAAATTACTGTAGAAAATAAATTTTTTTTTTATACCTATTTATATTCAATTGAAATACTCGTGAATTCGTGTAGTACTCGATGAGTACTCGTGTGAAACCATCTTTTTATCTTACAACTGTCAAAATCAGCATTATTATTAGTAGCAATAGCAAAGAGAATATCGTATAGCAAATTTAAGCAATGTAACATACAAATAACTACAAATTATTCGCGTTTATAATAATAGATATGAAGATAAACGAGAAAAATTTAAGCGCATTTGCTATATCTGCAACACCTGTTGACAAAGAAGGTTGGCTAAATAAACGGGGCGAAGTAAACAAATCATTTCAAAAACGCTGGTTTGTATTGAAAGGAAATTTACTATTTTATTTCGAGAAACGTGGCGATAAAGATCCGGTTGGTGTTATTATTTTAGAAGGCTGTACGATTGGTAAATATTTTTAGCAATTATTGATTTTTTTGAAGTATCTATTATGTAATATTATATAGAATTAGCCGAAGATGATGAACAGTATAGTTTTAAAATCGAATTTCACGGTCCGAACAATCGCTGCTATGTGCTTGGGGCTGATTCGCAAGAATCTATGGAACAGTGGATGAAGGCACTCGCTTGTGCTGGATATGATTATATGAAATTAATGGTAGCTGAATTGCAACGACAATTGGACGATATCGAAGGTTAGTTTGTGCTAAACTTTGCGTTAATGTATTTACTTGAAAGTTTACAGTTTTTATTTTAATAGAATGAGTTCGGAAAGGTTCTTTTACTGTGTTAATGAAAACTAAATTAATTATGCATGCTTTGTAACGATAGAAATTCGAAATAAAAATATTGAAAATAATCTCAAAAACAGGGTTGCACTGATTTAAATCAAATATATATATATATAAATGAACTGATAATGACTGGTAAATTTATTTGTTCAACTACACTACATGTCGTATTTTCACCATATGGTTTCAATGTTTCTGTGAAAAAACACTGTTAGTTTAAGGCCTTTGAAGAAGATTAAAATATAATCAAAAGCTTGCCTAGTAAACTTGAATACCCATTATTTTTACACAAATATATATATATATATATATATATATATATATATAATTTTGATTTTTATACAACCCTGCTCAAAAATAATCATGTAGACATTGAATTGAAACAGAAATTACAAAAGGTATCAGTGTAAATGACTGATTTAAATAAAACCTGTCTTCTTTTAATTAATAATTTATAAAAATAGCTTTAGATTCTAAATCTGTATTAATATTTATTAATAATCCACTTACTCACTGTATATTCATGTCTACATCAGGAATAGGAACATCAGGAGGAAAAAAATAGATACACAAATGACACATTTACAGTAAACAAATAAACAAAATATAGACGAACAAGTTACTAGAAGGTAACAAAATACAGAAGTAACTAGATTACGAAATTTATATATTTTTAATTAAAGTCAAATTTTATTTAAATGCCAATGCTTTTATACTGATTGATAAATTTCTCTTACATAATTAGAAATTTTCCGAGCTAAGCTAAGACCCCTACATCCTAAATACAAATTAATCTATCATATCGGTAGTGAGATGAAAAAGATAATCGCTACGTAAGTCTAACAAAATCATACACTTACTATTTCGAAAGGACAGATATTCATGGTGAAAACTGTATATGTGTATTACTACAATGTAATAGTTCATAATTTTTTTGTTTTCACTATGAATAAAAATGTTATAGAGACACCATTGCCTTTAGCGCAAGCAGTTGGCTCGCCAGTTCCTCCTCCGAGACAACGCTACAATCCTTTTAATCGTTCCGACGGCAGTATACATCAAAGATCACACAGTATGCGTTCTGCACCAAGCAGTAAGTTTGTTGTTTTGTTTTTCTTCTTCTTTCGAATTTGTCCGACTGGCGACCACGTGAAATAACTCTTCATGATTTCCTCTTCTTCCTCGTTCTCATCCTCCAGTAATTTTTCATCCTTTCCACTCTGTGACCTATGTCTTTCTTCTGTCCATACACACTGCCTTCTTTTTCAGCTTCCCTTTGAAAACCAACCTTGAAATTCTTAAGGAGACCTTTATCTAACTTTGGTCAAAGAAATCTTTTTATTTTTTTAATATTTTTTGACTATGTTATTCTTCAAAACATATGATCGAATAATGACATAGAAAATGTAAAAACAAATCTTTTATAATGATCGTACTGAAGATGGGTTGGATTCCAACCCGAAACGTCCAATAAATTATGTTAATATAATCATAATTATAATATATTTTTTTATTGATCCCTCTGCTCGCCATAATATTTATATTAAATAACAAAAACGGGATCCTGAATTTCAAGATTATATAAAATGGCCAATATTTTTTTAATTTTCTTTAGTGAATTGTAACTTAATGAATAATTTTAAACCTGACAAATTTTAGTAAACGAAACATTGTTTCCATGTAATGTTAATCGCTTTAAAAATGACCTGGAGAATAGGTAATATAGCGCTGGAAAACCTGGAAAAGTTAGCGAATTTGAAAATCTGAAAAGCGCAACAACCCTGATATACCTAGTTCTCTGTTACTTTTGTTTTCTTTAATTTGTTATTGTTTAGCAAATTTATTGTAACGATTTTTTTAACCTTTTCCAGATAAATTAGATGAGCCAAATCGTCATAGCAGCGATAATATCGTACGAAATAAAATCACATTTCGCGAATTGCACACAACCTATGGTCGACCGATTTTGGCTGATTTGACCGCATGGAAGCATGCACAACGCTTACATCAAGAGAAAATCGATTCACTAACTGGAGATCTTATAAAATTGTAAATTCATATTCATAATAGTTCTGTATTAATATTTATTAATAATCGACGTACAAGAATGTTTATTACTCAACAGAATTAATTACAGAGTAATATTTAATGATACAAATATATAACCATAAAGAATAAATACAATTGTGAAATTAGCCAGTTATAATTATATCCAATATATTGATACAAATCTTTAACACAAATTTTAAATTGTATATATGACAAATAAAATATATCTAGCCTAAGTTAATAATTATTAAAGTTTGTCTTCATCAGGGGAAAATAATGATTTGTTCCTGATGAAGACGAATGTTGAATTCGTTGAGTACGTCGAATATTAATAAATATTATATTATTATAAACTATAGCCGTTTTATTTAAATAGAAAGATTTTTTTACCATGTTCGTCATGTCATTCTCAACTTAGATTTATCGAAACCATTTATGTAACAAAAAATACACTTTTATAATTTATAATTATTATTAAAATTATGTAATTTTGTTTTTGTTTATAGTATTGTAAAAACACATTATAAGATATGTAGTTATTTATGATTTTATAGAAAAATATACTATATGAATATTATGTTTTTTTTTCAAGCGTATATTATGTTATCATATTGCCTGTATGTAGAAAGAGAGGTCATTATATTACTAATTGATGATTTCTTTTAATTTGCGTATTAAAGATTTGATACAAATTCATATTACGGGTCCATTCCTAATTATTTCATTTCTTTTTACACAATTTTCAAAGTATTTCATAATTAGCTTCATAAAAACAGACAGTTGTAAATAAATGTTTCATCTATTGAAAATTTCCTAGAGCATTAACATATACTTGTCAAAAATATATTTTTATGACAAATTCTTGTCTACAGGTTTTTGTTTATTGATAATTAGAAAAAAATGGAAATTACCTGTAATTATTAAAATATTTTCCATTTGAACTATTTAAAAAATATATTAAAAGCAGTTATTATTACAAAAAAACAAAAAAATGTTTCAACATGTATTGAAGCAAAATAAATCGATATTTTTATTCCGGTTCAGTAACGATTTTTGGTTCAGATCCGGTTCGAAGCTCTGTTAGAAATTTCTATTGCAACTCTTATTTAGAAAGAATATATTCCAAACATGTATTGTAGTGTCTTAGTTTTGCGTTTATAGATATGGACTTTTTATATATATATATATATATATATATATATATATATATATATTTGTCGATTATTAATAAATATATTAATAATCCTAAAGCCGTTTATTTTGCTCTAATACATGTTTAACATTTAACTGTTTTTTTTTCATTTACATGAATGCGAATATGTTGTTTCAAATGGGAAGACTGATTAAAAGCTCTATTACATGTTTCGCATGTGAAAGGTTTTTCATTTGTATGAATACGAATATGTTGTTTCAGACTGGAAGATTGATTAAACGCTTTACTACATGTTTCGCAATTGAATGGTTTTTCATTGGTATGAACGCGTATATGTTGTTTCAGATGGATAGATTGATTGAAAGCCTTATCACATGTTTCGCATTTAAACGGTTTCTCATTGGAATGAATACGGTTATGTTTTTTCAGACTGGATGGATCATTAAAAGCACTATTACATGTTTCGCATTTAAATGACTTTTCATTTGCATGAATACGAATGTGTTGTCTTAGATTTGATGGATGATTGAAAGCTCTATCACATATTTCACATTTATACGGTTTTTCATTGGTATGAATACGCATATGTTTAACTAAATCTGATTTAAAAACAGAGGCTTTACCACATACCGGACAATGGTACGATTTATCTGCGTGAGTGCGTGTATGCCTCGTTAAATCTAATTTACGTTTACAAACTTTATCACATATCTTGCATTTATAAGGCGCTTGAATATTTGAAGAATCCTCCCCTATTTCACTTCCTTCTAATACTTTATCAACATTTATCATATGTTCTTTATTTATTATTTTATCGAAATGTTCTTGTTTCACTTTGTAATCATTTGCTACACCACATTCAACAAAAACAAAACTAGTTAAATTTTTAGCTTTATTTTCAAACTCATCTTCGTCAGTTTTCATATTATTTACTTCGGTAAATTCGCATTTGTTATTTATATTAATTGAATCACTGTGATCTCCTCGTAGAAGACTAGCGTCTTCATCATATACATGTTCCATTTCATCCGAATCATTGTAACTTTCTGCAATATTTTCCTTTTTGACATTTGCAAGAATATTGTCTTCTACAGTTATATTATCTGTAAAATTTACTTGATCATCATTTAAAAACCCAGTTTCTTTTTCAGCTTTCACAGTTATACTATTAGGCGAATTCATTTCACTATTACAATGCGATTCATCTAATTTCACAGCTTTGATTAGAATTTCTTGATTATTTACTGACTGTTCTAAGTATTGTTGAAATATTGCTTGTGATTCGAAACATTTGGTAATGAATTTGTAAGCTAGATTCAATTCCGTAATGCAAGTCATACATACGCCGTCTGGTAAATCAGGATTGCGTTCCAGCTAAGAAATAAGCATAATCGAATTGAAATATAGACGTAATAACAATTACATAGCCTTATTTATCATACTTACAATAATTCCTGGTGCAATTCTATCAAATTTTTGGAATAATGATAAATTATCCGAATCAATATGATTTAATGTTGAGTTGATATTATCATGGCCTCTACATAAGCGGCACAATTTTGTTAAAATATACATGCTTTTCAACAAATATGTAAAGTGTATTCACAGAATGTAAACTGACATAAATCTATTCAATATAATTTGAAGTTATGCGAAAATGTTTTTAAATGTAATGTGTTTACGCATTATTTTAGGTACAAATACCCTTGAATACAATGAGTTTATACGATATATTTTGCACTGATACTAAAAAAGGTTAGAAAATGTGACACATAGCCCAGCCCAACATTGACATTCATAATTTTTTTTGATTGGTAAATAGTTTTTAAAATTTATATATTTGTATTTTTATTATAATTATTAATTATAATACAATTATGAATTTCATATTTAGCTCCTTTAGCTCAGTATTAGTAGTGACATCTATGAGACAATTGAACCAACTAACAACTAACCTGACGTTTGACAAAACTATATTTTTTTTATTTACTATATATTATATTATATTCAATAAATTACTACTGTGTTTTAATAATAATAATAATAAAGACACGACATAAAACTGACTATATTGATTTTCATATGCATATTACAAATAGTGTCATCTATGATGTTTTAGAGACATTAGCATTAAATGTCAAATTGCGAACTACATACAAAACATTAAATTGGTAAAATATCATTATCAGCGATAGCGTAAGCGATATACTTAATCTATGATTATCATATTATATAATGTATTAAATGTGTATTACTAAAAATTAATCGAATTTCATTTTTCATTATAGTGTTTGTGTTTAACATTCTCTATTTTAATTAACATTTATGACATTCCAACTTAACCTACGAACATCTTTCACGCATATCTAACCCAAAAAAATGTCTGAAGAAACTGTAACAACTTCAAATATGACTGACGTAAATATCATTGCATTTATAATAAATAATAATAATAATAAAACAGTATAACTTTAGTATGTGGTCCCTTCAGCTACAGGTAAACAACGGAATTACGTCATTTCTTATTCCGTACTGTCCATTCTAGAAGGAGCATTATACTCAAGTTAAACCAATTTAATTTAAACTTATTATATTATATTATTATAGGTGATGGGACGTAATACGTATAGACGAGGATACGTGGATCTTAGCTCTAATCGTGTTAACAAAGTAGTACAAGAAACATTGTTTAAAAATAAGAAACGTAATACAAAGACATACAAAGTAGAGTCTAATTCCACATATTCTAGTAGTGAGGTAAGTCTATTTATTATACAGGGTGATTCATCGGTCATTATTTGATATATAATTGTCTATCTACGTACCATATACATTTTTTTTTGTTTTTAGTATAATAGTAGTGAAGACGAAGAAAATGAAGATGAACAATCCGATTTACGAGGAAAAAGTGCAGAGAATTCGCGAGTGCAGATCCGAAAATCGGAGAAACAAAATAACATTCAAATACCTGTTTATGCATATCCAAGCGTAATAGTATTTTTATTAATACTGGTTAAATTTCTCTTTCCGATTGCGGAAGAAGAACAAACTGCAGCAGCAGTTAATATAAGTGTACTTAAAAATAAATATCAAACTCAACCGAACGAAACCTGGGATCATTTCGAAGCAGTCATTGATGACATACTAGCCCTGGATCCAACTCATCCGGCCGTATTTTTATTACTGTATTCGAACAATGATCGAATCACCGCGAATGATTTGGTTGATGATTTAGCGAAATATTCCACGCATAAGCTCGGCGTAGATGAGAATTATATTAATGTAGCGAATGAGGAATTTCATCATAAAGAAGCTAAAATCGATTATGGTTATTTGATCGATAAATATAAACCCGAACTGTTGCATAGGAAAGTAATGGTTGTTAAAGATTTACAAAACATTCCCGCTTATGTTGCGCAAACATTTCACACTTTTTGCGATGAATTTTCGCCATTGGTCGATCGTGTTGTCTATCTCTTCACGCTAAAAGTTGATTCAATATTTGGCAAAGAAGAATATATCGCTGAAACGTCGTTGAAGAATGCTTGGAAGGATTTAAATAGCGATAAATTAATGCCGCTAATAACACGTATTACAAGTAGCGTTTTAAAAGTATTTCCCGCTTAATTTTAAGTCTGTATTGCAAGCTCTGTTCTAAAGTTGGTTTTAACTAACGAAGTTGCTAAGTTTTAGCAACGTTGCTAACAACTATTACCAATAGAAAACAAATATAACAGTTCTCATTTTAATTTTTTATTTAGTGTCAGTCTAGTATTATTGGCTAATGTTGTTAGCAACGTTGCTAAAATTTAGCAACTTCGTTAGAGAATTAGGCTGATTATCAGATTGAAGACAATGTAATTGTCGTAAGAGCTAAAACATCCAAAAACCGAACTTGTAATATCAGCGCTATTGTGATAACACTTTAAATATAGTTTGTTGTTTTAATCTTATAGTTTAATACTGTAATTATATTAGAAACGTTAAAATAAAACATGGCTTTAGGTTCTAGTAGTTCTTGTATTAATATTTATTAATAATCGACGTATCTCAACAAATACGTACAAATGACATTTATAGTAAATAAACAGAAACTAGGCATTGCCGTGACCCTTAAGGCCAGTTCAAGGCAAACAAATGGCTATATTCAGACAGGTGGTGGGAATACAAAAAGGATAATTTTACATTCGATTTATTCGTTTAATACTACATATTTATGGTAACTAATTATTAGAAAAATTTGATAATTTATGTACAATTAATAATTTAATAACAATTTTTATTTTCAGACAGAATAAGCATATAAAAAAAATTAATCAAATATTTAATTGTCAATATTTTCTTTGTTTATTATTTTGTTTTTCAAAAAATATATATGTTGTTAATTACTAGAACCTAAAGCCGTGTTTTATTTTAATAGATTGATGTTCAGAAACATTTTTACTATGTTATAATAAATATTGTTTATATTTTAATTAATAAATTAATTTTTAAAAGATTTTATTGAATTTTAATTTTTATGAGATATACAAGTTTTTGAAGAGTTGTTTGTTACATATTTTTAGTGATGTTGGTCCGATAAATCAGGGCTACGAACCGAAAAAAAACCGTTATTTTTGCTGGAACAAAAACTGTAACCGAACCGATATTTATATTTTTTAATTGAACCGGAACGAAAATTATAACGGTTCGAAGCCTTGCGGCAAGTAACAAGTACTTTACCATACAGAATCACGCCATGTACCCAAAAGGATGTGGCACTCAACCGAAATTAGTTTCCTCCAAACATTCCTACAGCCAGAGCCAAGCACAATCTCTAACTTCATCCACATTCTAATCTCGTCTCTCATAGCAGTAACCTAAAATTATTCGGTATTGCTGTCTCTCACGGTAAATATAATAAGTAATAAATACAACGTTATTTATGCGTAAAATTATTTATTACAATAACAAGAAAAGAAAAAAAATCTGTAAAAGTGTAAAATATCTAACAAAAAATAAAAAGAAAAATTTGTATTAGAAAATTTTGTAATTTAAAATACTTTACATCGAATGAATATTTTCTATATTGTTCGCACCTGACACACACAGAATCAGTTACGTACGTAATTTACTAAAACAATATATTATATAAAGTTTTTTTTTGTAAGAATGCTATAAACAGAAATGTAGTCACAGTATTGTTAAAACAAGATAGATCATAATGAGGGGGATGGGATCATTAACAATTTAGTCAAAATCATAACAAATCAATAATTATATACATACAACACATGTGTGGGAAAGGGGGAGGGTGGGGAGTGGGAAGGGAAAGAGGGTTGGATATTATTCAAGTAATTAAAAAATATTTGCGTGTGACCTACACAATTATTGAATAACAATAGTAGATTGGTTATTAAAAAATGGGCATGTATGTCAATGAACGCCAGATAATAGAAACTGCAATTTACGTTATTTGCACTAGAGATTATGTAAATTAACGTCAGTCAAAGGAAACGTTAGAATTGATGACCTATTAATATATGTAATGAATACACGTCAGTAAACGGAAACGTTAGATTAGTTAATCTATTAATGTATTTATGGTTCCTGTTATTCATTTTAATACTATTGTTTGCACTTGCACTGCACTTGCACTTTTGTTTTTTTCCCTTTTTATGAATAACTTTATTCATAAAAAGGGAAAAAAACAGAAGTGCAAGCAAGTGCAAACAATAGATAATCTATTATTAGATTAGGTTAGATTTCATTTGATAAATTGATGTATTGAAATAACGGTTGTGAACTTATATTAATGTCCTATTCTCTGGCGTTAATTAAGTAACAGAAATTTAATAATGATTTCATTGTTAATCATAACTTTTGTAAGTATTCTTTTTTTTTATCACATCAGCTATTGTTTTAATAGCCTTGTTCTGATTCGCAACACTTGCGAATAGTTAATTTAGTCCTCGGTTAATTTTTTTTTGAATAACCCTTTATTAAAAAAAATCATCAATTCTATCCGCGCGCAATAATACATACAAAATAACTGTAGATAAAATTGTACATAATTGAAGAAGAAGGTTATGTAGTAGTTAGGATGGAGTCTGTGGGTGTAGGTAGGGGAGGGAAGAGTGGAGGGGGGATTAGAATTGAAAACCGCCCATCGGTACCGATTGATCGGCATTGAATTGATACTGTTGTTGATCGGCATCGACAGCAGGCGCTACACGTGTATCTTCCTCTTCGCTACCGAAAAAGTGCTCGATTATATCGAACGCCTTTTGGTAGATGTCCATATTTTCGTGCGATTGGAGAAATTCGATCTTATCTAGGCCTGAAACACAACATATTTAAAACATTAATCGAGTACGGACAGGTGTAGTAAAAATTAGTACAGTTTACGAACATAATCCGTTCCAACCGAAATCGAAATGTTTGTTAATAAGGTGACCAATTTTTTTTACAATAAAATGGAGGACAAAAAAAATTAAGAAAAATGTACTACGTAAATAAATGAAACATTTTATTAATTCAAACAAAAATACACTAATTATGCTTACATCCCTTTTAATTATTTAATTAAACGAATGAATATTTTTTGTCAATATATCATTTTCTAACAATATATTGAAAATTTCGGAGCAAGAAATATCCTTCATAATGAATTTTACGATAAGTGGCATCTCTGAATACAGATATTAACAGATTAGTTTTAACATATCGAAAAGGAGGACAGGTAAGAGGACACTTTTCGATGAAGGACAAAACCTACAAAAGAAGGACTGTCCTCCCTGAAGGACGACGATTGGTCACCTTATTGTTAACCGATCATCTTCAATAATAGCTGTGTTTTTTTACCGAAAAACTCAGCTCAGATCAGCAAATATCAGTAAACTTGAAATATAGCTGTTTTATTTATCGTCTCGTAACTGAGTTCGAGAAGTGAGTGAATTGCTTCCCCCCTCCCCTTCCGATACTGAGTTGCATATTTAGTTAGTGGTTAGCTGAAGTTCAAGTGAGCGCACATGCGCAATTAATTCAAATTTTCCTAGTTTCAGATTTGATAACGTGTTCGATACTGATTGACATTTCTATTTGAATATTTTATTTTGAAATCAAACAATAGATATAGCCGGCGAGTTGCAATCAATTATCAACGCAAACAATCCAAATACATCTAATATTTTAGATTATATCATATGTGGCACTTACGATTTTAAACGTCACTTTCAAATAAACTGTTTTATTTATCAATACAACTCACTCAGCTCAGCTCAACTCATTTACAAGAATGTAAAAAAAACACTCTGTATACTCGTGTCTATAAATCTGACTTACCGTAACATTCTTCGATCAGCACCGCATAGGGATTAATGCCCGAATGTGCTTTAGCATCCTGATCGCCCAGCCGTAATATGTTCTCGAGTCCGTTGAGTGCGACTTGAACGATTTTCGCATCCATAACCGTTAGCAGATCGCATAACGGCCGTATACAGGCCTGATTTACGAGGTAACGTATCTGGTCGGCTGTTCCACCGCTGGTCGCATTCGTTATCGCCCACGCCGCCTCCTTTCGCGTCTTAAATTCGGCCTTACCTAATATATCGATTAAAACGGGGAATATGTTTGCATCGATTACCGCCTGCACAAAAACAAACAAAAAACAGAGATAAAAAAAAAACTCCTTACTATTATATCTATTGCATGCGTTCACGATTTTATTCTCTATGGGGGTTATAAATCTATATGGGATTAGAAGAAATTATATTATACTTTTTAGTCCGTTTTAAAAACGTGGTATTTTTTTATTTAAATAATTATTTGTTCTGCTTTATAGTCTTGTGTAACTTTAACCTAATTATAATTTACATACATACACAATCACGCCATATACCCAAAAGGGTGTGGCACAAACTGTTTCCACTATCCCGAAATCAACTTCCTTCAAACATCCCTATATTCAGACAAGCAACTTTAGCTTTATCTACATTCATAATTTTATTAATTATAATTGATTAACGTTAGTTCATACGATTTTAATTGCTATATTCAGATACGTAGCTCAAATAGAAAACATGATGAAGTTAATATTGAATTTATTCGTTTAATACAACTTATTTATATTATAACTGACTGTTCTGAAAATTACATAATCAATGTTGAATTAATAATTTAATAATTAATTTAATATTATTAATTGATTTATATAAAATAAAATATACTATATTTTTTAACTGGCTATATTTTCTACAAAAACGATTATTATTGTACCGAAAAAATACCTGAGATATAATATCCTATATGTAGAATAATATATATTTTTTGATTTTTTTTGTATTTTGGAAAATAGAGAAAAAAAAAATTTTTCCAAAAAAAAACAACACATTTTTTGCTTTTTTTTTTTGGCCAAATTATAAATACGAAAAAATTCAAGAAAATATGTATTATTCTACATAGAATATTATATCTCAAGTATTTTTTCGGTATATATTGCATTGTTATCCAGTTATAAGCTATGTTTCTAAGTTTCAAGTTAGTTGAAAATCAATTCGAAAATTTCTACCGAACGATCAAAACAAACAAACAAGAAATACCTGTATTTGTTGTCGATTCCCCGCTGTAATATTCGATATAGTCCAACATGCTTCCTTCCTCACCGATTCCTTACTCGAACTGAGCAAATGCAACAGACAGGGTAGGGCCGAACAATTGAGCACGACCTGTGTTTGAACATCATCGCCGGTAACGATATTACCCACCGCACGTAATGCAGCTGATACGACATTGGCTTGATCGTGCATTAGTAGTTCGACTAGTCGACGGCATACGCCCGCATCAATTACGGCTTGAATTTTATCGTTAGGTCCATCCGATAGATAGCTTAATGCCCAACATGCATCCGATAGGACATCGCCATCGGAATGGAATAGGAGACGTGCTAATACCGGTAAGCAGGGTGATACTTTGCCGAATTCGGGTGAAGGGTTTTTACCTATTTCGAACAAAAAGACACGTGAAAAATTTATATATTGATTCTCGATAATATTTTAATTTGGAAGGTTTCAAGGCAATAATGGATCATTTAATAAATTAATCTCTCTAATTGTCAAATTAATCTCCCTAAATTGTCAAATATAATCTCTCTAATTGTCAAATGTTTGTATGTATATGTTTCTCATTTTAATTGGTTCATTTCCCCCTATTTGAGAATAAGCAAGTTTCATCTTTCTACGATTTCATCTTGCTTCTCAAAAATTTGAATCAAATTATGTTTATAATGCAAATGTCAAACGACAGTTGTGTTAAGTTATGTACACTACTGATGATACACAGAACTAACTACGTTTAATTTTGACAAAAGAAAAAATATTAAATATTTAAAAAAAATAGAAGGCAAATTACCTCGACATAGATTCGATAATGCCCAAACAGCGTTTCTCGTCATGGTGAGCCGATTCGATTTACTCAAGAGTTGTAGAAGCGGTACAAGTATGCCCGAATCTAGCACGTGATCCCGGCATTCGGGTGAATCGCCAGCGATATTACCCAGCGCCCATACGGCCTGTTCCTGTACATCTTCGAATTGACTGCCGAGTAAGGTGATAAAAATTGGTACAGCACCCGCATCGATTACCATACGCGTTTGCAACGAGGTACCCGATGATATGTTTGTTAATGCCCAGGCTGCCTCAAACTACCATAAACCATAAAAATCATAAATATTAAGCGTTCTACACTGTACAAAAATATATCTTAAATTTACCGTAATCTTATATAGGTGAGTGGCATTGAGTAGTACGTATGTCGATTATTAATAAATACTACTGCAAACTTAAAATCCTTTTATTTTAATAGAATGAGTTCGGAAATATTTTTTACTACGTTAAGACCCGGTTTCATGAACAATAAATAAATATACTTCGCAAGTAAATTTTATTCTCCTACTAAATAATGATATTTCAACAATTTTTTAGTAATTATTATTAATTAAATTGTAAAAATAGTCGATTGTTAATATTTAATAAATAATTAGTATAAATAATTTATAATTTTATTAGCTGTATTCTTTTTACCTAAAATTTACTGAGATCTCACCTCACTTCAGATAAACTCAGATAATTCTTAACTGAGCTACGACAAACTGAGTTGGGTACCTTCCCCCATTATCGAATAATAAACTTAATAAATAAATGCGAAACTTACTTGTAACGTACAGTTGCTATTATTTTGTAAAAATTCAACGAAACGCGGTACGATACCCGTTTGTATGACTTCGTCTATCGGTGGATTCGGTTCTCGGCTGAGAAGTTTTCGAAATTTTTGCGTCGCAGCTAGCTGTTCGTCAACATTACTACTATATAAGCCCTGTACCATTGCGGGCGTAATTCCGGGCGTAACTGGTGATAAAATATCCACATCGACTCCAGACTCATGTTCGTCTGGTATTACCACCGTATTCACATTCCTTCGTTTCGATAATTGTTGTTCGCGTTTCTGTTTTCTAATTTGTACACCCTCTTCTTCACGCCGTCGTCGTAATTCTTGCGAATCTAATGCTGTATTTTTATAACGATGTCTATGTGCAGAGCCGGACATCTACAAATAAAATAATAAAATAAATTATCTACACATATATCTCTATACAATTATCCTCCGATTTACAAGGTACTTGTTTTACACGATTTATAAATTAACGAATTTCAAAAAAAAAAAACGTAAAAATGTATATTCGCATCAGGAAAGCTCAAGTAATGAAAGTGACATCAGGAAGAAAAGACTGAGATAGTTCATGAAAGTGATGACAGTAATTAAACTTATAATTAACTTTTTAAGGATCTTTTTGTTTGTTTATTTTTTGTTCCTAATGTAAAATGAATTAAATATGTACTTATATTACCCACATATATTGGTTATTTTATAAAGGAAGTATAATTTAAAGTTTTTTAAAATGTCTTAATTTTGTTTTACGTAAATAAATGACTGAATTTTGTTTTTATTTTCGTTTTCGGTTTTACGACAAAATCCAAGATTTTAATTTATACGATTTTGTGCAGAACCTATCTTCAGTGTAAATCGAGGGATAGTTGTATTTATATATTTCATTTCATATTTCACTACATACATTCAAAATATGACACAATTACACGTATTTAATTAATTTCATAACTATCAAAAATTATAGATTGTCATAATGACTCACGGTCATCAGTTCCAGAAAAAGTATTGATTACTATTCAAACATTTTTACCTCAAATAACCTCCAATACAAAAAAAACCCGAAAAGAAAATATGGAAATACATAAAACTACTATAAAAACATATTTGACATTAAAAAAAATAAACGGAAATATAAAAGTAAAATTAAATAGCATGAGCACAGATGACATTTAAAATTTGATATATAATTTCGACTGGTAAAATACGGAAATTATATATTAAAAATATACGTACAATACAAACACTTTTAAATACGAAAATAAACTTACCGTTTTTTAATTTTAGTTAATATTAATTGTAATGGTGAAAATAAAATGAAATTTTCAGTCCACCATTGAATTTCAACTTCAAGGCCCTCCACTTTCAATTTTATTCGTTCAGTGCGCATCAAAAAATATATTTTCTTGTTCAACGTTATGAAAATATAATCGAAAATTTTTGTAAAATTTAATACATATTTATTACTATTACTTGTTACAATAATAATTGCGATTAAATTAAATCGTATTAAATAATATTTTTAAAGGTTAGTGCACGCATGTTTAATTACTATGTTCAAACACGTTGCCCAAATACAAAATTTGTTGAATTTCATATTGAATTTATTCGTTTACAACTTATTTATTGTAACTGACTGTTCTAAAAATTACATAATAAATGTTAAATTAATAATTCAATAATAAATTTAATATTATTAATTGATTTATATAAAATACAAAATAATGTATTTTTTAACTGGTTCTATTTTTTACAGAAACAATACGAAAAAATACCTGAGATAAAATATCCTATGTAGAATTAACACATATTTTTTAAAAAAATTTTGTATTTGTATTTTGGTCAAAAAAGTAAAAAATGTGGGTTTTTTTTTGGAAAAATTTATTTTTCTTTATTTTCCAAAATAACAAAACGAGTTAACTGAACGGCACCGCTAGTTGAAGATGGCGTTGACATTCATTTGTCTACGTCATTTACAAGAATATGGTTGCTCATTCATTCATTTTGGGCGTTGTAAATAGAATGTGACATTTGTAATTCGGTTGTAATATTGAAAATAATCGGAGAATAAAGTAATTAATAGATTAAATTAGTATTTTATATAATAGGTACGTACTATACAATAAATTTATAATCTATTAGTGACTAGTTAGTGAACGGTATTGATTTTTAATTTATGCCTTGCATTGTATTATTTTCAGTATAAATCTGGCAAAATGTCAGACCGTAAGGCAGAGTTGGAGCGAAAGAAAGCAAAGCTGCAAGCTTTGCGGGAGGAAAAAGATCGTAGACGACGTGAGAAAGAAATGAAAGATATGGAAGATGCGACCGGTCGTGTTGCAGGCAGTGGTAATTTACTGGATAAGGATAATCGGAAAGAGCTAGATGAGATGTTGTCATCGTTAGGTGTTGCACCTGTGTCTGATGTACTATCTAGTTTATCGAGTATGAATTCGCTCACGCCTGAACAAAGTAGGAATCATACACCTGATACGAGTCTGCAACCAAGCAGTTTAACACATCCTGCTAAGTAAGTTTTTATTATAAAAACAATTTTAGTTAATTGTTTATATAAAAACGATGTTTCGACGAAAGCTAAACGCTCGTCTTTATCAAGTCAAAAAATTTATTAATGACATTAAAGTAAATAACAAGTTAAAGTTCATCCGAAGAACGTAAAACCACATAAACTCATTGTATTACAAAAGAACCATATTAATTTTAAGGGAATTTGTACCTGAAATATTTTTTGTATACATTTATAATATTTAAGTCCATTTTCGCACAACACTAAATCCTATTCAATTCTAAGTGGTGATTGTCATGGTAACGACTTAATGAGTTTATGTGGTTTTACGGTCTTCGGATGAACTATACTAGGTAACATACAAGTAACTAGATCACAGGAATTATAGCTTTTTAATTATATATTATATATATTTTTAATTAAAAAAACTATAATTTCTATAATTTTATGTAGTTTTTTTTTTTTTTTTTGTTAAACTTTCCGGTTTTGTAATTGATTTTCTTTAAACTTTAAATACCGTTGATTTTGTACATTTTATGAGAATATATATCGCAAAATTTTACTGCAGAAATGATATTTACAATGGTTAAAACTTAATGCAGTTCGGCCAAGATATTAAGAAATATTGATGAGAGTGAATAAATAGCATTATGTATTATTTAATTGTAAATTAAATTAAATTTTATATAATAATCTATGTATGTTTCTTTTATTTAGTGGGCCATCTATTAAAAAAAAGGAACATCAATTATGTGTGGTGTCCATTCAGACGACAAATATTGCGCCAAAGGAAACCGTAATGTACACGAAACAAACGCAAACAGCCACTTCCGGCCATGAACGAGACGGTGAGTTGCGTTAAACATTTTTATAGAAATTCCATTCATTTGATTTGAAAAATAAATTTGATTTATTTACCTACATATCTGTTGTTTTTTTATTATTATTATGAATTTCGTCAGAATTATCGTAGTATATGAATAAAGGTCTCATTTCGACTGCCCGTTTTTTGGTTTATTAGTACAAGAATAATATAATTTGTCCAATCCAAACACTCGACACTTTTTTTTGGTTTCAGTGTCAAGCGTTTGGATTGGTCAAATTATTATGCTTATCTGTATATATTTAGATATCTATCTATATATACAGATAAGAACGTAAAAGAGAATTAACAGAAAATGGTGGCATTTGAAATGAGACTGAAATATATTTGATTTTGCTTTTGGCTGAATGTTGTTTAATTTCAAAATAATTAATCTGGTTATATTTTTTATTTAATGTTAATCAGTTAATTTAGTTTACGGAAAGGAAACGTTACATATTTTTGTTAATTTGTTGTTTGATGTTGTGTTTTTTTTTTGTTTTTTTAATTTTATTTTGCAAGGGTTGTCTAGCATGCGCCTGTATCGTATATTTATATATGATTTATTTCGCTATTTATTGATTTCGATAACTAATCAATTGGAATTACATTGTCTTAGCTAATAACTGAAGACACGAATGGAAAATAGAAGGACTTTTAGGTTCTAGCAGTTCTGTATTAATATATTTATAATAAGTAATTCACGTCTTCATCAGAAAGAAATAAAATAGAAATGACATATATAATAAACAAACAAAAGTTTTGTACATTTGTATATTTTTCCTGATGATGATATACGTAAAGTATATCGAAACGGAGATTTTTTAAATAAAATATACTATAGAATTTAATCCTAAATCAATTTTTTATTTTATTTTAATATAATTAGTTCGGAAAGTTTTTTTTTGCTTTGTTAATAATTATATTATGTTAGATAATTATTTATTTATTTTTTATTTATGTTAACGCATTGGAAAGTGCTTACACAAGTTATAAAATATAAATAGAAATTACAATATTTATAAATTAATTAATACAGAATTCCTGCAAACCTTTTATTTTAGAATTTATTTATAAAATTTATTAAAAAAAAAAAATGTATTATCAAAGAAAATTGAATTTTGCTAAATTTTGGTAATTATTATAATTTAAAATATGTTCAACATTTATGTAAAATTTGGAAATAAAAAAAAAAAAAAATTTAATTAAATTAAATATTACTACTAATAGTTTTTGAGATATTTAACCGGTTCCAAACGTATGATTTATTTTAAAATAAAACGGCTTTAAGTTTCCAGTATTTTTGTATTAATATTTATTAATAATTAACGTACTACTCAACGTATGTCGATTATTAATAAATATTAATACAGAACTAGGAACCTAAAGCCGTTTTATTTTAATATAATCAGAAAGATTTGTCAATATGATTGATTTTATTTACATATTATAAAAATTTATTACGATTTTTGTTTTCAGTTATTAGTTGTAAAGTCCTGTGTGCTGACAATATTTTGAATAAAAAAAACAAAAGAATCTAAATTATTTGATCAGTATTTTATTTATAATGATCAGTATTGAACTTAGAAGAATGATCAGGATATTTAGGGTTAGGTTAATTGAGATTAGGTTAAGAGCTAAAAACAAAATCAACTAACTTTATGAATTTTTTTCTGCGAAACTATAAAAGATATCAATCCGCGGTTTTTTGAGAGTGATAGAATAGAGTTTGAACTTCTTTCAGGAATTTTTATATTTATTTTTGTTGAAAATTGTACAAATTGTAACAATGATAACTTTTTTCCTGTTTCATCTGAAATAAAAGTCAACAAACACCTTTGAAGTATGATTATCTGGTGTTTTTCTCCACAAATATTCATTCCGGACAAAATCTAGATAATATATCATAGTTCAAGGGTTTCTTTTGATTTTTGTTTCAGATGAATAAGAAAGGAGTTATTATTTTGTTATCTCACAGCCATCCGATTTTGCGGAGCTGCGAAGAAAGGATTAAAACTCGAATGATTTCCAACGAAAGTAAAAATAAAAATTCCTTGTAGAAGTTCAAACTCTATTCTTTCATCCCCAGAAAACCGCGATTTGATATCTTTTATAGTTTTGCAGAAAAAAATTCAGAAAGTTGACAGATTTTCAGACAATATAACTTGTCATAAAAGCTAGACTCAAACAAATGAACAAACGATATTAAAAAAATTCTGATCGTTTATGGTTTTTTTGTAAATAATATACTGATTAAAAAAAAAAACGGCACCCCCTGATGATAATATCGAAATTAATTTGTTTCGGAATTTTCAAAATACAGTTTGCTGGTCACAAAATAGTATATAAATATTTACTAACAAACTAAAACGGACTTGCTTACTTAGATTTATGAATATTTTATTTTATTATTTTGCTTATTATATATATATATATTTTTATATAATAGATTATTATTAAATAGATTAATTTCTTTTATTAAATTTGCCTGGTTTAGACTGGATGTAAAAAGAAATTTGCGCATTCGTAACATTTTTGTAATTATTATTTTTTTTTTGTAAAGTAAATATCTAAGTTTTGTGTCTATTAATTTTGTTATATTTATTTTGTTAATGCCGCTGTATAGATCTTGGATATACATATTTAAAAAAGTGTGAGTAATTGTTTTATCTCTCCCATTCTATACCAGGCGGAATGAATGTGTCTATATATATATATTTAAAAAGAACCACTCCCCTTACTCCAAGTTGGTATTTGTTTCAAATAGATATTATTAATTTGTTTTGTCTAACCCCCCGCACCCCCCAATAGCTTATATTACTTATTGTATTACTCTCAGTTTATTTCTAATTACATTTTATTTACTCATTTCAAAAATAAATATTTCAAATATATGATCTCTCGCAGAAGAAGACAATAATTTATAGCTAGTTTATCTAAAGATGAAAGAATAGTTAATGCTGGTTGTAAAACATAAATAGCGGTTCTTATTTCAGATTTCAAAGTTTTTATTTTATAAATAACCAGTTTTGATAAATAATTATACATCTAATATATAATTTATTTGTTATTTAAGGAGGGAAATACATGTAACTACCTATTAAGGTATTTTGGAATTTTTTTTGGCGACAAAATTATGGACCCAATTTGCTTACAGTTTGGGGATTCGAAAAATTTTTTTTTTAGTTTTTACTTAAAGATATTTATTTGTTGATGTATTTTCTTCTATATGAACCAACGAAACTGAAAATAAAGACCGGATATATTTTTGTCATTAATTTAAATATAATCAATTTCTGTTAATTAACGCCAGTTAAAAATAAAATAAAATGTAATTGACTTTAACGTGATAACAATGAGAATTATAAATTGATTAATAGTAAGCTGAGAGGTAATCAATTTAAAAAAAAAATATTGCACAGCCATACATTTATAACATTAACTAATTCTGAAGGCGAAAATACACGTTTCAATCACAATAAATCAATGAAATTAAAAGAATGCATCTTAGGGTGTAACGAAAAAAAAAAAATAGATTTTAACGGCTTAGCGAAAGAACGAAAGTTTTTTGTTTATAAATCAGTTATTCGGCCTGATTCTCTAACAAAGTTGCTAAGTTTTAGCAACGTTGCTAACAACTCTAACCAATAGAAACAAATATAACATCTGTCATTTTGATTTTTCATTTAGTGTCATCTAATATTATTGGCTAATGTTCTTAGCAACGTTGTTAAAACTTAGCAACTTCGTTAGAGAATTAGGGTGATTGGATGGTCAAACGTAATTTAAATTAGGTCTAGGGGTGTCCCACAAACGCATCAAAAATCCCCGTTTTTTGGCTGTCTTTTAGATTCTTGAGTATAATTTATATTTGTACCACAATTCAAATATGAATTTATCTGGATTAAATTATGCCCACATAATGTGGGAAGTGCGCCAAATTTTTTCAGATTTTTACTTGGTCATGAAATCCGAAAAAAAATTTTATAACCAAAAAACTGTTTCCACAAAAAAGAAAAAAGATAATTTACAAGAGTGTATGGACAATCTTGAAACATATTTACAGATATAAAATATACAATTGAACATAATTAGACACTTTCTCAACTTTTATTCAATGTTCAATTTGATTGAACACTTTTATTAAATGAGTAAAAATACACAGTCCGAAATTGGATGAATCTAATCAAATTGAATCGTGTATTTTCGTCTTAATAAAATAATGTTGTTTTGAAAAATAATAAATCTAATATGGTAGCGATGTATGTGATAAATGAAGCAGACAGACAGACAAGGCTAGACAAAATGGCTGTCTGTCTTGTTTCGTCGTGCTTCAATTAATAATTTGGAATACGTGATACAAAGTTGTATGATGTGTCGTTGCTAACAAGGATCATCTGCTGCTTCTTCCCCACTTAAAGGCTACTTTGAGGACTGGTGGCGTCCACGGAAAGGTTGGTGTTGGTTTTTTACAACCTATGTATATATTTGTGTGTTGGCAACAATGAGTTTCATCACCTGACCATTTTTTTTCACTCTCTCTCTCTTGAATTCGGATAAAAAATAAATAAAAATCAATTTTAAATACTAAAATTTAATTTATAGAAATAATATTTGTACACGCTATTGTGTAATCTATTAATAATATATTTATTAAATTAAATATGAAATAATTCTCAAGTAGGATTATAAAAATATAATGTGTTTAAATATTGTTTCTATAAACTAAATAGTACTATAAGCGCTGTACTTGAACAGTCTGTTCGTTCATTCATAGAATCTTGTGAAAAAAATTTATTGTAAAAATTTAAGATCAGATGCTGTATGTATTTGTCCGTTCAAGAGAAAATTAAGGGCATTTCAAGGCAAACAAAAGGCTATATTCAGACAGGTGGTGGGAATACAAAAACGATAATTTTACATTCGATTTATTCGTTTAATACTACATATTTATGGTAACTAATTATTAGAAAAATTAGATAATTTATGCACAATTCATAATTTAATAACAATTTTTATATACTTACAGAATTAACATATAAAAAAAATTAATCAAATATTTAATTGTCAATATTTTCTTTGTTTATTATTATTTTGATTGCCAAAAAATATATGTTGTTACTTGTTATTATAGTACTTATGTATTAATTTCAGAATTTTTGTATGTGTGGTTTATTTGTAAAAAAATAATTTTCATCATTTTTCTTGAAAAATGCGATTTTTTCTTATTTCACACATATAATTTATTTGAAAAAAATTATGATTAATCTTTATTACAATTAACAACATATATATTTTTTGTAAATCAAAATTATAATAAACAATGAAAATATTGACAATTAAATATTTGATTAATTTTTTTTATATGCTAATTCTGTCCGAATATAAAAATTGTTATTAAATTACTAGTTGTACATAAATTAGCTAATTTTTCTAATAATTAGTTACCATAAATATGTAGTATTAAACGAATAAATCGAATGTAAAATTATTCATTTTTGTATTCCCATCACCTGTCTGAATATAGCCATTTGTTTGCCTTGAAATGGCCTTAAAGTCAAGGCGTTGAAACTACTTCCCTTTGTGTTCGCGGCTTACCTCCTGGGTGAAGGGAGGTACGTATTACGCATTCTAAAATGAGACGTATTCAAAATGACAGCGCAAGGCAAACTATCAAAAGATACATGAAAAAAACTTTCTGTTATTATTAGTCTAGTAGGGTTCAGTAACTTGCTGAAACTCTACTATCCTAGAAATTAGTTTCCTTCAAACATTCCTATATCATCCACATTGCTATCCTCAAGGATGTTTAACTGTCCTTTTTTGCCTCCATTATGAAAAGTCACGTGTTCTAGAATGCCTAATACTACGCGTGCGTACTGTTACTATTTAAATATGTTTACTAATTATGTAAATAATGCCCTATCGGGCATATAAATCTATCAAATTACATTGAAAAATCAATAAATATTATTAATATCAATCCGAGTATTAAATTAACAAAAAAAATTGTTATCAATTTTCTCTCTCGTCTGTGGGGGGAATTAAAGTCAGGATTTTCCACTTTCTGAGTGAAAGTTACAATTTTACAATAATTAAAAGTTAAATAAAAATAATATAAAAAATCCCAAAACCACACTTAAATATTATTATTTTTATTTAAATTTCGCCACAGTAGATCATTTTCTACTTTTAATTAAAAGTTAGTTCACCGGAAAGTGGAAGGTCCCGGGTTCAATTTTTAATTTACAGAACTACTACAAACTTAAAGCCGTTTTATTTTAATATTCGGAACACAGCTGGGCAAGCTACTCAATAAATGTAGCTAAGCTACAGCTTTTTTGGGAACTTTTACAATAAATACAATAAACAACAATTATTGTACCGTTGGAAAGAGTATTTATTGAAATTTTTAGCAGTATTTTTGGTTTTTTTTTTTCAATAAATCAAATTTTCACTTAAAAAAATGGCATCAAAATTCGCGTTTTTGTTTATTATGTAAAATTTTAACTTTGTAATTCAGTTTTTAAAAAGTTTGTAACGGAACAATTTGTAAAAAAGACAAATTTAAAAATATGTGTTCTGATCGCGAGTTGATATCTCTGGTAAGTAAGCAACCCGTTATACAGAACAGTGTTGTGTGTTGGGGATATTCCTGTTTATAGCGTCAACTTTTTCAGGTGTTTTTCAACTTTTTTTTTTGGGAACTTTTACAACAAATACAGTTAACAACAATTACACCGTTGGAAAGTGTATTTATTGAAGTTTTCAGCAGGTATTTTTGTTTTTTCAAAAAAATCAAATTTTTTTCAAAAAAATCTAATTTTTTATTTAAAAAATGACGTCACTTTATTGCCTTTTTTTTTAAATGAAAATTTAACTTTTTTTGAAAATAAAAATATTACTGAAAACTTCAATAAATACAAATAAAAGTAGCTCTAAACTACTAAAAGTAGCTTTACTTTTTAGCTATTATTTATAAGCAACTTGCGACAAATCGTGAAGCTACCAAGTTACAGCTAATTTTATTTATTTTTTTTGTAGCACAACTACAGCTACCAAAAAAAGTAGCTAAGTTAGTAGTTTAGCTAACTGCCCAGCTTTGATTCGAAAAAAATGTCTTTTTACTTACTATAATTTGTTTCTTGGTTATTTTATAGGTTAGATATAATTATAATAAATGACCAAATATAGTTTTGGGAACTGCTAATAATATTTAATAATAATTACTAATATTTATTAATTTTCAACGTAATTTGCGAAATATGGTCGTTTCCTTTCTCTCATTAACTCTTTATTATAATATTTAATGTAAGTTTAATCAAGTTACACAACTGCAAGTCAAAATCATTATATTTTCGTTCATATAGTTTATAGATTTTAGTCAATTATTGATTTATTTATCGGTTTATCGTGTTTTCATTATTTGTATTTTATGATTATTATAATTTTTTGTTTCTCTCTCTCGTACATAACCTATAATATTATCAGTTATTAAGAATTAAACTATCACGTAAATTTATGATGGAATTCTGTACAAGTTCTGTTGCGTTATAGAACGTTTTTTTAGAACTCATTCTATTAATATAAAAATTGTTTTAAGATAAAATTTTAACCTGATAAATAATTAAACAGAATTTTATCTTAAAACAATTTTTATATTAACAGAATGTTTCTTTTGATATAGAAATAGACGAAAAACGTTTTGTAGCGCTACAAAACTGTTCAGTATTCCAGCAGTAGTTGAAATAAATTATTACGAGTAAGAAGTGTGTATGTGTGTGTGTGTATATGTGTATAGACGAAACTTTCTAATATGTGTTTTAGTAAATGAATTTAATACGAACTATTTATAGTTTTTTATGAAATTACAGAAATTGAAAAGAAATACCGTAAATTTGCAATTGATAGCAAGGTCATTATATTTTATTTAAATTTGTACGAACTTTACGATTATATATATATATATATATATATATATATATATATATATATATATATAGTTAGTTATATATTAGTTTTACTTTGTACGCACAAGTTTAAGAATTTGATCAATTCAAACGTTTGGTATATTTTTTGTTTTTACATCAAGTTTTTGGAGACTATAACTACATTGATAGATTTTTTTGGATAGATTCAAAAGAGTTCTAAAGTTCCTGAAAGTATCTAACCTAACCTCAGAACTTATTTTTGACCATAGTTATTTTCGCAAAACTGAAAAATGTTATTTTTATGCTTAAATCGTCCAGAACTCTTATACTTTCAGGAACTCTTTGAAATCAATCCAGAACTCTTAACAAAAATTGAGTTCCTATCACTTAAAGTTCCTGAAAGTATCTAACTTAACCTCAGAACTTATTTTTGACGATAGTTATTTTCGCAAAACTGAAAAATGTTATTTTTATGCTTAAATCGTCCAGAACTCTTATACTTTCAGGAACTCTTTGAAATCAATCTAGAACTCTAACAAAAATTGAGTTTTGGGCGCTAACTTCACGTCAATTATGATAATGTCAGTGTTATTAATTAAATAAACACACTTTTAATGATTGTGACTAAAACTTTCAATTACATTTTAGTAAAGTTTCGTCTTAATTTCTATTATAATTGAATTTTTTGGCCTAAAACTTTACTTTACGATTATGTAATCGATTTTCTTCAAACTTTACATACTGTGTTCCACATTTTATGAGAATATAAATTGCAAAATTTTAGTGCGAAAATTATATTTACAATGATTAAAACTTATTTGGTGAGGATAGGTAAAGTAATGAGGTTAATTTGTTAAACAGGGTGGCCAAAACCTGGAAAACCAGGAAAACCGGGAAAAGTCAGGGAATTTTGTTGGTCCTGGAAAAGTCAGGGAATTTCATTTGTATAGTCAGGAAAAAAATTTGTTTGGCGAAGTTACAAAATTACAAACACAAATTTTGAGCAAATGTTGTTCAAATTGTGCAAACCGATGTTTGTATTTCTTACTCTTCATTATAATTAATTAAGTTTGTGGTTGTAACTCATCTTTATCTAATTTTAAACCGATTTTAATCAATATTTTGTGATTCACAGTACTTGGGAATTTATATTTGTTTAAATATAAAAGTCAGGGAAAAATGAAAAAAGTTCTGGAAAACCGGGAAAAGTCAGGGAAATTGGTTTTCACAAGTTTTAGCCAGCTTGTTAAATGTTTAGTAAAATTAAAACAACGTGAAGAATTTTTCGTTGTTTTTAACGTAAAGAAATTAAAAATAACAGTATATGCTAGTAGTTATGTAAATATGGACAAAAATGGCAGCAGTTTTTTAACATTCAACAAAGTTAAAAACGAATTTTTCAAATCAGTTTTAACATTGAAAATCGAACGAAGTTGCTAAGTTTTAGCAACGTTGCTAACAATTCTAACCAATAGAAAACAAATGTAACAGTTTTTATTTTAATTTTTTATTTAGTGTCAGCTAATATTATTGACTAATCTTGTTAGCAACGTTGCTAAAATTTAGCAACTTCGTTAGAGAATCAGACAGATTATCTCATTTCTGTACGAAAATTTTGTGATTTATATTTATAAAATGCGCAAAATTAACACAGTATGTAAATTTCGAAAAAAATCGAATTACATAGTCGTAGAATAAAGTTTTGCCGAATTTTTTTTTAAATCGAACACTGAGTAATATTTTTTTCCTTTTTCTTTCCCTCATCCTAGCTCACGCAACTGACTACTACGGTAAGTTTTGATTTCATTTTGGTTTTCGATTTTATTTTTAGTTCGTAAGGTTTTCTATTATTGTCAGTTTTTTTTTATTTATTTATTTATTTATTTTCAATTATTATTTTTAAGTTAACATATACTCTCCACCCGCCCCCCAGCGAACTTTTTGATTTCTTATTTTTTTTGGTACATTTTTCGTTTTCTCGCTTGCATTTGTTCTCTGATTATGGTTTTTGTTTTCTGGTTATGGTTTTTATGTCCTTGTTAACCCTCAAACCGCCCTAACCTTTTCTCAATTGCGTCAAGAAACGAATTTATACTATATCAGCTGTTTATTTAATTCATTTTTTTTACCATCTGAATAAATTTTATGTTGATATCTAGTGATGAATGAAATATCATGGGTGCTTTCCAAAATCGTACTCTAGAGCACAGAGTATACTCTAATATTTTGAGTAGTACTCTAATTCGACGCCAAATTTTATATTTCTAATCTAATTATTTTTGGTACGAACTGTATGAGTGAATAATAATAATTATAGTAAGAACTACCTTATAACTTTATTATAAAACAATATAAAAATATGGACACATTTATGACAGAAATTAATGTAAATATGATTTTAATTAACTATATACAGGGTGTAACAGAATAACTATTCCTAATTTTCAGAAATGATAGAGTGCACTTAGAGAAACATTCTTTATTAATAAACTAGTGTCCGGAAATTTCTCGGTGCCAAGATACACTAGATATCGTTAAAAACAATCTTAATCAGAACATCAAAGAGTAGTTAAGTTAAGGAACATTTAATTAGAAATAATAGTGCATTAAACTTTATAAAAATTGTTTGAAGTTACGACCACCATTTTCGATACACAAGTTGTAACGATGTACAATCGACTGCCGAAAAAAAAAGAAAAAAAAATTTCGGACACTAGTTTATTAATAAAAAATGTTTTTTCATGTGCCCTCTATCATTTCTGAAAATTAGGAATAGTTATTCTGTTACACCCTGTATATACTATATTACACCTATCAGCTCTAGCAATTACGGTACATAATTCTGGACCACCCTGTAAAATTCGCAGGAGACGTGTAACATCCGAATCTGCAATTAAAATTGTGTGTTTCCATTTTAATAATCCAATAACAAATCTCAGCTGATGTGGATTAAATTTGTGCCTACACTGTAAAAAAAAATCTTAAATTTATGTAATTTTATATAGGTTTTAACAGAAAAAATAACAATTGTAATTTTACTTTGATGATTTACGTAGTATTACTTTTTTTTATGAAAAATTACATAAATTTTGTACAGTGTGGTAACGCAACTCGTCCTTAGTCCTTATAAAATAAAAGAAATGTTGCTTGGCACATTTAATTACAAATGTGACCCGTGTTTTTGGTTGATGAGTTGTTTTTAAGGCCATTTCAAGGCAAACAAAAGGCTATATTCAGCCAGATGGTGGGAATACAAAAAAGGATAATTTTACATTCGATTTATTCGTTTAATACTACATATTTATGGTAACTAATTATTAGAAAAATTAGCTAATTTATGTACAATTAATAATTTAATAACTATTTTTATATTCAGACAAAATTAGCATAGAAAAAAAATTAATCAACTATTTAATTGTCAATATTTTCTTTGTTTATTATTATTTTGATTGCCAAAAAATATATGTGTTGTTATTATTATTAAGATTAATCATATTTTTTTTTTTCAAATAAAAAATATGTGTGAGATAAGAGAAAATTGCATTTTTCAAGGAAAATGATGAAAATGATTTTTTTACAAATAAACTGCACATAAATAAATTCTGAAATTAATACATAAGTACTATAATAACAATTAACAACATATATATTTTTTGGCAATCAAAATAATAATAAATAAAGAAAATATTGACAATTAAATAGTTGATTAATTTTTTTATATGCTAATTCTGTCTGAATATAAAAATTGTTATTAAATTATTAATTGTACATAAATTAGCTAATTTTTCTAATAATTAGTTACCATAAATATGTAGTATTAAACGAATAAATCGAATGTAAAATTATTCATTTTTGTATTCCCAGCACCTGTTTGAATATAGCCTTTTGTTTGCCTTGAAATGCCCTTAACTTTATTTTTGATATTGACTGATTTAATTTGAATTTGATTGAAAAATACTAATCGAATTCGTAAGAATAATGTAATAGTTTTATGTTTCTTTCTTTTGTTTTTTTTTCTGTCTTGCACAATTTGTCATCGCCACAGGCTCAGTTTATTTTCTTTATTTCCTAGACACGCATTTACTAACAGAAATCGAACAAGTATATCTACTAATTAATATAGTAAATAATCTTTTCAAACACATTATATTAAAATAAAAATAAAAAACAGCTTTAGTTTTGTATTAATGTTTATTAATAATCAAACTTACTCGACGAAACTCAACGTACGTTTTCATCAAAAAGAAATAGATACAAATGACATTATACAATAAATAAACAGAACTAACAAGTTACTAAACTACAAGTTAATAAACTAAAGTTGAAATTTTTTCTCAAAATTTCACGAGTTACTCAGTCATTGAATCGGCTAGCTAAGTTTTTCATTGATGATTGAGCTAACTTAGCTAGCCGATTCAATGACTGAGAAACTCGTGAAATTTTGAGTGAAAACTTTAGTTTATACAGGGTGATTTATGACGTCGGGGAAAAACTACACTGGATGATTCCTATAAATAATCTAAATAAAAAAACTTCAAATAAACATATGTCCGAAAATGCTTTCTAACAGAACTGTAGCCGTTAGAAGTTTATTACATGTAACATCAATCGCGTTAGTCTTATTTATTATATCAGGAAAAAAAAACTAGTCAAACTTCTGAATAATTGTAAAATTACTGATTGATTTTCAAACATTTTGTTGAAACACTAGTAAACCATTTACTAGTTTATAAATTTTTGTACACACATAAATAAATATTTAATAAACAATTTACAATAATTGAAAATCGAAGAAGTAAGTCATAACTAGTAAATTTGTTCAATTTTAAAATATCTATATTTTTTACATTTTATATTCTCTGTTTATTTACTGTAAATGTCTTATCTTTCTGATGAAGACGTACTACGTTTTGTCGCGAAACGTTGATTATTAATAAATATTAATACAGAACTTTAATCGAAAGCAACTTTATTTTATTTTAAGTATAGTAATTAATCATAATTGTAACTGCGGCGACTTGGCAAAATAATTAACGCGGTAGCGCATGCGCAAAAGTGCTAGACAACTCATTTTGTTTTTTTGGTTCATTTGCTTTTTGATTTTTTAAATTCATTTAAAATAATGAAAAGAAAGTTAGAATAGAAATTAAGTTAAAATGAATTTTGACCGTTGTCGTCGACTTGTTTTTGTGGGCCTTCTAATGATTTAATAATATTGTTGTTTCTCTCTTCTCTTCCATTCCAAAGATGAATACAATCTTAATCCGGGTCTGGAATGGGAAGACGAATTTACAGGTAGGTATGCTAAGACAGACCCGTTTTCGTTTCGCAACAGCGCGAGCCGAACTTTTAACTCTTTCAAAACAGTCAAACAAAACACTATATACATTGCTCTGAAACTATCATATATATATATATATATATATATATATATATATATATATATATATATATATATATATATATATATAGGGTGTAACAGAATAACTATTCCTAATTTTCAGAAATGATAAAGTGCACTTAGAGAAACATTTTTTATTAATAAACTAGTGTCCGGAAATTACTCGGTGTCAAGATACACTAGATATCGTTAAAAACAATCTTAATCAAAACATCAAAGAGTAGTTAAGTTAAGGAACATTTTATTAGAAATAATAGCGCATTGAACTTTATAAAAATTGTTCGAAGTTACGGCCACCATTTTCGATACACAAGTTGTAACGATGTACAATCGACTGCCGAAAAAAAAAATTCCGGACACTAGTTTATTAATAAAAAATATTTCTTTATGTGCCCTCTATCATTTCTGAAAATTAGGAATAGTTATTCTGTTACACCCTGTATACATTGCTCTGAAACTATCGATATATATATATATATATATATATATATATATATATATATATATGTATAATTAATATTCTATTTTAATTTGTAACTTATAACCAATATTATTAATATAAAAAATGTATTATAAAATTCTGCTTAATTATTAATATAAAAACTACGCAAATCACGCCATGTACCCAACAGGGTGTGGCACAAACTCTTTTCATCATTCCGTAATCAGTCTCCTGCCAAACATTCCTATCCAAACAAGCAACTTGCGCTTCATCCACATTCATAATTCCTCTCATATGTATCTCTATATCTTCTTCATCTGATGAAGACGTGAGTGCACGTTGACAGTGTACGTATGTCGATTATTAATACATATATTAAACTACTGCAACTCTTAAAACCTTTTTATTCCTAATAGGATAAGATTCAGATAGATTATTATTATTTATTACTAAGCTAATTTATAATTTATTTTCTAATAATATAAGATAATCACCCTAATTCTCTAACGAAGTTGCTAAGTTTTAACAACGTTGCTAAGAAAATTAGCCAATAATATTAGCTGACACTAAATAAAAAATCAAAATGACAACTGTTTTATTTGTTCCTATTGGTTAGAGTTGTTAGCAACGTTGCACAAACTTAGCAACTTTGTTAGAGAATCAAGCAGATAAAGTTTATAGTTTCAGTGTTTTGAATGTGTCTACTTAGAAATTAAGCAAAAAAATCAAGTAATTGATGATTATTTTAGTTCAGCTCAGCTGTTGTGTGAAACAATTAACAAAAACAGAAACGAATTTCAGTCGCATGTCAGTTACTACATATGGTTGCTAGGTTGCAAGAGAACCACATTTTATAGGGGGTGGTTTAAAAATGCATGCACGGTTTTGGTTGCCGCGTAGTGTACTTCAACCGTATTATCTAATTAATTCAAATAAAAAACAAACAAACTTTAATCAAACTAATTTTGACCGCCTATGCGGATGTGGGGTGGAGAGTTTTACATTATATAAATAAGAGAAATATATATATATATATATATATATATATATATATATATATATATATTATATATATATATATATATATATATATATATATATATATATATAAATATATATACCAATAAGTCAGTGGATACTAATTTTATTAGTAATTAAGTTTAGATTTTTTTTTTGTGTATTTTGTTTGTGAATTGTATAAGATCTGTAATCTTAAGGTGGTTATACAGGGTGATTTATGACGTCAGGGAAAAACTACACCGAGTGATTCCTATGAGTAATCTAAATAAAAAAAACTTCAATTAAACATATGTCCGAAAATGTTTTCTAACGGAACTGTAGCCGTTAGAAGTTTATTACATGTTAGGAGTTTATTTACATGTTGAATTAGTGAGAGAAGCACGCTATATACAGGATGTTTTTTGTTTCTGAATCACCCTGTATATCACTATACTTGGCTTTTGTTATATCTAGTTATTCAACATCAGAAAAAGATTGCCTTTTTACTTCTTGAAGGAAAAAATATTCATATGTAACGTTTAAAAACTAGAAATTGCTTTAAAAAATCAGAGATAAAATTAGATCCACTGTACTATTAAATATATATATATATATATATATATATATATATATATATATATATATATATATATATAATATATACGGGGGGGTACAAAAATTTGCATGAGCTATATAATTACTATTCTAAAAAGAATAACTTTTGGGTTATTTGCAAGCGATTTACTTACTATCACTCCTAATTACTGCTATTTTAAGAAGATACGTCTATTTTCAAAGCACCCTGTTGTAGTGTTATGTTAAATAAGCGCACATTAAAGATAAAAATCAAGAAAAAACTTTTGCTTAATTGAAATTGTATTCGATGAATGTTTGATTGTTTTAATTTTTTATTTTTGTTTTTTTTTTTTCAAGTTTCAATGCACTAGTTTTATATTCTATCACAAATGAATACACTGTAAAAAATATGTCTTAAATTTATGTAATTTTACATAGGTTTTAACACAATAAAAATATTTACTGTGATAATTTAAATATTTTTATGAAAAATTTCATTTAAAAAACATGTAAAATTATGTAAGTTGTTACAGTGTATCATTTGCAATTAATATTTTGTAAATTGTTAATCGTATAAGATTGATTAGGAATATTTTATGTTGTATTTGTTTTTTTCTACAAAAACATTATATTAAAATTTAAAAAAACTGCTTTAGGTTTTAGTTCTGTATTAATATTTATTTGTTTTTAAAATAAAACTGTATATCTGGACAATATTTTACAAGATATTAATTGCGATTATTATGAATATGTATTTAAGTGATCGATTTCCAGTTTGATGATGTACTTAAAAAGTTGTAGTACTTATATTCTGATTATCGTAAGTTCCATTGTACGCATAGATTATAATATTAATCACAGATTAATGATATTGCAATGATAAAAATATCAATTGAACTACAAAAGCTACACACACACACACACACACATACTCGGAAAGTTGGCAACACTGTATTTTAATAATATTATAATTTATGTGGGCACTAGGAGAAACTTTTCTGAAAATTTGATCAAAATCGAATAAATAATGTAGCCACAATGATTTTTTCTCTATCGATAAGTTGGCAATAAAATTGCGTAATTTATTATGGCACTAGGAGAATCTTTTATAAAAATTTGATTAAAATCGGTTGAATAAAGTGGTCATAATAAATTTTTAAAAACTTTAGTAATTTTTTTCTCGGAAAGTTGGCAACACTGGATATTAATAAAATTATATAATTAATGGGAGCATTAGGGAAATCTTTTCTGAAAATTTGATCAAAATCGGATAAATAATGTAGTCCATATGAATTTTTAAAAACTTTAGTAATTTTTTTCTCGGAAAATTGATGTCACGAAAAAAATAAAACCACATGACTCTATCTTGGGTACTAGACAAATTTATTCTGAAAATTTTATTAAAATCGGTTGAACCGTCTAGGAGGAGTTGCGATCACAAAATTTTGACAGCGAGACGCACATCCATACACCCACTTATAAACTAAGTTTGCTTGATTCGTCTGATCTAGACGATTTTTATACAAATTTTATTTTTTCTGTTTTTGAAAATGTTACAGACACCGTACCAAACGCTATACCACTTTTTTTTTTTTGGATAACGTACAACGGTACTTACCATAGTGGGACTGTGATTTTAATATTTTGCATAAAATGTCAATATAATAAATAAATGATTACTTATATGTATATAATGTTAGGTTTTTATTTTTATTCTCTTTCTTTTGTTATACGAAAATATATAGTTAGGCCTCTTGTATTCTTACCTCGTTTTAAAAAGTGATGTTTTTAACTTTTTAATGAAATAATTCGAGGTAATTTTTATTTTTTTTCTAATTACGTATAAGTAAATAAAAATCGTGTATACAAAAATTTATTACGTTAATATATTACTATAAATTAAAAAATACATACACAAATTCAATAAGTTTCGAATAATAAATTATATTATTATACAGTTTCCTATAGGGAAAAAAATTTTAATATGAGTTTTACGAGAAAAACTTATTCTTTATAAAAAATTTTGCTTCTATCAAAACCCCTAATAGTCAAAGAAAAATCCAGTAATCACTTAAGATAAGATCAAAAACTTGATATTATGTCGAGTTGTTGATTTTAAATATGACTAAGTCCGAATATTACATCAGTATCGTGTGAAAAATGTTAAAAATATTTGTCATACAAGAGACTTACTTTTTAATTATTATTATTATTAATTTGCCAAAATATAATTATTATTATTATTAACAAGTAATCCATGGGTAACACGATACTGATGTAACATTCGGACTTACAATTAGTCATATTTAAAATCAACAACTCGACATAATATCAAGTGTTTGATCTTATCTTAAGTGATTACTGGATTTTTCTTTCACTATTAGGGGTTTTGATAGAAGCAAAATTTTTTATAAGAATAAGTTTTTCTCCTAAAACTCATATTAAATTTTTTTTTTCCTATAGGAAACCTCATCATTTTACACACTGTATACTTCTAACTAATTAATAATTATTATTATATTATTGTATCAATTTATGTATTGGTGCTTATATTATAAAACTAGGACTAAAAACTCGTAAACGAGGTGAGAATATAAGGTATGAATGGTTGTATAAGGTCGCGTGGGCGTATGAATGTTGTTGAAAATATTGTTTTGCGAGTGGAAAACGGCAGCTTATTCACCACAGTTTTGACTTTTGATGATCCGCAAGCTGAAGATGAGGAGAGTTCGTTACCGCATCTAGATGGTTTCCAAAGTAAGCTACCTCCAGGAATTCTACCGCACGGTCTGCCCCAGGTGAAAGAAGTTCAACCAGCTGTAACCGCATTGGAGCAAGAGCAAAAGGAGAAACAAGAAGTTAAAGAAAGTATGTATACATTCACCCTAATTCTCTAACAAAGTTGCTAAGTTTTAACAACGTTGCTAAGAACATTAGCCAATAATATTAGCTGACACTAAATAAAAAATTTAAATGACAGGTGGTATATTTGTTTCTATTGGTTAGAGTTGTTAGCAACGTTGCTAAAACTTAGCAACTTTGTTAGAGAATCAGGCCGATTCTTAAAAACAATATTAAGATTTGAATACTCGGTGACGACGTTATAATGAATTACAGTTAATAACGCAGTATAACAAATTGTCAACTTTTTTTGTGACTCGGTTCTTTTTACAAAAAAAAACCCGGTTCAGAACTTCAGATTAATCTAAAATGAAGGAAAATCAACGTCAAAATGATACTGATTTGTTTTTATGGACAGGAAATCAATTTTATGGAATTTTCGGTTTTATTTTTATGTTTTAAGCTGTGTTTGCTTTGGATGACCAATAATAGTTGTAAAATTTCATCATCAACCCTCGTACGATTAGAAAAGACACAATAGATACGACACTTTACGGATTTTATACGAAATTTGCAGGAATTTCAGAGATTCTACAAGATTTTAAGTGTATTTTTAATAGATTTTACCATGATTTTAAAGAAATTTTAGTAAGATTTGAATCGAATTTGTACACCAAATTGTACAAATTTTAATTATGATTATTAAGATTGTAGCGATTTTCCGTTTATTTTACGGATTTTATACGAAATGTGCAGGAATTTCAGAAATTCTACAAGATTTTAAGAATATTTTTAATAGATTTTACCATGATTTTAAAAGATTTTACTATGATTTTTACTAATAAATTTCTGTCTGTTTTTTTGTCTTCTCAGTTCGTGAACTAAGTGAAGAGGAGAAACAAATGATTATCTTATCCGAAGATTTTCAAAAATTTGTCGATCGATCTGGTCGACTTATGGAGCGTGCATTGGCGGAAAGTGTTGATATTTATACGGATTATTCGGGAATGTGCGATGGTGAAGATGGAGCGTACGTATTTTATAGATTTTTAAACTATTTATATCAGTGTGTTTCGAAGAAAAAGAAAAACGTTATTTTTGCTGAACCGAAAGAAATATATCGGATTATTTCGGTTCTTACTTTCCACATCAGTTGTTTCGGAGTCTCGTAGCGTAGTCGTAAGTCGCAACTCGTTTTACGGAAAAAGAGTATTTGGTTTGTTTTTTGTCGTGAATGAATATTCAGTTAATGAAACTATAGGGATCATTTTGAGGCAATTGTATTTTTTTGATAATCATTGAAATAGTGTAAATGAAAATAGATTGGAAAATATTTTTTATAATCGGAGATAATTTTTATTTATTTTTTTTCTAATTATAAATAAGCAAAGGTCCCAATAAACCACCCAAAAATACACATTCTAACCTATAGTAAATTTTTTATTCAAATAGGATTCCAAAGCTATGAGTCATTTACTATGGTTACATGATACCCTGTACAAATTTTCACCTCACAAAATTGCACAAATTCTTGAAACTTTGACGGCTTTGACGTTTAGCAAAAAACCAAACATTATTTATTTTTTGTTTCGTTGCTAGGATATGAGTTTAGGATTGTCAGATATGGGAAAAAAATAAAAGCACACTTACCATTTATATTGATTGGCAGTTATAATTTTTTAAACGTTGGAAAACTATGCATAAACGTAGCACGTTGAAAGCAACAAGCTACGAAACACGTAATTTGTTTTCATCGTTAGTATGTAGAGACGTAAGTCAATTATTAAAAATTCCTAATTGTCTTTGGAATCCCATTTGAATAAAAATTTCACTATAGCTCTAATACTGATAAAATAATTGTAATTTTTTCGGTACAGTGATGAAAAATCCCATCAGCGACTGTCACTAAACCGTTGGTTTGCCGATGAACGTTGGTCACGTAACCGCTGTGTCACCTCAATGGATTGGTCACCGCAGTTTCCGGAACTGATGCTAGCCAGTTACCATAATAACGAAGATTCCCCCAACGATCCAGATGGCATTTGTCTGGTGTGGAATACGAAATTTAAGAAAACCACCCCGGAATACATATTCCATTGTCAGAGTGCGGTTATGTCGGCTACGTTTGCACGATTTCATCCGAATTTAATACTTGGTGGAACGTATTCCGGGCAGATTGTCCTGTGGGATAATCGAGTACAGAAACGTACACCGATACAGAGGACACCTTTGTCTGCTACCGCGCACACGGTAAGAGAGAGAGAGAGAGTTATATTTATTATTTTCTGGTTTAAGTGAAATTATTTTATTAACTTTTCGCCATAGTAAGATCATAATTTTATTTATTATCATTTCATTCGCTAGAAATTCTATTTTTAACGTTATTTCACACGGTTCTAATTGCTATATTCAGACAGGTAGCTCAAATATAAAACATGTTGAAGTTAATATTGAATTTATTTATATTGTAACTGACTGTTCGAAAAATTACATAATCAATGTTGAATTAATAATTCAATAATACATTTAATATTATTAATTGATTTATAGAAAATAAAGAATAGTATATTTTTTAACTGGCTCTATTTTCTACAAAAACGATTATTATTCTACCGAAAAAATACCTGAGATATAATATCCTATGTAGAATAATATACCGGGTGTATACTTGGTTTATGCAATATAGGAAAAACAATGTTATTTTTTTAACATCGCAATTCCTGCTTCCCCGTTAGTTAAAGAAAAAATATAAGAAACAAAAATTGTTTACAATTAAAAACTACATTATTTACGCTTAAAATAATTGCGATATTGCGTCTCAGTAATTAATTATTAATTAAATAAATATTAACAGTTTTCGGCAATATCAGACAGCCATGGACGAAACGCAAATGTATTTTGTTTACAACTGACAATACACTGACATTTGTGAACAAAATACATTCGCGTTTTGTCCATGGCTGTCTGATATTGCTGAAAACTGATAATATTTATTTAATTAATAATTAATGACTGAGACATAATATCACAATTATTTTAATCGTAAATAATGTAGTTTTTAATTCTAAATAATTTTTGTCTCTTATAATTTTTCTCTAAAACTAACGGGGAGGCAGGAATTACGATGTTAAAAAAATAACATTGTTTTTCCTATATTGCATAAATTAAGTATACACCCGGTATATTTTTTTGAATTTTTTTGTATTTATAATTTGACCAAAAAAAGCAAAAATTATTTTTTTTTTTTTGAAAGAAAAAATTTTTTCCTCTATTTTCCAAAATACAAAAAAATCAAAAAAATATATATTATTCTACATAGGATATTATATCTCAGGTATTTTTTCGGTACAATAATAATCGTTTTTGTAGAAAATAGAGCCAGTTAAAAAATATACTATTTTTTATTTAATATAAATCAATTAATAATATTAAATTTATTATTGAATTATTAATTCAACATGGATTATGTAATTTTCCGAACAGTCAGTTACAATATAAATGAGTTGTATTAAACGAATAAATTCAATATTAACTTCAACATGTTTTGTATTTGAGCGACGTGTCTGAACATAGAAATTACAACCGTGTGAATTATAATATAATTTAGGGCTGTAGTATTATATGATTCTTTTGAAAGTTGTAAGTTTTCATTAAGTTTGATTTGATAGTGTTAAGTGTTGAAAAATGGTTTTTATTTCACTCCTTTACAGGGTTGTGTATCTCTCTTATTATTAAGTTTTGGAAAAAAGTGTATATAAAAAGGTACCCTTATTTTTGAGCGTACTATCAGCTCTAGCAATTACGGTACATAATTCTGGACCAGCCTGTATATATATATATATATATATATATATATATATATATATATATATATATATATAAAACATTGGTAATTTATAATGTATAATCTTGATTATTCTTTGTCCAAACAGCATCCCGTCTATTGTATGACCGTAGTGGGCACCCAAAACGCTCACAATCTCATCTCAATCTCAACCGATGGCCGTCTGTGTTCATGGTCGCTGGATATGCTTTCGCAACCCCAGGAAAAACTCGAACTGCATCGTCAGCAAAGTAAACCTGTGGCCGTCACCAGTCTGGCGTTCCCCCATTCCGATGTGAATAACTTCGTGGTGGGCAGCGAGGAGGGGGCTGCGTATAGCGCATGTCGACACGGAAATCGAGCGGGAATTACGGATACGTACGAGGCACATCAGGGCCCAGTTACCGGAATTAGTGCGAATGCTGTACAGGGTGGTATTGATTTTTCGCATCTGTTTCTTACGTCGTCGATTGATTGGACGATTAAGTTATGGAGTTTGAAGGTAAGTTTTTGTTATTAAGTTTTGTTATTAATAAAACATATTAAGTTAGCTATGAGTTCACCAAAAGAAAATGTGCATTAAGAGCATTTCAAGGCAAACAAAGGGCTATATTCAGACAGGTGGTGGGAATACAAAAAAGGATAGTTTTACATTCGATTTATTCGTTTAATACTGCATATTTATGGTAACTAATTATTAGAAAATTTAGCTAATTTATCTACAATTTATAAATTAATAACTATTTTTATATTCAGACAGAATTAGCATATAAAAAAAATTAATCATATTTAATTGTCAATATTTTCTTTGTTTATTATTATTTTGATTGCCAAAAAATATATATGTTGTTAATTGTTATTATAGTACTTATGTATTAATTTCAGAATTTATTTATGTGCAGTTTATTTGTAAAAAAATAATTTTCATCATTTTCCTTGAAAAATGCCATTTTCTCTTATCTCACACATGTTTTTTTATTTGAAAAAAATATATCATTAATCTTTATTATAATTAACAACACATATATTTTTTGAAAATCAAAATAATAATAACAAGCAAAGAAAATATTGACAATTAAATATTTGATTAATTTTTGTATATGCTAATTCTGTCTGAATATAAAAATTGTTATTAAATTATTAATTGTAGATAAATTAGCTAATTTTTCTAATAATTAGTTACCATAAATATGTAGTATTAAACGAATAAATCGAATGTAAAATTATTCATTTTTGTATTCTCACCACCTGTCTGAATATAGCCGTTTGTTTGCCTTGAAATGGCCTTAAATCTAACAGATATTCACTAGTTGTATTTCAGTTGTGTTTTGTAAACGTTCTAGTAATTGTCGGTTCAGGGGTTTAGGGCATACATACAAACATTTGACAATTAGGGAGATATATAACCGAAAACAAAAACACTTATTTTTACAATTGAGAATAATTATTATTTGTTTTGTTTGGTTTGGTCTTTTAGGAGACAAAGCCAATTTATTCGTTCGAAGATAACGCCGACTATGTTTTGGATTGCGCATGGAGTCCAACTCATCCCGCCTTATTCGCAGCCGTCGATGGTAGCGGTCGTTTAGACTTGTGGAATTTAAATCAAGATACCGAAGTACCGGCTGCTTCTGTACAAGTTGATGGTTGTCCAGCGCTAAATCGAGTCTCCTGGACGCCATCCGGCTTGCATGTGACTGTTGGCGATGACACCGGCAAGATTTGGGTATATGATGTCGCTGAGGTACGTATCTCACTGATTAGGATCGTTTAGCTACTGATGACAAAGACTTAGCTTTCAAATCACGTATATACAATTATTATTATTATTTAAAGTTTATTATATTTAATGAAAGAAGAATTAATGTTGGTTGTAAGATTTTTTGAGGTGTTTTGGGTACCAGGGCTTCGAATCGGAATTGAACCAAAAACTATTATTTTTGCTGGAATGAAAATCGGAACTGAATCGGAAAAAAAATGTAGGTTTATTTCGGTTCGATACATGTTTTTTTTTTATAATAACTTTGCTTTTAATAATCTTTAAATAGCTTAAATGAAAATACATTTCGAAAATGTTTTAGTATTTTTATTTTTTCTAATCATAAATATATAAAAATCCTCTATACAAGAATTTGTTACGTTAATATATGTTAATCTTATTATTATATAATTAAAACATATACATACACAAATTATATAAGTTTCGAACAATTAATTATATTATACACTTCTAATTATTATACCTTAGTATTAATTAATAATTATTGTATCAATTTATGTAGTAATGTTTATATTTATAAGAGTAGGAATATAAAATGTTGTATAAATTATGGTAGAAAATAAGTTTTTAATTCACTGAAAATTTTTTAAAATGAATCACTCGAAACTGAACCGAAAACCGAAACAAAACCGACAAATATAACGGTTCGAAGTCCTGGTAATATGTAAAGTATGTATCAGGGTGTATAACGGGAGTGAAAAACGGGTTACGCGGGAAAATAGCGGGAATTATGCTAGGAATTTTTTCTTTGTGCGTGAATTTTAAAAAAATTTGAAATATAAGTAGCCTCTTGAAGTACAGCGCAAGATCTTCATACAATTTCAGAAGAAATAAATAAAAAGAAGATGGAATTATAATTTGATTATTGCGATAGTTCATGTTCCATGCTGAATTGTGATAAATAAATATAATATATGCAATAAATAACTCGATTTAACACTTCTTTAACTTTCTTTATCGTTAAACTTGTATATTTACGTACGGGATTTTTTTTAAATATACCGGAAAAAAGCGGGAATTATACGGGAAATTTATTTCAAGTTTCCATTATACACCCTGTGTATGTTTTTGTAACGTTTAATTGTTTATTAATATTTTTCTTTCTTTGGAAATATCTCAAAAAAAGGGTTTCGCACATCCGAGACACGACGAATGGAACAAGTTTATGTACACAATACAAGAATTACGGAATAATCAAGCCGACGAAGAATTGGAGAAATTAAATCTAACAACAACCGTTTCTTCGACACCCTTATCTAGTATGACATCGTTGTCTTCATCACCATTACGATAAATCCGATTTATTTTGTTAGTATATGTGTATTTTGTTATTAATGCTCTTAATTTCGCGCTGAACATAGACACGAATCATAGTTATTTTGTGCAATGAAATATCTTCTTTAAGGCCTGGAAATACATGTAAATGTCCTCCAAAAAAAAATAGATAATTTTTAACAATTTGTTTTTTTATTTGTACGAAATAAAACTGCTTTATTGTTATGTAATCGATATTTTCTTCAAACTTTACATACCTGTATTAATTTTACACGTTTTATGAATTAAATCGCAAAATTTTAGTACGAAAATGAAATATTTGCAATCGTTAAAACTTATTTGGAAAACTCGTTTTTAACATATAAAGTTATAGACGTAAGATGAATTGAATTCGTTAAATGTTTAGTAAAATTAAAGCAACGTGAAGAATTTTTAGTTTGTTTTTAAACGTAAACGAATTTAAAATAACAGTATCTGCTAGTAGTTATGTAAATATGGACAAAATATGGCAGCAGTTTTTCAAAACATTCGATAATGTTGAAAAGGAATTTTCCAAATCAGTTTTAATATTATAAATATCTCATTTCGGCACATTTCTCTATCTATAATTACAATTGGTATACACATTTTTTTGAAAAATCATCTATTTTCTTGACGTTTACATGTATTTCTGGGCTTAATTGCGCTTAGAATATACTTAATATCATTAAAAAAAATAATTTTAATAAATATTCTCTTCGTGGAATGTTTTTCAATTAAAGAATTCAAAAGTTGTAAAACTTACATACTACGTGTAATATAAATATTCTGCAAAAAGCTTTCAGTTTAAAACAAGAATAAAACTGTTATTATATTAAGAATTGTGGTATGATTTTTTTTGAGAAATGTAATATACGAAGAAAAGACTAATAATTTTCAATAAATAAAATTTTTTTATGCCTATAGATTTTTAGAATAATGCCCGTATGCTTGAATCTTTTTGTGTAATTTCTTACGGAATTAAATAATTTTCATTTTAACGAACCATTAAAAATTATATAGAAAACTAATATTAAATAATAAAAAAATTCATTTTTTTTTATTTATTGTTAAGTTATGTACCAGTAAAAACAAAATAGAAATTTTATTTTCAAATTAATTTGTTGATATTTATTTTGTTTTATAATATTTGTAACGAAATGTGTATATAATATTAATTGTAATTATTTTTCATTTTTTTTTTTTCATACGTTTATGTAATCTCCACAGAAAATGCAGTTTGTAATATTTTAATGAAATATTAATAAATAAAAGCAGCTCTCTGGATAATAATAAATTGATTGTTTTATTTAAGGAACATTTAAATATTTCAATGAACGCCAGATATAATAAATATACGTCAGTCAAAGGAAACGTCCGATTATTATTATTTTTGGATATAAGAAAAATAATATTTTACTGATGCATATTTATAAACATCTGGGCGTTAATTTGCATAATATCACGCGCAAATAGCCTAAATTCATAGATCCTAAATTGCAATTTCTATTATCTGGTGTTCATTTATATATGTATTTCAAAGTCAGTGGGTCTTGGTCCGTATAAGTTTGAGAAGCTCTGTACTATACCGCCAACATATATATTTCTAACAGTAAAATTCCCTAACCTTACTAATGACCTTGAACCTTTGTAACAAATTGGTGATGACGTTTTGTGAATCATGAAAATCAAAACCACAAGCTTTACGAATTTAGAAAAACACCTCTAATTTTACCATAGCTATTTGAAACGGCTGCAATTTAATTCGTAATAAATACTTTATAATTCTTATTGCTTTCGGCAATAAAATCTAAAATTATAATACTAAAAAGAAGTCCAAATTGTTCATCAATTTTTTAAATCAATTGCTCATGTAAATATATAATTAATATTATAACATCTGGCAAATTATTTTTTTTTTTATTTATAAAAATAAAAATATTGCAAAAATAACTATTATCAAATGTAAATGTAATCTATTTTGATGTTGGCAATTCTGTTTGGTATTCAAAATGGCGTACTAGCGCCGTAAACGCACTTAGCGGTAGTAATGGCGTACGTGATTGTTTCTTGTCAGTGTTTAAAGTTTTCTTAATGTATAAACTCTTATAAAATCAGTAGTTTTTTTAGTGAAATCCATCAAATAATCGAATATAAGTAACCTGAAGGTTTATGTTTTTGCATTCCTGTATTGGTAAGTGTATTACACCAATAGCTTTAACCGAAATAGTGTGAATGTTCAAACATTTCTTTTCAAATTTCATTCCTTCTAATAAGCAATAAACATTCTGGTAGTAATAGTAAAGATATGTTTTCTGGATATGTGCGAGTCGAGAGAGTAATATTTGATAATTAATTTGTTGATTTTTGCGTGTGATGGTGTTTAGCTCGTCATGTCCGATCAGGATGGTGCAGCAGACGCGTCCAGTAGCACCCGTTTATCACGCATCGCATTGTCCGACAGTGAAATTGAGAAAATGCCAGCGTCGGAGCTAGCGATTCGATGGCGTCAGCAAGACGCTTATGTGACAAGTCTCGAACAACGACTGGCCCAGCAGGAAGGTAGATACTCTATTAAAAACCATCGAAGCCGCAACTTTTCCTGTCTCTTTCTGATCTATATTTTTAATTTATGACAGACACTGGAGACTCTAGTATGTAGATGTAATCAGTGTTAAGGCTCATAATTTTTTGATTTTTTTTTTAATAACAATATTTGTTTTTTATAGTTTAAGTATTTAGGTTACGTTCACATAAGATAGTGCAGTGTTGTGTTTTAGTGTTTAATATAAAACAGTGTAAGTGTTTTATATATATGTATAGTGCGTGCCCCGCCTATAAATACGAAACTAGTTTAATTTTTATAAGAATCTAATTATCGCGTGCTTCACTACTTTGGAATTGTGCTTAGTGTAAACATGTATTATTAGATATTAAAGAACAATATATGTAACAAACTTTTAATATTTGTGAATTAACTAAGTTTAGAATAGAATTGATTCTCACAAAAATTAAACATATACACTACCTGTTAAAATTCTTAACAATTTATTTGTTGAGATATTGAAAGTATATGTCAAGTTTGAAAAGGAATTGTATAAGCTCAGTTTTCTATCAAAATAAATGTAGGAAAACTGAAATTAGAAATTCTTATTTATTTCTTTTTTTTTTATGGAAACAATGTTAACAATATTGTACTTATCTTATGTGAACGTTTTATATAATCGTAGGTATAATTAACTCATTAACTTGTTTAATAATTAATGTTTAATTGATAATTGACCAATTTGCTAAAGATTATTGTATTTGTGATATATAATAGTGTAAAACAGTTGATTTTTAATAAGTGCGTTTATTTCGATGCGGGGTTTTGTGGAAGTTCTTTAACCAAGTGATTAATAATTTTCTAACCTTCTATTTTCTTTGAAACAAAATTGAAATCGAATTAAGATTGAAACCAAAAAAAAAATCGTGTGTCGTGTTATAAAATTGTTGCTGTTGAAAAAATCTGTTGTGCTTTGTGATGTGGTGTCGGAAATTTTTTTTTTTTTTAATCTAAATCTCAATTTTAACAATCGTAAAAGAGTATGAAAACACAAAAAAAGAAATTATTAAAAATGGTCGACAGAAATTTGTGATCGAGAGTAAATTAAACAGAAAAAGAAATGTAAAAAAGTTATTGCTTGTGCTCTGTGGTGGGTGAAGTTGCGAGAAACTGCGTCGCGTCGCGCACGCAAGCATGGGTTGAGGATTACACACACACTGTGGCTGGTTGCAGGCGATCTGGCTGCGCTCCGGGATGCGGAGGAACGTCTAAGGAACATGCATGTCGAGTCGCAACAACGCGAAAAAGTCCTCGTCCGAAGACTGGCCGCCAAGGAACAAGAGATGCAGGATTGTATGGTAAAAAGCGATTATTTAATTTCTTCACCCCCAATACATTCTTTATGTCGTGATAACAGTTTATTCTGCGAGAAAAGGATTTAAAAAGTACTCATACTCTCGATTATAAGTTGTTGTTAAGTTCGTTTATTGTTTCATGTCCAATATTTCGAACCCAATTTTGGTTCTTCTTCAGAGAGTATTACAATTAGAACTAAATTTCCGTGGACGTTTAATGAATGAATCGAATAATTTTTTAATATTTGTAACATCTATGATTTTCATTGCAATGTATATGTTCAATGTTGGTTGTGAATAGATTGTTATCCCGACATAAAAAAAAATATTTTCTAAATACAATGCGTCGCAGTCGATAAAAAAATTAACATAAAAATAACGAGATAGGTATTCTTCAGCTGAAGGCGAAAATACACAATTCAATTTGCTTTATTCATCCAATTTGAACTGTGTATTTTTACCATTCAATAAAAGTGTTCAACCAGATTGAACATTGAAAGAAGTTATAATGTTTAATAGAAATATATTAGAAGGACCTAGTAGCTTAATCAAGAAACTGAGTCTCCTAAATAGTTCAGAACTACTTAACATAGTAAAAAATCTTTCAGAACTCATTATATTAAAGTAAAACTAATAAATTAAAAAATAAATATAATATTGAATAATTATAAAATAAAACTGTTTTGAGTAGGTCGATTATTAATAAATATATTAATATCGAACTAGCAACCTAAAGCCGTCTTATTTTAATAGAATTACTTCGGAAAGTTCTTTTCGTACTTATTCTATTAAAATAAAACGGTTTTACTGTTGGTAGTAGATCTGTTACTTCATCTGGAAGAAAAATTGATACATACAAATGACACATTTACAGAGCGGTAAATAAACAGAGAATAGTTACTAGACGTATCAAAATACAAAAGTAATTATTAATTTTTAATTAATGGAAGCCAAATTTTATTTAAATCAGTTATTAATCACACTGATGATGTTATATAATAGAAATTTGTAAAGCAATAGATAACATCAATTTGACTTCCTTTAATTATTAAAAATTTATAAAATAAAACGGCTTTAGGTTGTAGTTCTGCATTTAATCGACTGATGAAGAGACATAAGTGCGTTGAGTAGTTCGTTGTCAATAAATATATTATTAATACAGAACTAATAGAACTTAAAGCCGTTCGGAAAGGTGTTTTTCTTTTTACTATTTTATAATATTTGTAATATATATATATATATATATATTTCAGTGTCAGTTGGCTGATTTAAAAGCATCGCAAGCACCCACTACAACATCACTACGTTCAACACTTCTCGATCCATCAGTCAACGTTCTTCTGCAACTCCTTCGTCAGGAGTTGATCGCAACTCGGACTCGTTTAGAGGAAACCCAAAACGAATTGTCTGCGTGGAAATTCACGCCCGATTCAAATACCGGTAAACGTCTAATGGCAAAATGTCGTCAACTCTACCAGGAAAACGAGGAATTGGGCAAAATGACGAGCAGCGGTCGTCTAGCGAAACTCGAAGGTGAACTCGCGCTGCAGAAGAGCTTCAGCGAGGAGGTGAAGAAGAGTCAAATGGAACTGGACGAATTCGTGCAAGATTTGGACGAAGACGTCGAAGGTATGCAAAGTACGATTTATTATCTACAGCAGGAGTTGCGTAAAAGCAATGAAACTGTTGCTGCATTACAATTGGAAAACGGACAATTACGGAGTGTGCGCGTGAATGGTACAACGCATGCGCCTCAAACAACAAATGAAACGACCACGTCGAGTGTGTGCGCTGGCGAACGTGAACGACGGACAGACACGAGCGATTCCGAACCCGAACTCATAATTAAAGTGTCTGAGCAGGAGGTGTGCGACGAGAACGAGACACAACAGCAACAGCAACAACAGCAAGTTGTTGTTGTTCAAACAACAAACTCTTCCGCTGCGGTGTTGGGTGGTGGTGGTGTTGTTGCAAAGCGGACGTACGAAAACGACAGTGATTCGAGTACGACGCAGGACTGTTGTGGTGGTGGTGGGGCTGCACCGCTCCCACAAACGCAACAATCATCTAGTCGGACTAGTAGGACGACGAAGAAAGTGCGCCGGTCGTCGGTGTTATCCTTGGATTATAATGATGATGACGCGCTCGTTATTTCGACCAATGGTGATGTGAACATCTCGGACGCAGAGTGAAACAACAACAACAACTAACCCCCACACACATACACACCCCGTTCCCCCAATCTCCACCGCGCCACCATTCTCTCTCTCTTTCATACCTTAGGCATTTTCGCGGTTTGCTTTGGTTGGTTTAGTTATCCGAAGCGGTTTATTACGATTTATTCTCAATCGAATGCTTTGGTTTGACAAACTTGAGCGCATTACCCCAGTCTTCACCGCCATTCTTATACCTTAGGCATTTTCGGTTTTTTTTTTGGTTAGCCGAGCGGTTTTGCAAAACACTAATAATAATAACGTCACTGTTTATTCTCAGCTGAATGCTTTTATTTTTTTTTTTTTTATTTTGACTAAAGAAAATTTGAAATATTGTTATATTGTCTGTTCTAGTTAGTGAAAGTTATTTTTATTATTATTTTCATAAACTTGTAAGTACTAAAAAGATTGATTTTTTTAAAAAAAATTAGTTTAAATATGATGCTTCAAAGAAAAAATGAGGCATTAACAATGTTTCTATTCATAAATCAGTTTATAAATATAAATTTCCAAATATACATTTTCAATATTAATATTCAAAAAAATTTAAATATGGACGCAAGTACAAGACCACATAAAAAGTTAGATTATATCAACAAATAATTGTCATTAGAAAGAGAACAATCAATTAATAGAAAAAGACAGATCTTGCTCGGAGCTTGGTTTGCTTGGTCGGAAACCAAAAGCCAAACCAAAACACTATGTGACGTTATGGTTTGCAAGCCGTCAAAACCAAAACCAACCGAAAACGCCTATTGATTTACTTAAGGAGCGGGAGATGGAAAATACATGTAAACATCAAAGAAAAAAATAATAGATGATTTTCAACAATTTTTAATAACCGAATGAAATCGTACGAAATAAAAACTGTTTGTTCTCAATGTGAAATTATAGATAGATATATTTTCAGCTAGAAATACGATTTATGTAGTTTGAAGAATCGAAGAGTTCATTCCTCACCCGAGTTAAAAGCGATTGTACATGCAGAAAAGACGCCTCCTTAGTTCTGCCGTGACGTCTAGCACATGCTGGAAATAAAATTATTATGCGATGAAATTCCGTGCTAAATCAACTTATTTCACATTAAAAATATTTATAAATTATATTCTATAATTTATGAATATTTTTCATGTAAACTAGATTAATCTAGAGCGGAATTTCATTAGCGAATGTTCATCGCATGATCATTTTATTTCCACCAGATGTGTTAGACTTCACGGCAAAACAAAAAAAAATTCTTTTCTATGGGCTTCCAATTCGGTTGAAGAATGGACTCTTCGATTCTTCAAACTAAATCGTATTTCTAGCTGAAAATATATTTATAATTACATTGGAACAAACAGTTTTATTTCCTACGATTTCATTCAGATATTGAAAGTCATTTATTTTTTTTTTTTTTGGCGTTTACATGTATTTATCGCCCCTTAAATGACTTGAGTTTATATATATATATATATATATATATATATTTGTTTTTCGCTCGTGTTTTCTTCTTCTCAAACTGACCGTTATTAATTATTAAAAGGAGAAATAAAAAATCCGATTTATGATGATTTTAATCGCTAGCTTCGACGAATTATAACTAGAGATATATAAGAATTATATAAGTGGTAATGTTTTAATATTGTGGATCAGAAACAGACTTTTCTACAAATAAATACTAATAGAATTTTAACATTAATTTTGGACGTTTTTTCGCGAGAATATTATGTTAATTTCATTATTATTTGCATAATTTGCAGATATTTAACCTAAAAAATGGTAATATATATATATATATAGTATGGCATTTTCAAGAGAAAATTAATGACGACACACTCTAATCGAGTTAATCAAACCATCTTCAGATGGTAGTTTTAAGATATAGATATATATAAATGAACATTTAAATATGTCAATCAATGCCGATAATGTAGTTACGTAGTTCAATCTGAAATTAATGTAAATATTGTAACTAATTAATTAGTAAATAAGTAGCAGAATTTAAAGCATATCGTCAAAATTCATTTATTAATAGATAAAATAATACATTTATATTTTTAATTTTCTAAACTACATCAAGCCGTACTAATTTACTTGAAAATGCTAAAACACATTAAACTTTTTTTAAACTTTATAGTATTTATATCGCTTAAACCTAAAGCCGTTTTATTTTATTTATTTTTTTTATTATATTTAACATTTTAAAATAGAAATAATGTTAATATAGATGGTTATAATTCATCGTTGATTGCTAATTGGAATTTTTCAAATAAAACTTTTATAGTTGTATTTTTTTTTATTTTAAAATACTTGCCAATGAAATAAGAAATTAATTTATTGAAAAATTTAATTCGAACAAAATAAATACTTAGCGATTGAAAATATTGATTTATAAATCTGGACGTGATTAGAACACGCGCGCAAACAAAACAAAAAAAAAATGGTGGTGAAATTAAAATTATTATTTAAATTATTTTTATACCTTTTTGACGAATCTATTATTTAATTTAAATTAAATCATTCGTAATATTGTTGTTGACAAATAATTTTTTTGTCGAATATGATTTTAGGAAAGATTGTTCGAGAAATTTTTGGAAATAAAACTATGCTTCCAAGAAGCAATTGAGTGTAAGTTTTGAAGGCACTCGCAATATTACATCTTTCCCCCCTTAACCCCCTCTTTCCTACGGCGGAACCGTGGACTATATTAATTGGGCAGCATTTATTCATTTAGATAAATAAAACAGAAAGAAACAATCTTCATCTACACGTAAATAAATAATAATATATATATATTATATATATAATAGCCACGGTTTTGTTATTGATGACAAACAAATATGTAATTTTTATTTTTAAAGCATTTGTATATTTTTCAGTTAGAGAAAAGTTTATAGAATTTATTGTTCGAAACAACAATTTATTTGGATATATATATATAAATATATTTATTATGAAGGATATGTTAAAATAAAAAAAAAAGTGCAAGAAATAACATAAATATTAAATGAAACAATTTTATTATTTTATTTTGTATCAAAGTACAATCCTATCCTTTACAAAATAAATGTGTACATACAAACTAAGAATAGTCTGTTTATATTATTATATAATATTCATTTTAACATATCATAATTATATTTCAATATGAGTCGTGCAGAAAGTTCAACAAAAATTATAAAATTAAATGTTTACATTTTAATAGCGGTTTTTGTTTTTTTTAACCAGTTTATGCTTCGATTACTTGTCAAATTGTAAATTCAGGAGCTTACAAAGTTGTTATATCGATTTTAGATTAGAAAAATGGTTTTTAATAGCGGTTTTTGTTTTAACCATTCTATGCTTCGGTTACTTGTCAAATTGTAAATACATCGGTTACAAAGTTGTTATATTTTGCGATACAGTTAACAAATTTATTGATAATTGTAAGATCAATGTTCGGTTTAATGTTTTGTAATATTTAATCATCGGTTAAATATATATTTTTTTGCATTTAATAACTTTTCAAAATAATTAACTTCAATTTAGTATATTTTTGATATTCCTAAAAATGGCTTTAAACGTATATTGGCTTCCAAACCGACTCATATGATCAACTAGACAAACAAATTATGCTGTATCTAGCACTGGGCATTCTTGAATCGTGCCGAAATATCATTCCAATTAGCGACATCGAATATAGCTTTCACATAATCAGCTCGAACGTTTTTATATTGCAAATAGTAGGCGTGTTCCCAAACATCGATTCCAAACAGAGGAACTAAACCTAAAAACGAAACCGAGTATTGTATATTATTCGTAAAAATATACCCTATTGATTTGGTTATTTTTACCATCTTCAACGGTGCGTTCCAAAACCATACGCTAGGGTACAGAGTATACTCTAATATTTTGAGTAGTACTCCAGTAGAAACTCCTAATTCGTTCCAATATTCTGAGAGTAAACTCTAGGAGCCATACTCTTTCTACCTTATAAAATAGCAGAGTACCATAATACTCCGCCGCCAAATTTTATATTTCTAATCTAATTATTTTTGTTATAAACTTATATTTTTCGAAACTAAGCAACTTCTCAAAAACTAACAGCCAGTTTCATAATAAACACTTTAACTAAGGTCGACTTTAAGCTTTCAAAAAGATTTTGTTTTATTGACAACAACAAATAATTTTACCATTAGAAGTGTGAAAAATTGATGAAATAGCATCGTTTTATTGATAACAATAATTATTATTATAGTAGAATTTAAAATCGATGATTTTTGGTCTGTTTAAAGTTGGCTTTAGTATGTATTTATATTTTTTGAAACTAAGGATCTTCTCAACAACTAAATATCAAATTATGCTCTGAGCCGCTTCAAAAACTAAATAAAATTTTCAATCACGTAATCATCATCCAATAAATTAAATGTATTTATATTTTTTAGAAACTAAGGAACTCCTCAAAAACTTAAATGTCAAATTATGCAAAAATTTCAATCACATGAAAATTTTAAGGTATTATTTTTGGAACGCACCCCAGTTATTCAATGAACTTTCAAAATCAGTTTATTGTAAATATATTTGGAGACAGTAAAGTTTTACCTGTTGTGGCTTCCAATGGATCTTGATTAGCGCAAGTAGCAACTTGTAGTCTCTTACTAGCTTTATTGTAAGCAAGCCAGCCCCATCCGGAACCCTGTACACCAACAGCAGCACCTCCCAGCAGAGTTTTCATCTTATCCAACGAACCAAAGTCGCGATTAATTGCCTCGCATAATTCTTTACTCGGTTCGCCACCGTTTGGCGATAAATTACACCAGAAAATCGAATGATTGATGTGTCCACCACCGTTAAATTTCAGAGCCGATTGCAGAGCGATCATTCCAGACACGTCATTCTTTCCTTGAGCCGCTACGTATTTTTCTTCAGCGGCATTTAGATTTGTTACATAAGCTGCATGATGTTTAGTGTGATGTATACGCATAATATCGCAGTTGACAACTGGTTCGAGGGCATTGTATTCGTATGGCAGTTCCGGTAATGTATGTTTCAATCGTAAATTTGCACTTAAAAAAAAGAAAAATTGATTTATTGATACGTATTTGTCTGTACAATCAAATAGTACTCTATATTACGTAATTTTTAATATATATAAATTGAATTTTCACATATAAATGGGATAACCTAGCTGTTGTATATGCATTTTTTACCTACCGTAAAGAGTTTGTTGCAGTTCGCAAAGCAAACATATTGAAAATTATTTGTAATAAATGAGAAAAATTATTCGAAAAATGTTGATATTTAATTTTCCGGCAAAACGTCAAAAACCATATGCGATAATTGATGTGAAGTACGCCAGAGGTCGTTGTTAGATTATTTCGTTTACATCATAACTTTGAATTTTCTTACATACATTATCTTTTAGATAAATAATATATAAAAATAACTATATATTTAAATGAAATAATTAATTAATAAAATAATTAATAAATGATATTTTAATAATTTTACTAAAATATGGTCATGGATTAAATTATATTACAGCAAAAAAATAAAAATCGCCTCGATACTTGCATATAAACAAAATAAATGGTGAAGTCAAATTTTCCTCTAAAGTTAAAATAAGTATGACAAAATCAAAATACATTGTTTATTAGTTATGTAATGTTTAAAATTCAAAACTTCGTGAAATAGTTGTTAATTCCATTTCGTTTTGTAAATGTTGCAAACTTTATTAACATGAGGTATGATAAAATGAACGATATATTTGTTTGGTTAGAAATTAACAATATTATTTATTTTCTTCCAAGAGCGGAATTTAAATCCGTGGCAACATTAGCCTTCGGCATAACATTATTCGGAGCAACGGGATATTTTCTCTATCTGCTTTTCAAGAAAGAATCCGAAGACGATTACAATGAAACAATACCGAATCCGGTGGGACAAACGAAAATCACCATGAAAATACCACGCGAATTCGTTCGACAGGTAATCGGCCGGAACGGTTCGCATATACGTGAAATCGAACAGCGATCGAATACGAAAATTCATTTTCAAAATCAGGAAGATGCGGCTGCATTTCGTAATTGTACGATACGCGGGTCGGCGCAGAATTGCGGTACGGCTGAGTCGTTAATTCACGAATTCTTAGCATATCAACCGGTTATTGAGAGCAGAGATTTATGGGTGCCTTTGGTAACAGTTGGAAGGATTATAGGACGTTGCGGGGAACGTATACATTATATTACACAACTGTCTGGTGCTAAAATTCATGTTTCCGAAGTCGATAATACAGATGCTACACAACGGAAAATTATTATTAAAGGTAAATGTGTTTAGGTTTTAGTATTTGGCTAAACTTTACGGTTATGTAATCGATTTTCTTATAATAATAATACAGTGGAACCTCGCATAACGAGCATAATTTGTTCCGGAATCTTACTCGTAAAGCGAAACATTTTTTACCATATAAATTAATGTAAAATAAAATTAAAAAAAAAAAAACTTAAAAAACCGCTATATGTAACGTTTATTCAAAGAAAATTACATATAAATTGTTAAGGAGCGTGATTCATGTTCATTTTTTCTTCTATCGCCTGGAATGAGAATTCAATTTGCAGAAAACAAAAAAATCTAAATAATTAGTAAAATACTTAATTTCTTTTTACTAGAAAGCGCTGTCTAGAGACATTTGTTTTTGCTACATTTTGTTCTAAACACAGGCTGATGTAGCAATGGCACGGAACAGTTCCATCGCACAATTCGAGCGATTGCCCTATCCACGTCACTCATTATGCGAAACGTCGCTCGTTAAGCGAGTCATTTTTTTACAATTTATTTTGCTCGTTATGCGAGTTTCCACTGTACACTTATTCTAGTTAATATAAACTTCTTACCATCCCTATCAAAACACAAAACCTATAATATCTGTAAATAATAAACATTCATGTTAACATTTTAACACATATAATTTTTATCACATTTGGCATAGGTAGCAAAGATTATGTCTTCAACTTTCAACTTCAAACTTTTTTTTTTTAGGTACAAATGAACAAATAGAAATGGCGCGTTCGTATATTATGGAATTAGTTCAGGAGGATATAAAAATTAGAGAAAATATGGAAATGAAACTAGCGCAAAGAGAACCACGCGGAAAACCGAGGACAGACGCTAAAGATAAAAGTAAATTTTATAATCTAACTTCAGCAGTAGTTAGTTTCTCTAACACTTATAAGAATTTATTTGTTCAATGTTATTATAAAAACTCAATATTTTTTCTCATTTTCCCAGCTAACGATGTAATGCAACAATCTTCCGAAAAACTAACCAGTCAAACCGCAGGCGGTGATGGTCAGATGGAAGTGTACGTTTCAGCTGTTATCGATCCATCGCAATTCTGGCTGCAGATCGTCGGGCCAAAAGCGAACGAGCTAGATCAGCTTGTCGAAGAAATGACCGAATACTATACGAAACAAGAGAATCGAGACATTCATATTATACTCGAAGCATCGATCGGCGAGATTGTAGCTGCAGTTTTTATGTACGATAGTAAATGGTATCGGGCGGAAATTGTCGATTTGCGGACGGAAAATGATCGGAAAGTTGTTCAATTGTATTTTCTCGATTACGGCGATACGGTAGGTATATTATTAATATATACATACACAATCACGCCATGTACCCAAAAGGGTGTGGCACAAATTTTTTTCATCATTCCGAAATCAGTCGCCTCCAAACATTCCTATCCAAACCGACCTACTAACCTAACCTACCCTAAATAGCCAATTACGTAAAAATACTGTATGTATAAATAGCCAATTGCGTATACATACCATATGTATAAATAGCCTCTTTCTTTTATTTCACCCCTTTACAGGGTTGTATCTCCCTTATTATTGATTTTTGGAAAAAAATCTATATAAAAAGGTACTCTTATTTTTGAACGTACTATCTTATCAGCTCTATCAATTACGGTACATAATTCTGGACCAGCCTGTATAATAAATAAATTATTATTAATTAATTATAATCATAATATTTATTTAAGCCAGGAATACAATAAAAGTACATAGACTTAAGTCATAATACAAACTTAGTTAAACAGAAATATAGAAATATTCATAACACAATCAGTAAATTCATTAACACATATTTAACACAACAAAACAACTTAAACTCTAAAAAAACTGTACTGAACATAACCAAAAACTGTTTGGCAAATATTAATTATTATTATTTGTAGGATACAGTGCCATTTGAAGAAATCTTCGAACTACGAACCGATTTTCTTCGACTCCGTTTCCAAGCAATCGAATGCTACCTAGCTCGTGTCCGTCCCGCCGGCGAGCAATGGTCCGAGGAGGCGATCGATCGTTTCGAAGAATGGACCCAGGTTGCACAGTGGAAGAAATTAAGGGCGCGTGTGAATGGTTATAAAGAACGTGACGCAAATCGGCCCTATGGTCGAGCGAAACGCGAGGGCTCACCGATACCCGGTGTAGATCTATACGATGTAAATAATCCCGAAGATTTGGACATAGCCAGGCAATTGGTACAGAATGGTTACGCAATTTTGAATGAGGAGCGATCAGAGTTAAGTTCGTCTAATGCAGGTGATGTTATTACAAATGGTGGTAGTAGTAGTCATTTAAGTGATTCGTTATCTGATTCGGATACGATAAGTAGTTGTAAAGTGCAAATGAACAGTAAAAACTCACATTGATCATATTTTTTATTTTTTTTTATCTTATTAAAAGATTAGAAAATGATCTACTGTGGCGAAATTTAAATAAAAATAATATTATAAAAAATCCCAAAACCACACTTAAATTAAAATAAAGCTAAATACGTATTTCGGAAGCTAAGCTTCCATCTTCAGTAGCTAAATAAAATCTACAAAAATCTTTAGTTACCTTAGTTTTACTTATTTAATATATTTTAATTTTTCCGACTCGCCAGTGATCTTCAACAAGTGCTTAAGTGTTTATGTACTTTGGATCACAGGTAAGATTTTTGTAGATTTTATTTAGCTACTGAAGATGAAAGCTTAGCTTCCGAAATACGTATTTAGCATAATTTTAATTTAAGTTTGGTTTGGGATTTTTTATAATATTATTTTTATTTTTTTTCTTACTTGGAACTTTTTTTGTATTATTTTAATTCTGATTAAATCTAGTAAAACAATCTTTTCAAACTAATTCTATTAGTAATAAAACGGCTTTAGGTTTGTTCTAGTAGTTCTGTGTATTAATATATTTATTAATAATCGACGTACGTCCTACTCAACATACTCACGCCTTCATCAGGAAGAGAAATGATACACAAATCAGACATTTACTAGAACTTTCCAAGTTAGATTTTTGTTAACGCGCTTATTTCAACTTGTATATCAAACCAATAGTTTGTTTTCTTTTATTTTTTCGATTCAATTCCGGTTTTCGGTTCAGTTTCGGTTCGAAGCCATATTACGTCTAGTAAATATCTGATTTGCGTATCTCTATTTCTAGTTAAGTAGGTACGTATGTCGATTATTAATCAATATATTAATACACAGAACTACAAATCTGAAGCCGTTTTATTACTAATATAAATGAGTTCGAAACAATTTGTTACTATGTTTTAATTAATTGAATTATGTGGGGAGCTGTTAAAAAATATTTTCAATTATTGAAATTAACAATTTATTTTTATAAAATAAGTAAATAGTTTACTTACAAAATAATTTCTTTCATTCTTTAAATTAAAATTATCGAAATATTTTTAATATTAAAGTTAGTTTTATTTCGTGTATATATATATATATATATATATATATATATATATATATATATATATATATATATATATATATATATATATATACAGGGTGTTCTTTCGCCAGGTTGATATAGGGTAATAACATGGGATATCGATAATATGCAGAATACTTCTTTCTAAAGTAAAATTCGGAGAAAAATTATTGAAAATTCTGCAAAACATTTAAAAAAAAATTCTAGCGCCCAAACGGGGCACATGCTAGCAAATTAAAACTCAAACCAAATTCTAGAACTTTGTCTGCCCTATCGAAAAGTATTCTAAGTATTTCTCCGACTTTTACTACAGAAAGAAGTATTCTATATCAACCTGGCAAACGAACACCCTGTATATGTATAACACTAAAAATTTTCATATCGTTATTATTTATATTTGATTTATTTAGAAATTGGTGCCTTTTAAGTTTTAGTAAAACTACATATTATTTAGATTTAAGAGAACGAAGTGTTTCGTTGGTACGAATTGATGAATAAAATTTCCGGAGATAAATTTCGATGATGTTAAGTTATTTAGGGTTTTAACCAGTATTTTCGATTTTATTTATTCTTAAAATTAGTAAAAAAAAAGGTTTGTTATGATTGGCTAGAAATATATCCTCCGAATAAATGATAATCGTTTATTGGTTAATTGAAAAATTATTCGTCGGATAAATTTGGAAATACTGGGGGGCCTTAGTGAGGCAGTTATGTAGATCTATTTTTGTGCCATTTCGAGAATGTTTAAATATTTATTTAATTAAGGGAGTACATACACCTGCAAGTGGGTCGAATTATCGATTTTTTTTTGTAGGAAAACGAAATAAGATACACACAAACAGTTTTCAGCTTCGATAAATATATGAAAAACTCTTTCAGGGAGTATTTTTATTTTCGTAATATCGTAATTAATACGCTTACAATATGGCGCCGAAAAATAAAAACATCTTTTTTGAAACTTTTTTGATGTGAAATTGATAAATTTTATTAATAAGGGGTAGTTAATCTAGAAGTTTATAAAAAAAATCGATTTTTTAAAAGCTCACATGTATGTACCCCCTTAAAATAAAACGGCTTTAGGTTTTATTATATTTGAAAAATAATTTTGTCTTTTAAGCAAAAATTACAAAAATTCTAATTTCTTTTTTAAAAGTAAATATATTAATACGGAACTATTAAAAACCTAAAGCCGTATTTTATTTTAGTAGAATGAGATTCGGAAAGATTTTTTACTACGTTATTTTTGTTATTATTAAGAAATTATTACGATAGAAAATGCTTATAATATTTTTGTGTTTGATTATTTCTAAAAAAAATTATAAAAATTATTGAATTTTGTTTTGTTGTTGAAATACAATTATTTTTTTACTAACAGTAAAAGAATACTTTCACTATACCCATATACTTTATATAGACTAGATATTAGAGGGGGAGATAGGTTATTCCAAACTAAAGCATTGAATAAATAGATAAAGTTGAAAATCGCTTGCCTCGATCAGCTGTTTTTCGGGGGCAATTATTGTTAGTCAAGCATTTATTGTTTACGTAATGTTTACAGAAAAACAAATTAGAAATATTTTTTTTAAAACTTAATTATATTAATTAATATACACATAAATGTCATAAAATAAAAATAATATTATGTATATAACATATCGAAATAATATCAATGAAATAAGTTGTTATTCGTATAAAATGTGTCTAAAAAATTTATATACAAAATATCTAATGAATATTTTTAATCTATTGTACATTTACGTACAGCGTTCTATGGGGAGTTTTTAAGTAAATAGTCTACGATATACTTATTGTTTTTCTATGAACGCGTTAAGTGTGACGACCTGCTTATAAATATGTTTATTCTTTAAACAACACGAAAAAAATCGGAGAAAGTGTCGAAATGATGATATATAATCGAGATATTTTCGATAATTATTTCATATTGTGTTTAAACTTCGACAAATAACATTGATTTTGCGAACAAAATGAAAACCGTAAGTAGAAATTTATTTTTAACAATCTGAATAGATCTTTCCAACGATACGTTTAGTCTTTCTCATGCACTGACTACATCTTTGAAAAGATCTATTAGCGATAAATTTTGATTAACATATTTTATTAATATATTTGTATTGGCTGCGCCCATTTAGTGTATTGCCTTTATTGTTGCTGTCGTAATGGCGTGCATCTTAACCATTGAGGCGCAGCCCGTTTATCAAGAAATACCTGTGATACCTGGTTATCGTGTTCAACGATCAGCTGATTTAGATGCGGCTCGTGTCCAACGTCAGGCCGGTGGTGGTGAACATCATCATGATGTAGTTGATTTTGGTGCACATACTGGACACCATGGTGCTTTTGGTTGGTATGCCGATTTCCCTGTTCACGCTCACGCCAACTAATCTGTTTTTGTTGTTTCACTTATTGTTGTAATCATTTTTTATACTATTGCTCTCATTGTTAAAATAAAACTAGCTATTATTACAGATATGTATTTATTTTTTAATTATATATATATATAGTTTTTCTTTTTCTTCTTTTACGTTCAGAAATTTTACATTTAATATACATAGATTTAGGTGGAAGATTTTATAGATCAATTGCTGCACACATACATATATTTGGGTTCATGAAAGAAATTTGAGGTTAAGTTCTATATGAAGTAAGATTTTAGATAATTTAAAAGAAAATAAATATCGAAATAAAACGGCTTTAGGTTTGATAGTTCTGTATTAGTATTTATTTATTTATTGGAGTGGTATTATTGTGAGTGGCTTGCGTGAGCGAAAGTTTCCAAGTAGTAGGAATAAAAGAGCACGTATGAGAGTGGAATTATGAATGTGGATGAAGCGAAAGTTGCTTGTCTGGATAGGAATGTTTGGAGGAGACTGATTTTGAGATAGTGGAAAGAGTTTTTGTCACATCTTTTTGGGTACATGGCGTAATTGTGTATGTATGTATGTATCGACGTATTCAACGCACTATGTCATAAACAATATAACATAATATTAATATTATAATACGTTTGAAGAAAAACAAAAATATAAATAAGCATTGAAATATTTTGTTTTTATTTTTTTTTAATCATGAGAATTATGTTTTACTACTTAAATTTTTGTTTTCTAATATAAAAAGGAAAACGGAAGATTTAACTAAACATTCAGTAATGTTTTGTGCAATTGATCTATAACAATTTGGGGTTTAAATACTATTCGTACTTTTAAAAGTACGATTTGCCTGTACATAAATTTAAAGAACAATATTTCAACAACATAACCTAAACTATTTTGTTTGTTTTTTTTTATATATTTATTTATTTGGTCACATTTTACTAACAAATAATTATTAACAAAATGTATTATATTTATTAATTAGGTATTATGCAAGCAGGCGTTCTATTTAATAAAGTTACTGTTCCCAAAAAATATTTCGAATTGACAATATTTTTATATTTGAAAAAATAATTTTGTTTTTGGCCCGGTATTTTTAACCTCACTTTTAAACGTTAAAATTACTTTTAACGTTTACTTATTTTAGTTAGTTTATTCGAATTTTATAACAAAAAAATCTATCAAAAATAGAAATACTATTCATAGTTGATCAGAGGTAGAAGTGAAAAAATAAAAGCACTTTTTGCATAAATAAATGAGGTGGGAATACGGGCCATTTAATTTAGATACAGCACCGAATTTCTCTTAGGCCCTTTGCTATTTGATTTTTTTCCAATTTAAAGGAAGCCAAAATTGGATATATTGGGCCCCGCCCTTAGATAAAAATTTTAATTAAGCTCGAATGTCTCAATCTGTGTTTGTTTATATTAATATTAAATTCTATTTTTAGTTTTGTAATACCACATTTATATGCATATATAAACAATTATTATTGCAAATAGGTCAAATAATTTATAATATACAGGGTGTTAAAGGTCTTCTCTGTATTCTTTTAGGGGGGGGGGGGGGGGCGATAGAGATATTATATCTCAAAATAAGTCGCCCTTAGTAATAGTCGTCTGTCTTATAATAATTCTTTTAGTTTTTACTGGAAACGACTAATTAATTTTCCGTTCAGTTTTTCAAAAATATATCGGTTCGGTTCCGGTAAAAATAATGGTCTGTTTTATCGGTTTTCGGTTCAGTTGCGAGTGATTAATTTTTACATTTTTTTATTGCATTAAAAACTTATATTCACTTTCAAATAAACTGTTTTGTTTATCAATACAACTCACTCAGCTCAGTTAAAAGATTTACTGATCTGAGTGGAATGTAAAAAAAACACAGCTATTATTTCGCGCTTTGGAGAGAGAGATAGAGACGACTGTTATTAAGGGCGTTTGCAGGGTTTATCAACAACTCCTTTCCAGGTGTACTATGCCCCCTCCCCCACTAAAACGAAACAGAGAACACTCTGTATATATACTCTTTTTATATATATAATATACATTTTTAAACATTTATTATCAATTTCAACGTACTATAGTAAATAAAACTAATTCGGTTACTAAGTAATGGAGAATAACTTGTAATAATTGGCCTCGGTAGTATCTTTTTTCTTTTTTTGGTTTGGTTTGGTTGGTAAGAAACGTTAATTTCGCCAGCCCATCACAACCTTTTTGAATGGTAGAAAGAGTGCTTGATTTGGAGAACTGGAAAATAGAAGCAAACAATTAAAAACAAACAAGATTAAAAGTATATGGGTAAACTCATATATAGACCGCTTTGACATTTCTCGGAAAGAAGTTGGTAATACAATATTTTTATTAAAATTATAATTTATGTGAGCACTAGGAGAAACTTTTCTGGAAAATTTCATCAAAATCGAATAAATAATGTAGCCACAATAAATTTTTCAAAATTTTTGTGATTTTTTCTCTCTCTATAAGTTGGCAACACTGTATTTTGTTAAAATTGCATAATTTATTTAAGCACTAGGAGAATCTTTTATAAAAATTTGATTAAAACTGGTTAAATAAAGTGGTTATAATGAATTTTTAAAAATTTTAGTAATTTTTTTCTCGAAAAGTTGGCAACACTGTATTTTGTTAAAATTACATAAATTATATGAATACTAGGAAAATCTTTTGTGAAAATTTGAGTAAAATTGAGTAATTTGACTTACCAATCAAAATATCTTCTATTATTAAAGCATCCATCACTATTACCACCGACATTAGTCGATAGCTCAATACCAACATAGGGTTCGTGCTGACCCAACACGTAACCAACATAACGTACGCGTCCGCCACGTATTTTACCCTCTGGTCCAATTACTTTCACCCAATTATCACTGCGTAAGTCTTTGATACCGTGAGGTAAAAATGGTTGCCAATTTCTCGGAGGTGAGGAATCTATACAAAAAAAAACACATTAGTTTTAGTTGTAATTAATAGCTGTATTCTTTTATCAAAAAATTGACTCAGCACAGTTGGCAACAGTGAGTGAAGTGAGGTGAAACGAAGTGAAGTGAGTTGAGTTGCTTTCATAGACAAGAAAGGTATTATTATTAAACAATAATCTGGTAGTAAATGATTAAAATAACATTTGTTTTCAAAGTTATTTAGAAGAAGAATAAAAAATTTACTTGCGAAGTAAATTTATTGGTCGTTTATGATATTGGGGGCCCTAATATTAATAAAACAAGTAATTAAAAGTATTACCTCGGCCGGGACACGGCGCAGACGAGCGTCGTTTTGCTGTATGCGACATTTGTGCAACATCACGTCCACTGACAATACAATCGATACTACTTCTTAGATATTGTTCAGCTTCTTCGACGAGTGAATCGGTTGAGTCTCCACTATCGTGATCACCATGCAGTTCCGGAAGTGAACCGTTCAGGTATCGTAAACCGCCATAACCTAACAAAATTTTCGTTATTTTTTTCTTTCTTTTTTTTTTGTTGCTCAATATCTCTATGTTCTAGAAACTTTGACTAGATTACATACTAGTAAACACTAGTAAACCAATTTACTAGTTTATAAATTTTTGTACACACATAAATAAATATATAATAAACATTTATTTAGAATAATTAAAAAACGAAGACAAATTTTGTCGGGACGCAGTAAGTCATAACTAGTAAATTGGGTTTACCCATATACTTCTAATCTTGTTTTTTTTTTTTATATTTAAATAATTATTTAATATAATATATCTAACCTTGTCTACCATATCTGGAATTTGAATGTCGAAAACTGCTCGAATATTGTATACCGGGTCCATAATTTGCTATAAACGGTACGGATTTGGATCTTGTAGGTGAATTTGGAACCGACCTATATGCTCCTTGACCTAAAATTACAAAAGAAAATCGAAAAAAATTCATCTAAACTAAATTAATTTGTAATATAGTACTTAGAACTCATTATATTGAAATAAAACGATTTTAGGTTAGAACCTAAACTTAATATTTATTTATAATTGAGAACTTTTCAGAACCAATAATTATTAAAATTAAACAAAAAAGCTTTATGAATAAGTTCTGTACATATTTTATTCAAAAATTGACGTTTCAATATAGGTATTTGTACTACACCATATCAGACATATTAAATAGGTATTTCGATAGAAAATAGTTAATTTATTGTTCAAATTATTTAATTGTTATTTTTACCACTTTGATTGCAAGGAAAGTGTGGTAAACTGTTCGGTGCGGTGTCTAATATATACAGGGTGTTCGTTTAAAAGATTGACATAGGACATTGAATGTGAAATCGATAAAATACTAAATAATTCTTTCTCGAGTTAAATTTTGAGAAACTATCATTACAGGAATATTTCGATATTAAAAAATGAAAATGATTAAATACAATAAAATCAATTAACTATATTTGTTATTATTCAATTTATTATTAGTATTACATACATACATACATACTCAATCACGCCATGTACCCAAAAGGGTGTGGCACAAACTCTTTTCATCATTCCGAAATCAGTCGCCTCCAAACATTCCTATCCAAACAAGCAGTATGTAGTATTGCTATGACTATATTTAAAAATCCTAGTAAATAATTATTAATTAGTACTATTATCAAGTATTGTGCTATTTTGTAGATAGTAGATAGTCGCTTTATAATTTGATAATTACTAAAAACAAAAATAAGTCAGTAGCTGGGAATCGAACCCTAGATAGCTGGTCTCGTAAGTCCAGCTGAACAGAACAATTGAAATCACAAACAGTTTATTTAAAATGTATTTTTCAAATAATGGTAAATAATAATTAAATGATTTTATTGTATTTAATCATTTTGTTATTTTTTAATATCTAAATGATCTCCTAATAGTAATTTCTCGAAATTTAGCTCGCGAAACAAACACTCTGTATATCTTTCCCTCTATAGCTAATCTATGGTATCTGTACCTGAGTATCTGGAATTATCGAATGAAACAGGAACATTTTGTCGCCAATGCGATGTGGAATAGCTGCGTCTCTTCCCATTATCGGGCGGCCCATCAAAACTATTCTGATTATGAATCGAAGTCAACGAACCCCTATACCGATTCAAATACATATTACTATTATCGAACTTTGTCGAGCTGAAATTGGAATAATCACTCGGCGACCACGTGAACTTTTGCGATTGAATAAAATTCGGCGATGTAAGACTCTCGCCAGTATTATATCTTCGTAGTTGTTGTGGTCCAGGTGGATTTAAATATTGTCCGTAATTAGATGTTTGCATAACTTCTAGGCCTTCCTGATACAAATGATCAGCCGAACGTGATAATTCCGGAACCATACTGGTGAAGTTTATGTCCGATAAGAGTACACGGCGTGCCTCTTTTGTTTTCTCCGATAGTTTTAAGCTTTTCTGCGATATGGGCATTGGATATTTCGATGGTAGTGTTGTGAATTGATGTGCGACTTTATGTGCTAGATAACTTTCCGATTTCCATAATGAGGGTAGGGCTGATATATCTGTTTGTGCTTCGGATTCGGTTTTCGGTGATTGTGTTTCGTTTAGGATCGGTCGTGGTGTGGTATTATGAAATTTGACAGCTAGCGATCGGGTGTTATGACGTGCGAGTGCTTCCCGGTGCATTATGGGTCGATATGGTACCGGATTCGGACAGGTATTTCTTCGTACAGATGACAAAGGTGGTTCTGGATCTACTATACCACATTTTGATATATCAGTTTCGACTAGTACGGAATTATTCGACCACATTTTATGTAAATACCTTTCTTTATCATCGAATCGATCGAAACTTTCATCTTTATCGAGCGAACGACTTTCAAAACTTGAATCCTGATACGAATAACAAGATTTTAAACTTTTATTATCCTTATCGCGATTAATCGAATTATCCGATTTCGAATCGGGTATTTGTGTATTTTGGAAGTTTAAGTTTTCCGTGTTTTCATTTTCGAAATTGTCATTCTCATGAAACACATCGTCCTCTAGTGATTTATCTAGATTATCGCACGATAAATGCAGATCGGCTGTATCGAATTCTACCGTACGATAATTTAATAATACGGGTGTATCGCAATTCTCGCCATCTGCAATTGAGACCAGTTCTTCTTTGATTACCGACGTAGTTTCGTCTGTGGTAAAAATTAATTCTATGTCATCTACTTCTTCGCCTTCCGTATCAGATTCTTTCCGATCGCCGGTTTCCGTATCATTATCGGTTCGTTCTTCTTGTACGATGATTTCTTTATTAGTTTGTTCCTCCATTTTCGTATGGTCTAATACATTAATCGCACTTTGTTCATTTTTTAATTCTTTCTTCGATTTTAATGTTACGCTTATGGTTACAGTTGTTTTTCGCGGTGATTTTATTATTTCTTTTTCTTTTTTTCTAGGTCTAGGTGATTTTACAGCACTTTCACTTTTTATTTTTTTATGTTTTTTCGACAGCACTTCATCGATTAGACTTTTTCGTGGCGATAATTTAATTTCTTCCGGCGATTTCTCAATTTGTTTTTCTGTTATTTCAACTTGTTGCGGTTTTAAAATATTATTATTATTCCATGTTTTTATTGGCGATTTTCTTAGTTCAGTAAAAAAACTTTCTTCGTCACAAGAATTTTCTTTACAATCACTTACATTATCAATTTGAATATATGGTATTGATGTTTGTGTCGTATTTTCTTGAAATTCATGCACTGAGACGATTTTCTGTCGTAATAGATGATTTTCAACCGAAAGTGTTTGTAAAGCGAGTTGGCACGATTCGCTCGTCCAGATTCTCTGCTTTAATTCTTCGATTTCGTTACGTGATTTTTCTAGGGCTGCACGAAGTGATACAACTGTTTGATGTAGCGCTCGTACAGTATCTACTTCTCTCTGAATACCTCTTTCGCCCAATACGTCCATTTGAGTTTTCGTATTTTGTAATAATCATGCATTCTGATCAATTATTTATGAAACGGTTTAGCACTTACATAGTAATTTGTTTATTTATTAACACTTTCTCAGCTGTATGGTTCTATGTTATTCAATTCGGAATTTATAGGTTACTTCATCTTTGCACAGTTACTAAATATATTGTTTTTATATGATTTTTGTTTAATTGTAGTACGTTTATTTCGACTTGGTAACTATTTGACACCAAACTATTTCTGTGCTGCAAACACGATAAATTTATAGGTTATTTCATCTTTGCACTGTTGCGAAATTGTAGCTAAATTGTTTTTATATGATTTTTGTTTAATTGTAGTACGTTTATTTCGACTTGGTAACTATTTTACAGCAAATTATTTCTGTGCTGCAAACACGATACTTGTACTTATTTATTTGATATTAGTTTATTTGGTACGAAATCGCTCGGGACTGAAAAATCAATACTTGCCAGTCCGAAACCCTGCTAAGCTAAAGCCGTTGCTAAAGCCTATTCTTAAACATCTAGCTATCAATTAAGTTTTTATTAAGATATTTATTTTTTTGATCGATTTTATTAATTTAATATTTTCCTTAAAATATAATAAATATGTTTAAATTTATAATTATTTATTTTCATGTACAGATATCAAGTACAATTTTAAGTATTTAATAATTATTAAATATTTAATTTATTAAATTTGGTAATGTTTAAATTTTTGTATAAGTAATTATTGTTTATAATATAGATATTACTTATTTAAAAATACTTTATATGTAAGCTTGTAAACATTTTTCGGTTTCTACCATTTTGACTGAAAAAGGAAAGGGGTATAGTATAGAAATTATATAGAAATCCTTCATATAGTCTCTAGATTAGACGAATCCGAACTTAATTTATGAGAGAATGTATGTGTGTGCGTCGTCAACTCGCTCGCTCGGTAGTCAGTCAAAATTTTGTGATTGCAACTCCGATTTTAATGAAATTTTTAAGATAGATTTATTTAGAGCCCAAGATGGTCATGTGGTTTTATTCTCCGGGAAGGGGGGGGGGCAGTAAATTCAACTTTCGGAGCAAAAATTACTAAAATTTTAAAAAATTTATTGTGGCTACATTATTACTCCGATTTTAATCATATTTTCAGAAAAGATTCCTCTAGTGGCCACATAAATTATATAATTTTAATAAAATACAGTATTGCTAACTTTCCAAGAAAAAAATATTTATCTGTAAGGTTTTTTCTAATCACTCAATTAATAACACAAAAATGTAACGAAATAACAATAAAACTTTTATTTAAATATTACAACAGTCTTTTTTACATTAATAAGACAAAACTAAAACAACAAATAAGTAACAGTTTTTTATGTAAATATTAGTAACGGTGTTTTAACACGTTAATAATATTTATAAACAAATAAGAAATATGACTTTTTAATAATAAATAATAACAAATGTTTAACAAAAATATATGTATAGCGTTTTCTGATTGGTTGTCACTGAGAGCGCACTATAATAAATTTACTTGCATCATCCACATCCTAGTGGTGATGAAAAAGAGATATGATATTTTTAAAACATTTAAAGTAAAAAATAACAATTATTTAGAATACGAAATAATTGAGTGCTTACCAATTGAAGAAAAAGCTATTAGAAATGAATTTTAGTAAATAGGTAGCTTAGCTGCAACTTCATTCATATCAGCTAATTCGCATTTCACTATCGAAATAATAGGTGCGAAATTTTCACGTGGTATTACAACAATACGAACCGTACAACGTTCTAGTAAATATTTCCATTTTAATGTTTCTTTCGTTTCGCTTGACAATTCGCAGAATTCCCTCACCTACACAAATTAAAATTCAACATTTATTTCGTATCCCCCAATTACTCCTAGTTACAACACATCCCCCCCCCCCATAAAAATCTCAAACGTGCACTCGTCTCGAAAAACTAATACTTTATGCACTTTTCTCTCAAATAACATTCAACTCACAAGATTCATATCCTCTACCAAACAACATTAATTCAGTTTCAGTCCAAAACAACTGCAGAGGAACACAGTAAATAATAGAACTTACCGTAATGGCCAGCGTTTGTTCAGCAAATTTTCCACTTAATTTGCATTGATCAATCGATCCGGTATGATCGCTTAAACTCACCCGAATATCGAGATAAGGTTCCGGATTACCTTTTTCCGCTCCGGAACCAACCGGACATTCGAGATTTACGCACGTATTTAACGGATTATTTATGAAACCGTTGCAGCGTTCACTGGAACAAACACACAATTAGTCAATATTTTCATTAAGTATATGAGTAAACTCATATTTGACATTTATTTATCCAACTTACCATCTTACGTGTACCAATTCGGTGAAGCCATCCAAATCCAAATGTGTTATAAATGCGTATAAAAGTGCGGTAAATTGTTTATTTTTTACGATTAAGTCCGTAACTCGCTTACATGTCATTACCGTTGTAATTGTATCGGCTGAAAATAATTGAAAAACTCACTTTTATTACAAGTATTTGAAAAAAGGTTTACAAATTAAGTGCGCTGCATTCATAACCACCATAATTTTTAACCACTTTGACTGGAACCTACAAAATGTATAATTTTTACTCCTAAATAAAAAAAAAACAAAAAACGGGTCAACTATAGACACTTTTTTTAAGAAGGCCAATATTTTGAAAATAAATATAAAAATTATACATTTTTGTAGGTTCCAAATCTAATTATTTTTTGTTTCAGAAATGTAGAATGGTAGTTTTATCTGCCAAATCTGGCAAATCTAAATTTTGACCTGATCACTTCAATGCCATTTTTTTAAAGTAAAAATTTAACTTTTTTGAAGAAGAAAAATACAGCTAAAAACTTCAATAAATACACTTTTCAATGGTATAATTGTTATTTATCGTATTTGTTGTAAAAGTTTCTAAAAAAAATGTTGAAAAACATCTAAAAAAAAATTGAAAATAATGTGGTTATGAATGGCTTTTAAGTTATTAAAGAAAAATTACGGTCAGGAAAGGAGTAAATATGTTGAGCTGCACTATCGGGAAATGATGGAATGGAACGCATATAATTTCTCAATGCTTCTGCTTCGGGTATTAGGGGATCTTCGGTTATAACTGTTTTCGAATTTGGTAACGCAACATTGTTCCGATCGAAATTCGACCAATCCACACGAACATCACTCATAAATAAAATGGTCTCGCGTGGCCTCCAATTGTCAGCTCTGTCATACAAATATTCACGAAATTATAGTAATTTATTTTGATAAACTAGTCAATTTTTAAATGAGAAACCTGTCCGAGCGTTTTTCTTGAAAACATTAAATAACGAAATTATGAATTTTGTTCCTTACTTTATCACCACACTGTATTTATTAGGATATAGTATTTTATTTTTTTTTATGAATTTATTTTGATGAACTAATTAAATTATTACTTAATTTTTAAATGAAATTAATACTTTAACCTTAAGCTGTTTTATTTTAATATAATGATTCAGTTCAGGTTCAAGAAATAGAAAGGTTTGAGTTCGGATTCAGCTTCAGGTCCCTTTGATTTTTTTCAATATGATAAAAATAATCAAAAGACATCAAACTTACCGTTTTATAAACTCATCTTCCCACAATGTAATCCGAACACAGATCTGTGTTTGATCCAGAACAACAATATCACGTTTCTGGATGAGCCGACCATTTTTATCCGTTGTTTTTCTCGTCAGATAAACGGCTTGTATTCCAACTAATAAATCGACAAAATCGCCCCGTATTGTACCACCATTATGATGAATATCGCCCAGGGTTAGATACGAAGTGCCTGGCTTCGTTGGATAATGCAAAAGTGGTAGATATTCGTAAATATCTCCGTCATGTTGAATAATATTCGCTTGATTTTCATTTACAGTTAATGTAAATGGCGATGTAACAGATGGACTGTATTGTTCATTTTTCGAATCAATATGACGAATGTCAATTTTTGGATTTAATACATTCACTAGTAAATTAATTAAAGTTTGTCAAAATTTCTTATATATGTAGTTTACTTTACGATTACCAAATGTATTTACTTCAAACTGTTAATTTTTGTACATTTTATGAGAATATAAATGGCTAAATTTAGTCCGGAAATGATATTTTCAATGTTGAAGCTTATTTTGAAAACATATAGGTTATAGGTAGGTGACATTAAATTTGCAATCGGTTAACGAACAGTTCGGACTGCGAACAATTTGAACAACGAACACTTTCACTAAAGTTTTTGTGTTTGGATAACAAACATATATTCGGATAACGAACTTTGCTAAACCCCTTCTTATAGAAAAATAAATAAAAATAAAAAATATTAGAAAATCTGGCAATATTATGAAAATGACCACTGATCACTACATTTAGCAACTAACAATACATAACTGAATTACAAGTTGCATACTACATGGGGTACTATTATGCATACAAAAAAAGTTCAGAAATTTCCGAAAAAACATTAATTTTCGTTAAATAATTGGATAAATTATATCTAATACAATTTGTTAATAATAGTTTTTATGGACAAAATATGGTAGCAGTTTTTCAACAATGCAAAAAAAAACAAATTCTCAAAATCCGTTTCAATATTGTAAAAATCAATTCCGAACTAAAACTTTTGTGATTTATATTTGTAAAAATATGCTAAAGTTTGAAGTAAATAAATTTGGTGAGTGTAAAGTAAAGTTTTATCTTATTTTTTTTTTTTACATACCAACATCTCCTACACAGAATTTTTCTTGTAGATAACAAACAAAATCAACACTACCCCAACAGGTTATATTGATATAATCTGTTACCGAATCGCGTAGCGTCAAATTCCAAACGCCTCTGGTTTCGTTATCTTTTTTCGAAGTGAATTTATTTACATTGCGCGATCTTATTACGATTCCCACGATAAATGTATTGATTAATTTCGTTTTTAATTGTTTCAAAGTTATGCGTTGTAAACCTTGCTTGTCCATTGTTAAGTAATTTCTAATTGTTTATTTCATTTGTTTTAAATTCTTACAATGGCTGTATTCCATTGGGCTTGAAAAAAGCACCAGAGAATATAACTCAGAAATTTCAAACTTGAATTTATATAAATTTGTATATAAAAATATAACTGTTACATGTATTAAATAACATATATTTTATTAAATGAAATGTAATGCTAATTACTTTTCAAGGTATCTCATTAAACATACAGGTGGTAATCGTATCTGCACCATAAGTGCAAGATACAATTAATAGGCCCAATAGAATAAAGCATCTTTAATGTAAAAATTACTACCATTACCGTTATAAACTTATTATTTTAATATTTATGTAAATAATTTGAATGACCGATGAAATATTTATAATTGGGTGAATACACCGTTAAGTATTAAAAAAATAAAAAACTCGACAAGCAACTTCAATAGTTCATTGTCAAGGTCACAATGACAATGACATTCTAGTCCGTGCCAGTCCGTGCTTCTGTTCGGAAAGGTTAAAAATTACAAAACAATATAAATTGAAAAAGTTTATTAAACGTTTTAAAGGTTGATTAATGAGCAATTGAAAATTTATCGAGATTTGATAAGAAATATAATAACATGAAAATGAGCAAGTCACGCATACAAAAGGTGGTTGTGTTTGTTTACGTATTGATGACAGTTTATTTTAACCGAATTGTTTTTATTTACAGAGGCGATTATCGAGAAAAGGCCCTAAAACTAATCGTCGTCGCATAATGGACGTATTATTAAACTTATGGTTACATATTAGGCTATTAATCGATTATATTATCGACTATATTTTCGGTTGGTATTATAAAGGTTATAATATTCCGATTCCATCGGTTTCGCATGCATTTTTAAGTGACAGTGCTGTTGGTGTTGCTAGAAGTATTCGTAATAGAAAACGTACCAGCGAAGAAATTGTTAACGCTTATATTGACAGACTGAAAGATGTACATAATCATTTAAATGTTATATGTAGTGAGAGATTTGAAGATGCTATTAATGAAGCTAAACAAATCGATCAGGATATATTAAATGGAAAAATTACCGAAGAAACATTCCAGAAGAAGCCATTTTTAGGTTAGAAAACTAATCATTTTTTTTTATATTTATTTTAAAAATTAGTAAATCGTTTTTTTTTTTAATATTTTTTCTTAAATTTACAAGATATAAGAACTAAATAAGGTTATATACACTTCTGGACATAATTAACACATCACTATGCATTTTGTTGATAATTGAAATCAAATATTGTTCACTTACGAGCTTGATTTGAATTAAGTGTGTATGTGTTTAACAGGTGTTCCATTTACGACAAAAGAGAGTACAGCATGTAAAGGTTTACGACATACGTTCGGAATGATATCGCGAACAGATGTAATAGCCGAAGAAGACGCCGATGTGATTGTATCTGTTAAAGAAGCTGGCGCCATTTTAATAGCGAATACGAATATTCCCGAATTTAATCTATGGCAAGAGGCACGTAATAATGTTTACGGTCAAACGCTGAATCCATACGATACGACCCGAACAGTCGGAGGATCTTCCGGTGGCGAAGCGGCTGCCCTGGCCGCTTGCGGAACTGCATTTGGCATTGGTAATGAAATATTTATTAATTTTTAAAAATAAAAAACGGACCTTCGAACCGTTATATTTTTCATTCCAGCTCAATTAAAAATATATCGGTTCGGTTCCGGTTTTCGTTTCGGCAAAAATAACGGTTTTTTTGTTTGTTTTCGGTTCAGTTTTTCAATGTTTTTATTTGTATTGAAAACTTATTTTCTACCATAATTTATACAACATTTTATACTCCTACTTTTATAATATTAAGCATTACTGCTGAAATTGGTACAATAATATAATATGAATAATAATAATTATTAATTAATTAATGGTATAATAATTAGAATTATATAATAATATAATTTATTATTCGAAACTTATATAATTTATGTATGTATATGTTTCAATTATATAATAATTAGATAACATTATATTAACGTAACAAATTGTTGTATATAGGATTTTTATTTATTTAGAATTAGAAAAAATGAAAATTACCTCCGATTATTAAAATATTTTTCAATGTAGCAAAGTTATTATCGAAAAAATACACCTTACTTCAAGTGATCTCTAGTTTAATTTTCAATATATATATATTAACGTTAGCTTTGTGATTTCTAGGAACGGATATAGGTGGTTCAATACGTATGCCCGCGTTCTTCTGCGGTGTTTTCGGTCATAAACCGACATCGTATTTAATATCGACAAAGGGCCTAACGACCCGTACGGGTAAAGAGAAACATACAATGGTTGTAGCTGGCCCGATGACTAGGCATGCTGAAGATCTTGCGCCGTTGCTGAAGGTCTTAATTGGTGATAGTAATATAAGTAAACTGAAACTGGATGCAGCTGTCGATGTGAAAAATCTCAAATATTTCTATGTCGAAGAATCGAAAGACGTGAAAACCAGTTCGATTTGCCTTGAACTGCGACAACTTATGAGAAGGTAAAAATCTATTTTATATTAAATGGGGATGTTACATGTAATAAACTTGTAACGGCTACAGTTCCATTAGAAAGCATTTTCGGACATATGTTTATTTGAAGTTTTTTATTTAGATTACACATAGGAATCATCCGGTGTAGTTTTTCCCCGACGTCATAAATCACCCTGTATATTATATCTTGTATATGTTTATTTAAAAAATCTTGTAAAAATTTCAGAGTGACAAATCATGTGATTGACGATTTACTGGATGATGACGAATCAGTGACGTGTTTAGACATTCCCGAATTGCAATGGTCGAATCGTTTATGGCGCTATTGGATGACGAAAGAACCGACGCATTTTGCATCGGAAATTGCCAATGGTAATACGTTAAACGTTTACGTCGAAACGATGAAAAAACTTATCGGTCAAAGTGATTTTACATTAGCGGTTATTTTAAAATTACTGGACGATAATGTTTTACCCAAAGAAAACGAACAATGGGCCCAAGATATAACTGCATCATTACGCAGAAAGTTATTGGTAAGTGTTGATTGATTTTTATTAATACGGTTTTATTAATTCGCTTTCCGTCCTATCTGTTTGTTTGTCTGTTCGATAGAAATTTTGCAATCGATTTTAAACTAACTTCCCGATGAGCTAGAGACTTGAAACTTTAAACATAGCTCAAAACTGGATGACAATGCACAAGAGCTGTGTTTTTTTTTTACATTCCACTCAGATCAGTAAATCTTGTAAATGAGCTGAGCTGAGCTAGTTTTAATTCGTCTCTAGTTTTATTCTATACAAACGATTCCCTATCGTAACCTACAAACATTAATTCGTTTTTTTTTTGCTTGTTTTTCAGAATGAATTGGGCGATAACGGTGTACTATTATATCCCTCGTATACATGGCCAGCTAGCTACCATTATACAGCATTTTTCCGACCCTATAACTTTAGCTATTGGGCGATATTTAACGTACTACAATTTCCAGTTACACAAATCCCCTTAGGACTTTCCGAAGATGGTCTACCAATTGGTATACAGGTTGTAGCCGCTCCATACAACGATCATTTATGTATTGCGGTTGCCAAGCATTTAGAACAAGTTTTTGGAGGTTATAAACCGCCGTTCCATTGAATCTCTTACTATTTATATTTCGTTTATTCGTTGTTTACGGTTTTTAAGGTGTGTATTTATTTATTTTATTTTTATACAAATTCGGTTTTAGGTATGTGAACAATATATTTCGATCAATTTTTTTTGTTGATAATTTAAATATTATTTAATTTTGCACCTACATCATATTTCTACTTCTACAGATTTTTAATACATACATACACAAACTCTTTTCACTATCTCGAAATCAGTTTACATTTCTAGCAAAAGTACCCAAAGCACCCAAAACCTTACAATACCAGCATTAACTCTTCTTTCAATCTCAATGATCAAATCGACCATCTTTAGAGAATAACCTACCCAAATACACAAATTCATCTTCCTGCTCTAAACGTACACCATAGACAGATACATTTTAAGAATTTTAATGAGTGATATTTTTCCGCACAACAGGATTGTAAATTTAATTCTAATTCTTCCATTTCCCGTAACTATCGTTTTTCCGTATCTCATATAAAATTACAATCCTAATTGCTTTCCTCCGTAAGTAACTTTATTAAAGTAAACAATTATTAAAGGAAAGAAAGGTAGGTTTACGAATCAACAATTCTAAGATTAAATTTATTTTCATATTATTACGAATTTGAAAAATACATTTTTACTTAAAACAATCTAATTTGATTAAAATAAAAAACGGCTTTAGGTTCTAGTTCTGTATTAATATTTAATTAATAATCGCGACGTACTCAACGCACTCAAGAAGAACTCATTCTATTAAAATAAAACTACTTTCGGTTAAAGTACTGTATTAATATTTATAAACGTTTCGACGAATTCAACGTCCATCTTCGTCAGGAAAAAATGATACAAATAACATTTATATCATTTCTCATGATGCAGACGGACGTTGAATTCGTCGAAACGTCGCGATTATAAATAAATATTAATACAGAACTTTAACCGAACTATAGATGATAATCGACGGGGAAACTACTTTTTCAAATTTTCTACACCAGATTTTACAAATTTCACGTATGATTATTGAGATTGTAGTCATTCTTCGTTGATTTTACGGATTTTATACGAAATTTGCAGTATTTATAGGATTTTTATGAATATTTTTAATAGATTTTACCATGATTTTAAGAGATTTTAATAAATTTGTACACCAGATTTTACAAGTGGTTTCCCCCTCGATGATAATCTACTTTTTATGTTTTCATTTTATTATTGTGTAAACATATTGAATGGAATAAAAACAAAACATGTTTTAGTAAATAATTTATTAACAATTTACTTGGAAACTAATTTACAAATACAATTACAAGCTTTGTATATATTCTCCTGAGTTTTGATAAATGTGTTTGGTCGTGTGTATAACTTCTTAACCTAACCAGCAGGTTATGTTTTACACAATTAAAATGCTCAATTGTACACTAAAATTTAACGTTAATCGTTAACTTTTGTCATGTTTTACATAGGATGTATATACATCGTAACCTAGCGATATTGTATTATCGTATAATACGCGATATTTTGTTGGTAATATATAAAAATTGATCACTTGTGCCGGCGGCCAAATAATCCATTCGGCAACGTAAAGACGCCAGGCTTTTTTCTTCACTTCTTCGATAAATTCGCGAGGTGTTGTTCGCTCCAAAATTGCGAGTGTTAGAAAAAATACGGATATCGTAAACGGTGAACACAGAACTTGATCTAAAACTACTTTTTTAGCGACAATGCTTAAAGTTCTTCCCGGCAGTTTTCGATCTAGGTAATTATACCAATAATGACACAGAATACCAACTGTACATCCTGATATAGACATGTTTCTCGTTCGTATTAAATCCCACGAATCGATTTCTTTCTTCATCATTTCGTAGTTCTGCTCGATAACATCGCCAAGGCCTGATAGAGTTATTGAAATCCCCACATTTGTAACTAATAAGTATTTTTCGCTAAATATCTTCTTTGTGAATTTTTTTCCACGCACTCTCATATAAGTTCTTATATATTTTGCTATATTTACGAATCCTACTTGCATTGTACTTTTTTTTTGTTCAAAAAACTATAACGTGTTTTTGATCTGACATTTCACTTTTGAGGTTATATTTATAACCCGTCATTAGACAATCATTTTCTATTGAACTAAAAGTTAATTAAATATATTAGTCTCGGTATTTATTAATTATCTTATTAAACAAAAACTTACATTATATTGAAATCATATAAAAGATGTTAATTTAGAACCAGCGAATTTTAGAACCACGAGAACGTCATGTTACATAATTTAAAATTTTAAAACGGTCATGTGACGTCTAAACTTTTCTAAATTTAAATGTAATTTCGACAAGAAATAAATAGGAAATAGCCTGAAATATATATTTTTTTAAAATTATGACAAAAGCAATCAACAATGATGTAATATTTTGAAACTGAAACTATGAAACACTTATTTTTCATTCAGTATTAGATTGCTTATTAAAAATAATTGTAAATACGGGCTAAAACAAGCAAAACACATAATTTAATTAATTAACTAATTATCTTATTAAATAATAACTTACATTACATTGAAATCATATAAAGATGTTAATTTAGAACCAGAGAATTTTAGAACTTTCAAGATGGCCAAACTTTTCGAAATTTAAACGTAATTTCGACAAGAAATAAATAAGAAATGACCTAAAATATATATTTTTTTAAAATTAAGACTAAATCAATCTACAGTGTTGTGATATTTTGAAACTGAAAATATAAAACACGTATTTTTCGTTCAGTATTGAAAATTGTAAATAGGGGCTTAAAAAAAACCAAATCACATAATTTAACTAATATTAAGTATTTATTTTATTTAATTGAAGGATACAATGTTAATTATTATATATATTTATTAACTCTAAGTAAATATAAAATCATAATTATTATTTACACAGCTCAAATTAACTTATTATTATATATATAAAAAAAGATTTATTGCTTAGATAATTTTTCTATAAACCAATCATGATTATAAATTGTTCCTAGTAAACCTTTGTCATTTACAACTTTTCCCGTTCCCATATTGGAATAATCGATTTCGTCATTATAACTTGTAGTCATTTTACCTCCTAGGGCATTTAAAATTGCATTTCCCGCACAGATATCCCACTTCTTGATTGATGTTGTATGGTAATACGCGCTTACGTTGCCTGCGGCTACTTCCAGAGATTTATAGCCTAAAATTTTATTGAAATGTTAACAAGTTTTTCCTCGACTTTCAGTCAGTTGTAGAAATATTTAAATAATGAATATTATTACTTTTATTAAATGAAAAAAAAAAAAACGTGTCAGCCGACCGAGATTTGAACCTGAAACTTTTGATTGCTAGTAAAATACGCTACCCACATTAAAAACATTTCGCTCAACGAATTTTTAAATATCATATGCGTCGAGTACGTTGATTATACATATATATTAATACAGAACTTTGACCTAAAGCAGTTTTATTTTTGGTGTTGTTTTTTTGACTTTCCTATTTACAGTTTCTTTATAATGATCATTTTCGCAAGATCGAAACGCGTCGTTAAATAAACAATAAAGAAACTGCAAATAGGAAAGTCAAAAAACAACACCATGAATATGCAAGTTCAGGAAAGTAAAAACAAAATAAACTACAGTTTTATTTTAATAGAATGAGTTTGAAAAGATTTTTTACAAATTCATATTTTTATTTGAAACATTTTCTATTATATGATTGTAAATATAACTGAATCGTACTAAGTTTCAATGAAATGCGGAATTATTAATATTGAATATACCTGCTCCAGCGGCTGCAATAATAGTGACAGACGGCCCTATAGCTCTTTTAATCGTTTCTTCAACCTCGCCCGCGTGCGACATGGATATTATCACTTTCGGACTGTCTAAACTGAATTCAGGCTGTAAATTTTTATATTCACATATAATTTATTGCAATAGTTCTGTTAGTTACAAAGATAAGCCCTACCGGTTTACGTAAATCTTCCGAATGTGTGCTACCGGTTTTCTGATCCCAAGCCCATGAGGTTCTGTCGGAAAACGGTTTATGTATTACACCAATTATTGGTTTGCCTTTGACGGCAACACAAACCATCGTTGTGACATATTGAAATTTATGTTCTGAAAGTTGGCTTTTTGAAAATATATAAAATTTTATCGACTGTATGCGATCTGCCACAGGAAAAAAAACGATCTTATCTTCATAAAGCAAATTTTTGATTTGATTCAAAATTATATATTTTTAGAGTTTTGCAAAATGTATTTTTATGATTGTTGTACCATTTTTTTTTTCTGTTTCGTTGAACGGAGTATGTCCTAAAGAAGGTGGATATAAAATCTTAAATGAGAGTTTGATTTGAACATGTAACCTTTTTTGACTATATATTTCTGCAATTAATTACGAGTACTTTTATCAAAAAGACAATTTTTGGACAGAAATCTTTAAATACTGAATATACAAAATACTTTTAGTATAAAACAAATTTGTTTTCATTCTGACATATCACGAATTTTCGAAAAATTAAATTTAATGGAATAAAACCTGTTTTCTGTTAAACTAAAACTTATGTTAGTTTATTTTTTTAATGCTAGATAATTTTGTTTACACCTTCTGGAAATGTTATTAAAAAAAAATGCAAACGTTAAACTTGGCAATTCAAACAATAATAACTGAAATATTGTCAAAAAATTTATATCAAATTATTCAAAATTTTGTTCTCTTTCTTGTGATTCTTATAACGTATAGACTTGGACAGAGATAAAATCGCTTTTCCTACGACAGATCACATATTTGATTTGTATCTTACCGGTATATTCTTTAGTTGCATCTAAAGGATCTATCCAAACCGTTACATCATCTACGGATACTATTTCATCGTGTATACTAGTTAATTTACCAATATCACTAAAATCCACTTTAAGATCACGTTTCTCACAGGCGTGTTCCTCCTCGGATACAATACGAATATTCGGAAAAGTTTGTTTTAAGGTTAGGTACATAGTACAATGTGATTTTATATCAGCATTTGTAACGCTATCATTTACGCCTTCCTTAGTTTTTCCCTTATTTTTAATGTCCAATGGACCTTTTAAATTACGAATCTCTGTTCCGCCACGTACGGCAGCTTCGACCGCTGTAAATAATAATTGGCGAAGACTCTGTTCTTTGGCTGCATCGTGCGTAATAGCAACATCATCTTTACTCGATGTTATATATAAAATAGATAGTATAAAAATTGCAATTATTATACATAATCCTGTACGATTTAAACGAATCGTGCCTCCTAGATTCATTTTTGAATGAGTAAATGATTTATAATTCATGTATTAACATTTTTTTAAAGTGTTTAGCTTCACTTTATAATTAATATTATATTTTATTATGGTTTATTTCGTACTTTCTCGCATACATAAGACAATTTTCTTATAGAAATGAAAAAAAGAAAACAAAACTTAGAGACAGGTCAACTTTTCTTTTAGTTTGACGTTTAATATGTTAGTAAAAAAAAATATCATAGATGGTGCTTTTAAAATTGATTTTAAATTTTATTGGTTACCAAATATATAGTAACTTTATAATTAATATTATATTTTACTTTGTTTATTTTGTACTTTCTCACATAGATAAGACAAAATAAAAAAAGGAAACAGGTCAACTTTTCTCTTGGTTTGACGTTTAATATGTTAGTAAAAGAAAAATATCAGAGATGGTGCTCTTAAAATTGATTTTAAATTTTAATGGTTACCAAATATATAGTATTAAAATTACAAGAATAAAATCGTTTGTGAATTCTACATTTTTTTTATATAAATTATGTTAATTATTGTAATTTATTAACATTTATAGAATTTTTTTTCTGTTTGACGTTTAATATGTTAGCAATGAAAAATATCATAGATGGTGCTTTTAAATTTTAATAGTTACCAAATGTACAGTATTAAAATTACAAAAATAAAATTTTTTGTGAATTCTACATTATTTTTTTATATAAATTATGTTAATTATTGTAATTTATTAAAATTTGTTGAATATATTAATTAAATGTATGCCATCATGATGGCGCCACTATGAAATTTTCCTAAATCAGTGTTATTTGTCAAATAAAATGGCGAATCTGTCACCATCTGAGGTGAGTTTTTATTTTAATATGTTTATTATATTATAAGTTTTATTTCACAGTGCGTTTTGATTATATATCAAAAAATGTGTTATACATTAGTGAATATTACAATAAAGGTGCTATTATATGAATTTTCTTAATTGGTTAAATTATGACAATATTAATATTATTTATACATTCATTGACATTTACGATTGTTATTTATGTTATAGAATGTTTTCAATGTAATGTTTATTTATTTATTTAGTTTTAATATACTTATATTTTATTAAAGAGACACACCCCTTATTATCTCTTATTTTTTTTTAAAAATTGTATGGTTATTTTCAAGTATAATGTTTATCAATTGTTTTATTAAAATAGATTAACATAATTTGAGATAAATTTTTATTTTACTTTAATTATATATTCCAAAAGTCATTTTATTGTATAAAGGCATTATAGTTTTCCTTTTATGTTATGCTGTTTGTAGTAAATTTGTCATTTTTGATAACGAAATTTAGAACTACGTTGTTCAATTATAATAAATAGTAAATACATAAGCAGAGGTGTAGGTGTATTTTGAAAAGGTCTTTGAAAAAACAAAAAAATAAAAATGAAAGCCGCAAGGTTAGGGCAACGCATGGGCGTATCATAGGGTTTATGCTGTGGGGCGTTTTATTTTTTGTATCACTTGAAACTACACTGTAAAAAATTTGTGTACTTAATTTTCTAATTTTTTTAATTGTATATATATAATAGAAAATAATTATTTAAATAACAAAATTTAATGTACCACGTTCTTAACACGGACAAAAAAATATAAAATAATTTCTCCTATAAGTATATATATTTATTTATTTTTTATTTAAATAATTATTTTAATTATTTTTTTTATTTATTTGAAAACAAAAGTATTATTGGATCCTATTATGTGAAGCTCAACAAGTATGCTTTAAAAAAAAAATCGTTACTATAATTTATTGTATACATACATACATACACAATCACGCCATATACCTAAAAGGGTGTGGCATAATATTTTTAATTTAATAATTGAAAATTGTCAAACTTTGACAACAATTTATCAAGCGGGCTGTAAAATTCAAACATTTCTATACGCTTAATTTCGAGGACTTACGATTCTTTGGTGCGAAGTTATAATTGTTTTTTTTTAAATTTATCCTGCAATTGACTTATTAAAATTATGTAATAATAATAATAAAAAAAATATGAACATTAATTTGAGAACTATCGTTTTTCAGAGACGACTGCAGAAAGAATTAATGTCATTGATGAGAGAACCACCTCCAGGAGTAACAGTTGATGCTGAAACTGCTAGTCAAAATCTCCAACAGTAAATATTATATTATATATATTTTTTTAACGAAATAAAACGGCTTTATAGTTCTTTTTTTTTTTCTTTATTAGTTAGTTCTTTTCTTTTTCTTTATTAATATTTAACCATTTGAGTGCTAAAGGTTTTTGCTGTTTTCCTGGCCAAAAGTGCCAAGGAGCGCTTTTGCGCTTGTCTTATTCCCTTATTACTACTTTGACTGCAAGGAAAAGTAGTAAAGCGTTTGGTACGGTGTCTGTAACATTTTCAAAAAAAAAAAAAAAATTGTATAGAAATCCTTCATATAGCCTGCAGATGACGAATCTGAACTTAGTTTATGAGGGTGTATGTGTGTGCGTCGTCAGCTCGCTCGCTCGCTCGGTCGTAAGTCAAAATTTTGTGGCCGCAACTCCTCCTAGACGGTTCAACCGATTTTAATGAAATTTTCAGGATAAATTTGTCTAGTACCCAAGATGGTCATGTGGTTTTGTTTTTTTCCAGTGATGCCAACTTTCCGAGAAAAAAATTACTAAAGTTTTTAAAAATTCATATTGGCTACGTTATTTATCCGATTTTGATCAAATTTTCAGAAAAGATTTCCCTAATGCTCCCATTGATTACATAATTTTATTAATTTTCAGTGTTGCCAACTTTCCGAGAAAAAAATTACTAAAATTTTAAAAATTTTATTATGGCCATGTTATTCAACCGATTTTACTCAAATTTTCACAAAAGATTCTCCTAGTATTCATGTAATTTATGTAATTTTAACAAAATACAGTGTTGCCAACTTTCCGAAAAAAAAATTAGTAAAATTTTAAAAAATTTATTTTTACCATTTTATTTAACCGATTTTAATCATATATTTATAAAAGTTTATCCTAGTGCCTAAATAAATTATGCAATTTTAACAAAATACAGTGTTGCCAACTTATCGAGAAAAAAAAGCACAAAATTTTTAAAAAATTCATTGTGGCTACATTATTTATTCGATTTTGATCAAATTTTCAGAAAAGTATCTCCTATTGCCCACATAAATTATAATATTATTAAAATACAGTGTTGCCAACTTTCCGAGAAATGTCAAAGTAGTCTATATATGGGTTTACCCATATACTTCTAATCTTGTTCAATATTATTTAGTTAATTATTACCAGTTTGACTGCAAGGAAAAAGTGGTATAGCGTTTGGTACGGTGTCTGTAACATTTTCCAAAAAATAATTGTGTATAGAAATTCTTCATATAGTCCCTAGATGACGAATCTGAACTTAGTTTATAAGTGGGTGTATGGATGTGCGTCGTCAGCTCGCTCGGTCGTAAGTCAAAATTTTGTGGCCGCAACTCCTCCTAGACGGTTCAACCGATTTTAATGAAATTTTCAGGGAAAATTTGTCTAGCATCCAAGATGGTCTTGTGGTTTTGGTTTTTTCCAGTAATGCTAACTTTCCGAAAAAAAAATTACTAAAGTTTTTTAAAATTCATATTGGCTACATTATTTATCCGATTTTGATCAAATTTTCAGAAAAGATATCTCTAATGCTCCCATTAATTATATAATTTTATTAATATCCAGTGTTGCCAACTTTCCGAGAAAAAAATTACTAAAGTTTTTAAAAATATATTATGGCTATGTTATTTAACCGATTTTACTTAAATTTTCACAAAAGATTCTCCTAGTAATCATATAATTTATGTAATTTTAACAAAATACAGTATTGCCAACTTTCCAAGAAACAAATTTACTAAAATTTTTAAAAATTTATTATGATCACTTATTATTTAACCGATTTTAATCAAATTTTCATAAAAGATTTTCTTAGTGCCTGAATAAATTATGCAATTTTAACAAAATACAGTGTTGCCAACTTATCAAGAAAAAAATCACAATTTTTTTTTTAAATTTATTGTGGCTACATTATTTATTCGATTTCGATCAAGTTTTCCGAAAAGTATCTTCTAGTGTCCACATAAATTATAATATTATTAAAATACAGTTTTGCCAACTTTCCGAGAAATGTCAAAGTAGTCTATATATGGGTTTACCCATATAATTCTAATCTTGTTCTAATAGTAGTATAGTATGTATTTTGTGTTTTAGATGGATTGTTAATATGGAAGGCGTTTCTGGTACACTATATGAAGGGGAACACTTTCAATTACAATTTAAATTCACAAATAAATATCCTTTTGATTCGCCAGAGGTAAGTTTTGAATGTCATACTTTATATCTATCTCTACCTATTCATTTTAAGCAAAAAGTATGTAAGAACATTAAAATGTTCCGAATTTAAAACTGTATTGAAATGGTATTCTAAAAATATGTATATCTCTTGAAAATGTCTACATATCTGTCTATTTCAGGTGACATTTATTGGCAATAATATACCTGTACATCCACATGTCTATAGCAATGGTCATATATGTTTGTCAATTTTAACCGATGACTGGTCACCGGCCTTATCCGTTCAATCCGTATGTTTGTCAATAGTCTCTATGCTTAGCAGTTGTAAAGAAAAGGTAAATTGATGAGTAGGGGGCGGGGTATACCTCGACGAGAAAAGTCTGGAAATTTTGTTGGCGAATTCACAAAATTACAGTGCAAATTTGTATTTATATTATATAGTCGCGACAAGATAAAAAAAATAGGTACGTCATAATCACGTGATAAAACTTAACAACATAAAACTCACTAATGAATAAAATTAATTTTATTCTATTCTACATATAATGAACTAAATGTTCTTGAAACTATTTACTTATGTTATTTTAATCAAATTAAAATGTAATATATACAAATATATCGTATATTATTGGATTTTTTTTTATCGAAATCAACTTATTTATTTTTGCTATATTTGACAGCATTGATTTTCAATGTCAAAAGTCACTACGTTTATTTTAGTTCATTTGACGTTATATTTTGAATGTGTATTTTTGTAATTTATTATGGCAAAACGATGATCTAGGCGATGTCAACAGTTAGTTGGCAATTTAATTTCATATTTTAAACAAGAAAATGAAAATAATGGACTATTAATGCCCCTGTCTGCTGTACGCAAGAAGCTCATATAAACATAGTAGTGAGTGACGTTATTTGCCTAGTAACAAAAATTGATGACGTCTCTATCTTTTTATCTTGTCGCCACTATATTATAATATCGGGGCAACAATTAATTAGTATATATTAAAATTATTCTTACACTTAGAAATCTTTATGTGATTTACATTACTTAGGAATTTACATTTGTTTAATAATAAAACCATAGACACGTGTGCTATGAGCTTTAGGATCTCGTCAGTATGGTGAAGACAACTGATACCGATCAAAGCGATCAACTGAACTGATTAAAGCACCATACTGACGAGATCGTAAAGATCGAAACACATGTGTTTATGGTTAAACTGGCCAATAATTGATGCTTAAGCTAGCTTAGCAAGCCACATCAATGACTGAGTAACTTGTAAAATTTTGAGGAAAAAATTCTGGAAAAGTCAGGGAAAGATTTGGCCAGCCTGTATATTGTTTTTATCACATTATATGTTTGTTAATAATTAATTTTAATAAGTAATATATATATATATATACCGGGTGTTCGTTTGTTAAGTTCGTATGGGCGTTTAACATGCAAATTCGATAATTTGCGATATACTCCTTTCTCGAGTTAAATTCGGAGAAACACTTAGAATACTTTTTGATAGAAAATAAAAAGTTCTATAATTTGGTTTTAGTTTTAATTTGCTAGCATGTGCCGTTTGGGCGCTAGAATTTTTTTTGATTTTTGGTATAACATACGAACTTAACGAACGAACACCCGGTATATATATATATATATATATATATATATAGATATATATAGATTTTTTGTTTTTACAGAAGAGACCGCCAGATAATTCATTCTATGTAAAAACCTGTAATAAAAATCCTAAAAAGACAAAATGGTGGTACCACGGTAAGTATAAGAGCTCTGAAGTCAAGACAGGGGTTAAGCTATTGCGTCTATTTTGTCTTCATTTATGTTATCAATTATAAAGTATAAGTGTTTGATGTTTTTACAATTGATAACATAACTGGAGACAAAGTAGACGTCGTCATTCAATACGCCCTTCCTTCCCTTTCCCAGATTGTCTATATCTTAATAAATTGTCGTAAGTCATATTTGGTAAATATTTATACAAGTATTTTATATTAATTTTTCAGATGATACTGTATGAAGTGTGTTGAGTTCTTTTACAAAACAACAGCAACAACAAAATGGACCTAATGTGATTTTTATTTAATATAATTTTAGAGTTTAATTAGGTTTAGGGAGCGACAGAGACAAAATATAGCAAAAGTTATAGTGTGCAAAAAAGAGTGCGAGAAATACATTAATTATTGATAGAAAACAAAAAAATAACCGAAAAAAATTTGTTACGATTACACATATATTTATATATATTTGTGTAATCAAAGATTACGTCGTTTTGCATTCCGTTTGTAATTATAAATTTATTATTCAATTATTTCTATTGATTTATTGTATATATATATATATATATATATATATATATATATATATATATATATATATATATATATATATATATATATATATATATATATATATATATATATATATATATATATATATATATATATATATATATATATATATATATATATATATATATATATATATATATATATATATATATATATATATATATATATATATATATATATATATATATATATATATATATATATATATATATATATATATATATATATATATATATATATATATATATATATATATATATATATATATATATATATATATATATATTGAGTGTGAACGGTCTCGGTATTTTATGTTACACATAAATTATTGATTGTTTTCCGTTTTAAATCTAATTTTAAATTTAAATGTGACTTAAAATACGTATAGGTAGGGTGTTAAATTATAAATCAGAGAGATTGTATCATTCCTTGGATTTTATTCATTTTTAAAAACAATATAATGTTAATTGATTCTTCTTACCTACTACTTGTGACATGATGTACATAATATATTATAATTAAAATGTTGAAAATTGTGCGTTAATTTTTTTAAAATTCTTTTTTTTTTTATGTTTTTCGTTCCGGTTCAATTAGAAAAAATATATATATATATCGGTTCGGTTCCGGCAAAAATAATGATTTTCAGTTCAGTTCCGAGTTATTAATTTTAAAATTTTTTCAATGTTTTTATTTGTATTAAAAACTTATTTTTTACCATAATTTAGAACATTTTATTCCTAGTTTTATAATAAACACTACATAAATTGATACAATAATAATTATTAATTAATTAAAGGTATTATAATTAGACATAATGACATTAGTCCATTCTGGACCAGGAAGGGATCAGCTGAGGTTCTACAGAATTGAACATTGGAAAAAGTTAAGAGACAGAGTGTCCATTTTTAAAAAACTTTTTCAATTTCTTCTAGGATGATAAAATCTTTGTTTTTTTTATTTCTTTTATAACAATTATATACAATATTATAACAATTTATATAAATTATATACAAGAAACAAAATTATTTCTAATAACATATCGTAATTATGTACATTTTACAATCTTTCAACCTATAAACTTCGTATGTTGTCCAGTTACCAGAATATCTCCGGTTTCTTTATTGCTTAATACAACTTCTAAAAATGCTAAAGTTCTACCAGTTTTAATGGTTTTAGCCTCAATTAGAACAGTGTCACCTTCTTTCGCCGCTTTCAAATAACTAAAATTGAAATTGATGGTTAAAAAAACAAAAACTTGCAGATGAATGCGTCTAAAGAATTGTATGTACAATGTGTTTTATATACAGTGGAACCTCGAGATACGAGCACCTCTATATACGAGAAATTTGAGATACGAGGAAAGTATGAGCGAAAAATTCGTCTCTAAATACGAGCATTGACTCGAGTAACGAGCGACTCGGGGATTCGCCGTAGCGGGCAACGTCAGCTTGGGTAAATCCCCTTGTCAGATCACTCAGTGTTCTTTGATCTACGTGTTTGTGCGCTTGTGAGTTAACCTTTTTTTTTACATTTAACGTGAAAATAATTATTTCACGATGCCTCCGAAGAAGATTGTTGCCTCAGATAGTGCTGCATTTATAAGGAAAATTGATTTTTATGTTGATATTTTTGGAGGTGCGGAACGAATTAACTGGATTTCCATTATTATACGAGAAATTCGCTATACAAGCTCAATGCTGGAACAAATTAAACTCGTATCTCGAGGTTCCATTGCATATTTATATGTATGTATACCTCATATGCATATCAACAGATACACCTGGCAATCCTTTTTCTGTCGTCATTAAAGCATAAGTCGAAATTATATCAACAAGTGTAGCTGAAAATCCACCATGTAATGTACCACCGTAATTCTCATGTTCCTCTTCAACTTTAAATTCAGCACGACAACGACCTTCTCCAGCACCTAGTATATTCACCTGTATTCGAGAAATTTCATTAAATACTTATAAACGATTTGTTTTTGTACATTGTTACTTTGAAAAAATAAGGTTATATAAGTTCTAACTTGATCCATAAATTTTAATTATTTATAGTTATGTAACAATAAAGAATATATAATATAAATACCTTGTTTAAAACACGATCAAATTTTTTACTTTCTTTCAATGTAGATACGACAGCTTTTAACAATTCTAGGCTTTGTTTTCCTGCCATTATTCAGTTATTATTTAATAATCTTGTGCACACCTTGATTACAAAATCTTAATTATATTGCTTTTAGTTAAGATAATTAACGTATTTATTTTCCAAATACGGATATTTGATAAAAAAAAAACTGTAACGTAACCTAGAGATAACTGTCACAGAAACATAAGCGACGTTTTCGGATGGCACTGGTTGGTTAGGTTAGGTTTCAAGTTGATTTATATTTATAATTTAAAGGCTATTACAGTGTGTTTTGACAATTTAATCACATAGTTAATTACATTGTTAAGTTAATAAAATAATTAAGTGTGTTTTGAATCATATGATTAAGTTACTAAATTTGTATTTTTATCAGAAATTTTGGTGAAATGTATTTTTTCTTATTGTTGAATAAAGTTCGTTAAAAACAGATGCTGTGTTGTATTTATGTTTTTCCCAATTTCATCCCTTAAAATTAGTTAAAATCTTTAATCGCAAATATCTCGAAAACGGCTGGGAATTTCGCAAAAATAACAAAATTTGCCCCCCCCCCTTACGAGCCCTAAGATAAACCAGGTACGTACTACAACATATCCAAAAATCAACCCCCTAGGACACCTCCTTATTAATTAAGCCAACCCCCAAAACTTTAAAATCTTTAATCGCAAATATCTCGAAAACGGCTGGGAATTTCGCAAAAATAACAAAATTTTGCCACCCCCTTTCAAACGTTAAATAAACCAGGTCCGTACTACAACATATCCAAAAATCAACCCCCTAGGACACCCCCTTATTAATTAAGTCAAGCCCCCCAACAAAACTGATGAAAATATTGAAATTGAAATTTTGGTGAAATGTATTTTTTCCTATTGTTGAATAAAGTTCGTTAAAAACAGATGCTGTGTTGTATTTATGTTTTTCCCAATTTCATCCCTTAAAATTAGTTAAAATCTTTAATCGCAAATATCTCGAAAACGGCTGGGAATTTCGCAAAAATAACAAAATTTTGCCACCCCCTGACAGATCCGTAGATAAACCAGGTACGTACTTACATATTGAAATTGAAATTTTGGTGAAATGTATTTTCTCCTATTGTTGAATATAGATTTTTTTTTTGCAAACATTAATAATTAATAGCCGAGGGCTCGTAAAAATGTATCAAAATGTATCAATGTATCAAAATGTATTAATGTATTAAAATGTATCAATGTATCACTTGTTTCTTGGCAACCAGTTTAACATCAGTGCATTGCGGGAATGTATAAGCTAAGGGGTATTAACAAAATTGTATCAGGAAAGCGTAAAATGCAAGATTTGTATCAGGAAAGCGTAAAATGCAAGATTTGTATCAGGAAAGCGTAAAATGCAAGATTTGTATCAGGAAAGCGTAAAATGAAACATTTTAACAAAATTTTATCAGGAAAACAAGCAAAAATTGAGATTTTTTTATATTTTAATCACAGTTTTGGGGGTTGACTTAATTAATAAGGGGGTGTCCTAGGGGGTTGATTTTTGGATATGTTGTAATACGTACCTGGTTTATCTAGACGTTTGTAAGGGGGTGGCAAATTTTGTTATTTTTGCGAAATTCCCAGCCGTTTTCGAGATATTTACGATTAAAGATTTTTAGATTTATTAGATTAATAGTAATAATTAATTAATAGTAAAAATTAGTTCACACCCTAATTGCTAGAGGGGCGCCACAAGTTTGTCAAAATTTTGACAGCTTTGTGGCCCTCTCTCTGTGGCGATTTTAGGGGAGTGAACTAATTTTGGGGACAGTGAAAAAAATAAATAGAACAGAAACTGTTTATAAGAACTTTATTGAACAATAAAAAATATATTTTCTAAAAAATTTCTTGCAACACAATTTTGTTTTCAGTACATTTTATCATATACATTTTCATTTTACTTAATATAAAATAACTTATATATTATAAAATAATAATAATAATAATTTTAAAGATATATTTATTTAATACTAAGATTATTACTCCAAAATACATTTTTTTTTATTAAAAAAAAAAAAAAAAAAAAACAATATAATAAAAATTGCTAAAAATATTACAAAACACTGTATATTTTTGATTTTCGTAAAATTTCAATATAAAAGTGTCGAAATATCTTCTTCGCTATGGCACATAAAATAAAATTTTAATTTAAGGGGCTAGGCCCAGTTCTCTGAATTGAAAAAAATCGATTTTTTCCTATAAAACTAATGCTATAAGTGCCACCTTTTTTTTTTGGAAAACCTTCGAGCGACGCCATTTTTTGGGCATGCAGCAACAAAAAAAAATGTTTGTTGTTCAAATGACTTATAATAAAGTGCTTTTTACCTAATTCGAAAATATTAATTCCCTTTCGAGCTGTGCGTTGAAGAACTGGACTAGCGACTTCTTCTTAAAATGGGGATATTTGCATAAGAAGATTTTTGAAATCGGAAATGAATTTATCAATTATTATATATTTAAATTTTTCTTGCGAATTTTTTCTTTGGTATATAATTTAAAAAATTGTTTATATGGTTTTACATCTAATTTATTTTAGGTTTAGGCTAAAGCATAAAAAATAGGCGTTTTCGGTTGGCTTTGGTTTTATCAAAACGAAACCAAAAGCAAATAGAGTTTTGGTTTCCGACCAAAGCAAACCAAGCTCCGAGCACGGTTGGTGACTTCGGTATCCCTTTATTTTCTGTTAATGATAATTATTTGTTGATATAATCTAAATTTTTATGTGGTCTTGTGCTTGCTTTAAATTTTTCGAATATTAATATTACAAATGTATATTTGGAAGTAAAATATATTAACTTCTTTTTATATTTATAAACTGATTTATAAATAGAAACATTTTGCTCTTTGAAGTCATATTTAAACTAAATAAAAAAAAAAAAAAAATCTTTTTTCCGATTAAGTGTGGCTGTAAGTACTTACAAGTTTACGAAAATAATAATAATAACAACTTTCACTAACTATAACAGAAAATATAAGAAATGTTTTAAATTTCCTTTAGTCAAAATCCAAACTACGCGTAAGTTTAAACCAAAGCATTCTCTCGGCTGACAATAAACACGTCATTATTATGACGGTTAACCAAAAGCAAACCCCGAACCAAGGCGAACCGAAAATGCCTCGAAAGATAATTATCTTTTTAGAAATGTCGAAAGAAAGAAGAAAATTAGCTGACTTTCTTTTCCATTGTGTAATAATTTCTTCTAATCTTTAATCAATGTTGTCGTAGTCGGCATTATATCAGAGGTATGCTGATCTCTTTCCTTCATACTTATTTCTAAATCGGAAACGGATGCTGATACTTGAAACAGTCTTGCGTATACATCGGCTAAGTCACTTTCTGTATGAGTCATTATATACGAATCTGAAATCAAA